>OY804587.1:18341319-18941319 GCA_963680875.1 Bathymodiolus brooksi | reverse complement strand
GCATTCTCAGTGTAAATCGGCAGGGGTCGCGAAGGAAAGCCTTTTTATGTTACCAAAGGGAAAATGTATATGCGTGTTAAAAATGAAGTTTTGTGTTGCAAGTTTTCGATGTTTAGCAATTATAATTTTTGTTGTTTTTTGTTTTTTCTTATTTACACCTAGCACTTGTATCGGAAAAAAAATTCCGTTTTATTTTCTTAAGATCAGAGTCAAATCTTCATTTTCCTATCCAGTTTTTGGAAGGAGCGGATGCCGGTGTTTTAGAGCTATTTTTACCCCTAGCCATCTTTCCCCCCGGAAAAATGGCTATATAGCCATCTTCCCCCCCTTCCTTATCAGGGGGGGGGAATGGCTATATAGTAGAATTTCCCCCCTTTACAAGTAGGGGAGAAATGGCTATATAGTAGGTTTCCCCCCCCCCCAAATGTTATTTCTAATTTATTTTAAATAAGTTATGATTTATTTGCACTAAGCAAACATTTTATTTGAAAAAAAAAACGAAAAGCTATTATTCATTATTATTATTATTATTATTATTATTATTATTATTATTATTTTTAATATTAATATTGTTATTATTTATATACTTAGAGTAAAATACATACATTTTTACTATGCATGATGCATGACTTTGCAAGACGTGTATCACCTACCCTGTATCGCATTCCTACTCGGGTGCTATTTGAAGAGTTTTACATGATCAAACTTATACTACATGCTATGTCAAGCCTCGACCAATATCACCCCTAATATAAGATAATAATAATAATAATAATAATATAAGGACCCCGCCGTTACAAAATAAAGTCAATATCTAAAGAATCTGTTGGGGTACCAAAATTATCGTCCCATGAAAAACCCTAAGTTTGAGACCTTGACCTTTAAAGGACAAAAATGAATTAAGTAAGACCTTCTCATAGTGGTTAACTATCATGCAAAATATCACCCCTCTACAATAATTGGAGCGGACACAATTTTCTGTAGTTCACAATATAGGGGTTCCATGAAAAGTTTGAGACCTTGACCTTTGGAGGACAAACAAGAATATGATATGCGACGCACCTTCTAATAGTAGTTAACAATCATGCAAAGTTTCATCACTCTACTATCGAATAGAGAAATGATTGGTTATAAAGTTATGAAGCGGACACGAATGTGTTTCGGACGGACGGACAGAGCGATCACTATAGGGCGTTCGCCACTATGTGGCGGGCCCTGATAATCTGTTACATGTTTTTTTAACATTAATGTTCCCTTTGGAAGTGATTTCTTCGTTTTGATATCCCAACATAATGTATCTGTGTTTTCTTTTCGAGGACTTAAGAATTAGAAATGTATATACCTGAATTCATTCATCGGAAACCCAAAGCTAGGTCTTACGCACTCACGATGTAAAGCACTTACAGTTAAGTGTGGAATTGGAATGACTGCTATAGGAGCGGCAAAACGTGTTGCACATATATTATATACAGTACTTTGTAGTATGTGTTAATAATTATGTCTCTTTCGTGTACTTTGGATTAATCTCTGGGCATGAAAATGGTAGATTGAGATGAAAATTGAGCTATTAAAAACAAAATATCCTAATGTTAGGTTGCAATTTTTGTCGCTAGCAAAGCAAGTTTCAACTGAAAATCGCCAATTTCTTTTACAATAACACATGTATAGTAGTCCGTATAGTAACCCCACGATGCATTTTGAGGTCATTGAATGGATTGGTCAGGTTTATTATTGTTGACATTTTTGGGTCATGAAACGGAGTCACCTGTAACATCTGTATCAGGTAATGTACTCGACCAGTAAAACATTTGACTAAGACCCTTTAATTATGGACATATCACTGAAAAGTAGAATTCATCTTCTACATCTAACTTGCATGTGGAACATGTGTTATTGTACTGACATTGTTCTTCAGTTATTCTGCTGTTACTTATCCTCAATTTTGAAAATGAATTTAAGGGAAACCACGGTTAGAGATATATTCAAAACTCAAAAGTCAAGGGACAAACTAGCGGCCAAAAAACGGAAACAGAAACAACAAAGAACAAATAAAAATCGAAAGAAAACACAGAAAACTTAAAGTGAATGATCAACCCGGACTCCACCACAAAATGGGAGCATGGACCAGGTGCACCGGTAGAGCTCTAGCGTCTTCAGGTGGAAGGACACATCACATAGATCGACAAGTTCATGATAGTGATCGTAGAACTTTTGAAGTGATGACTTTTATCTTAAATCTACATAGACCTACTCTAAAAGCTTATCAATGCGCTTACAAGAAACCACTCAGAAATATTGCGTCACTACAACATATCTCATTTAGATTTGTTTGATGTATGATATTTATTTGTGTTGTTTTTTCATAAAGCCTAAAAGAAACATACGCATGTGGTCGGCATACGCAGATGGCATAGTTCACAGAGGACTATATGCGTATACTCACGGACCATATGAGTTTATGATAAGAATATGGTCTGGACCGTAAGCTTACGGTCTTAATATACGCCAGAGTTTGTCTCTTGTTCAGTGTGAATACAGTAAAACGCGTCCCTGTGCTTGAGGTGTATGCTCCTTTTTTTATTTTAGAATGTGGAATATCTGTCGGAAAGATGGGATGTGCATCTTTCTAATGTATTTGTCTCCTACTTCAGTTCCCAGCTTTAGGTACAGTATAGATCCGATTTACAAAATTAAATGTACTCTTCATTAGTTTCAACTGTTAAAACTTGTTCTTTAATGTTGAAATATCGGGCCCATGTTATTAATTTTAAATGAAATACACATGTATATTCAAATATTTCTATGTATTATTCTAAAAAAAATTCCAGAATTCTAGAAACAAAATTTATAATTTTATCTGTATTGGCTTCACCCGTAATAACCTACTAAAATGGTTTCAGGTTGGATTTTTCAGTGTGAATTCGTGTTCTTAAATATATCATAAATCTAGTTCGATAAAATATATTGATAAAAAATGTAGACAAATCGCCAGTCGGTGCTTATCATCATCATTGTTATTATTTAAAAAAAAAAAAAAATTCACTGTTTGGATGAGTTGTTGTCTCTTTGACACAGTCCCCGTTTCCATTCTCTATATTATATAAATAATTAGTTTCTTTTCATTTTTTTTCAAATAAATTGTTTATACATTAAAATTAGATTATAGCTTATTTATAATAAATGAGATATCTATTTGGGGGGGGGGGGGAAACTACTATATAACCTTTTTCCCCCTATTTGCCAAGGCGGGGAAAATGGGAAAATCTACTATATAGCCATGTTTCCGCCTATCCAGGTAAGGGGGGGAAATGGCTATTTTCCGGGGGAGGATGGCTATGGGGGGAAATGGCTCTATGGCACCGGCTGTCTAACTCTACGGCCATATTTCTACCCGACGTCTCTGACATATGGAGATGGCCAAATCCGGGGAAAAACCGGAATGCTCCTTTTTTTATTGCAAAATACGCAGTGGAGCCCAATAATGAAGTCACGAACAATGTATATAACTAAAGGTAAAATATTCAATTTCTTTATCCTGAATGGAGCCTTTCGGAATTTCTATGGCAACCTGAATTGATCTCTCAAAAATGAAAACAAAAGTAAAGATCATGCAAAAATAGACATTTTTTAAATAGACTTCAAACAGATAAAATATCTTGAACATTTCAAGATTAAGATAATCCCTTGTAAAAGGAAATAAAACAAATGGCTCCACTGCGGAAATCGGAATGAATTTGACATAAATCGTTATTAACGTCCGTAATTTTAACCGCAAAAGCCGATTTTCGAGAAAATGCTGTAATCTTTGAATATAAAACACTGGATTTATTTATGATTATTACGGTCATTCAGGATATAAACTAAAAATACAGATCTCATAGAATCTACCGATATAAAAAGATAAATAAAATAATTCCATTAAATCCGGATTTTATTTGAATAAGAATACATAGTTTTTCAATTTTTTGAACGTTCTTAGCGATAACGGGCGTTATGTGACGTTCCTACATACATTAGAACAAATAGCATAACCCGTTCTACCGGAGTCACTGCAATATTATACAAATATATCCTGTTAGTGAGGGTTATTTGCAAAAAATACCGGTTGAGAGGAGAGGCAAATTTCCGAGTCACATGAACTTAGGCAAATACCACGCTATACGGAATTCCCAAGGACAAATACCCCTGCGATGGTGAAAAAGCGGGAAAAACTCAGAAATGGTAGAAAACACCTCTTGTATCAACCAATCAGAAGAAAACATTCATATATCAGGTGGAATTATAGCAATAGTGTATTTTTCGACCATCAAATCTGCCGTTATTATATATATAGCAGGTATAATTTGACTCAGTACGATCGATTCATGAAGACCACATTAATTTCTATTTGCAATAAATCTTTTACAAGTAATTAAGACATTCATCTTCTCTCATTAAAAAGCAAATATGACAAACCTGGTTCGTTTTCAGACGCCGTAATAAATCCATCTATCCATGGCAACATAAGCGATACCTGTATGCAAAGCAAAATACCCAACATTTTTTGCTTTTCCACATCAACCACTTCTGTCATTTGTATGAAAAGACTGTATGCTGAATATTAACTCAAACTGTTATATCTTGTCTCCTAAAATGCCACTAAAATGCCAACTAAAATGCCACAAACTAACATTAAAAGGATATAAACAATATCTCTTACACAGTAATGACCAATAAAGGTTGCATATGACAAAAACCAACATGATGAATATCATTGTTAATGAAAAGGGTACGAATTAGTATTATAGTGATTTAAATGTTATCCTTTAGTGATTATTTTTATTGCTTCCATTTTGAAATAATTGCATTTCAATCAATAAATGTCAGTTTCATCCTTCATGACAACAATTTCATATGTAATTTTAATCACCATTAGCGTGCGCTGCTAATGCAATATAGGAATTGTGCTGGTTGAACAAGATTATCATAATTTTTTTAATTTTTTTGAGAATATGATATCATAGGAAACACCATGGCAAATAATACTGAGACTTTTCCAAAACAGCATAGATTACTACAAGAATATTTCAAAAATTGATAATATTTAACATGATCAAAATATATCTGAAACAATATCGCAGCAAAATACTGTGAAAGTACTTTTATTCGTGGAAGTCAATTATCGTGGCTTGAGTAAACTTCCTGGGATCCTGGGTTCTTAAAACTTGTGGTTTCATAATTGGCACAAAATACCCAAAAAAATGTAATAATATGGACATTGTGTATTTCGTTGGACATTATATTCCGTGGTTTTAATGAAATACGAAATCCACTAAAATTGGCACGAATTATAATACTTTCACTTTTGAGGTCAAAATTTAAAA
Organism: Bathymodiolus brooksi; assembly: GCA_963680875.1. NCBI lineage: Eukaryota > Metazoa > Mollusca > Bivalvia > Mytilida > Modiolidae > Bathymodiolus > Bathymodiolus brooksi. The sequence continues at coordinate 18,935,956 of OY804587.1, read as the reverse complement.
ACAATAAATATATATAATACAACACAAAAGAACAAAGTAAAATTAACAAATCGCTTCACAAGAAAGAAATAGACAGATATAAGATGAAAAAAATAATAAAAAATATAATATGTGAAATATAAAACAAAATGAATATATAAGTGCTTTCTTTTGACTTGCTTAACACCAATTTTCTTCACAAAGAAAATGCAGCGTTATCTTGTACAGGGAATGTCGTAATTATTATTCTAGTATCCGCCCAGTAGTCAGTGCTTCGGCACTGACATGGCTTAGTAGATATATTTATTTATTACTGAAATTTACGGTTACCAAATAATGTAATTATTAACAAAACTAAATGTTCTCCTACTTCAGGCATAAGTGGCTTTAGCTGATTTTGGCTATCATGATTAGACACTTTGATTTCATTGCTCCTAGATTTTGGCTATCATGTTTAGACACTTTGATTTTATTGCTCCTAGATTTTGGCTATCATGATTAGACACTTTGATTTCATTGCTCCTAGATTTTGGCTATCATGTTTAGACACTTTGATTTTATTGCTCCTAGATTTTGGCTATCATGTTTAGACACTTTGATTTCATTGCTCCTAGATTTTGGCTATCATGTTTAGACACTTTGATTTCATTGCTCCTAGATTTTGGCTATCATGTTTAGACACTTTGATTTCATGCTCCTAGATTTTGGCTATCATGTTTAGACACTTTGATTTCATTGCTCCTAGATTTTGGCTATCATGTTTAGACACTTTGATTTTATTGCTCCTAGATTTTGGCTATCATGTTTAGACCCTTTGATTTTATTGCTCCTAGATTTTGGCTATCATGTTTAGACACTTTGATTTTATTGCTCCTAGATTTTGGCTATCATGTTTAGACACTTTGATTTCATTGCTCCTAGATTTTGGCTATCATGTTTAGACACTTTGATTTTATTGTTCCAAGATTTTGGCTATCATGTTTAGACACTTTGATTTTATTGCTCCTAGATTTTGGCTATCATGTTTAGACACTTTGATTTTATTGCTCCTAGATTTTGGCTATCATTTTTAGACCCTTTGATTTTATTGCTCCTAGATTTTGGCTATCATGTTTAGACACTTTGATTTTATTGCTCCTAGATTTTGGCTATCATGTTTAGACCCTTTGATTTTATTGCTCCTAGATTTTGGCCATCATGTTTAGACCCTTTGATTTTATTGCTCCTAGATTTTGGCCATCATGTTTAGACACTTTGATTTCATTGCTCCCAGATTTTGGCTATCATGTTTAGACCCTTTGATTTTATTGCTCCTAGATTTTGGCTATCATGTTTAGACACTTTGATTTTATTGCTCCTAGATTTTGGCTATCATGTTTAGACCCTTTGATTTTATTGCTCCTAGATTTTGGCTATCATGTTTAGACACTTTGATTTTATTGCTCCTAGATTTTGGCTATCATGTTTAGACCCTTTGATTTTATTGCTCCCAAAACTTTGAATTAGTTGGATTTCCAATCTTTCGATTTTAAGCGTACATAATGAAGGTTATTTCAGAAACGTCTCGTGCGCACTAAATTTGATATTTATGTTTTAATATAATGCATCGATTATAATTTTAACACAATCTTTTAAATATTGTCCCCCGAACAATTCATTCTTTCATCACAAATTCTCAACACATTTGTTGCAAGTTTTTTGCATTGCATATAAAGGTGATTCACTATCTGTTGTGTGATATTTAGTTCGCTAATTTCCCCGTCACATGCACCAACGTTCGCCCATTTTTCACAGGGTGTAGTATCGACCAATCCATTTATACATTTATAAACTGAAAATAAAAAAGCTATTTCTTAATCAAATTGATCAACAAAAAGGTTGATAACATTGAACGCAAATTTACATTTATTGAATGAAATCATCTAGAAGACACATTAATTGGAGCAACAAGCGTCGAAAGATTTAAATCTGCTCTTAGAAACCTGTTGGTACGGGCAGAAATTTCAAAGCCTATCACAACTATAGGCATGAGTCCCTCCTGTGGAGACAAACGCTGCAAATGTTGTAGACATATGCAACACTCGTCATCGTATACTAGCAAGGTCACCGGAAAACAGTACACAATATTTTGTACTGTTAATTGCAAGAGTGCAAATGTTATTTACATTCTTGTGTGTTCCGTTTGTGGCCTCCAATACGTTGGCGAGTCTAAGCAGCCCTTCCACAAACGCCTGAATGGACACAGGAGTGACCTTACAAAAAAAAACAATTTCTTCCTGTGAGCCAGCACTTCAGACTGTCTGACCACAGTCTCGAGGATTTCAACAGAATGAAAATCCTCATCATTAAACAGAACTGTTTGTGGAGTGATTTTCAACGTGAGAATCGGGAAAGATTTTGGATTAAAGAAATTCGTGTTTTATATCCGGACGGTATTAACAGAAAACAATAGGTTTTTATGTATATTTTCTTTCACAGTGTTTATAATTAACGAATATTTTACTACTGTCACAAAGTCAAGGATTTGTGCTCACCACCTTTTATTAACGATAATCCTTAGCATTCTCAAATGCGTCGCACAATTATACCATCCTATCTTTACAGTGAAATGAGGGAGTTCAAGATGTTTAATACGTCACACTTTGTCACCTGACTATTCAGTGAGTGGTAATTATACCATCTAATCTTTATTAACTCAGTCTAATTTTGAAAGACACCGGTAGAAGGTCATTTGTTGATCGAAAATTTTGTCAATATATTTTTTGCAACATCTTTATCGGTATCGTTGCACAATGTTTTAGACTTACATAGTCTGAAAATTAAACCAAACAGTGTTAGAATTAGATATTAGAGCTGTCAAATATTTGTTCTTCCCTCGACGGGATTTGAATCCACATCATTGATACACTGCCGCACCATTCGCTTAGGCTTACGTCCGGCGCCCTAGACCACTCCACCACACCCACTCCTTATAAAAGGAGCTTCAATAATCGTAGTGTTACCTTTTCTCGTAAGGCAAATCTAGGGATAGACCACTCGACCACATCCATTCTTTAGAACATAATTATATTATCGAATTATATTTTTGTATACAAATAAATTTGTTTTAAATGGGCATTAGCTACGATTTTGACCAAAACAATTATATGTTTTAGAAATTGGTAAATAGCTTTAAAATGATGAAATAAAGGTAAATATTTCACATTAAACAGCTTATCGAACCACTTTTCGCCTTTTGAGAACGAAAATTACCATCGATTAGTTATTTCCTTGCAAGCAAATAATTTAACCTCGCTTTTTCCCTATGCAACTGACCTTACTAGTGACAGGTAAAAACGAATAATTTGTATTTTGTCGCTTATTAACTGCAGACTTGCATGGTTCTTTGTCCGTAATTAACACCGACTAAAAGCAGATTCAAAAAGCATAAGAAATAAGTGCATTGTTGTACTGATTTAATGACGATTTGACAAACTTCGTAAACAATGTCGATAATTAATAAGATGGCGTCAATCTCTTGATCGATCTCAAAACACGAGCAGTTGCACGATTTTCCCCTGATGCACGTACATTTCATAACATTTATAAGTTACAGAAACACGTTTTATTTACGGGTAACAAAAATTTACGATTTGGCAGACGATGGCCCTTTAAGACCAGGCTCAAGCTAGCGACCAATAAGGCGATATGTCTCAAAACCAAAATATTAGATAAGAGCAAAATGTACTTTTAAAGATTTCTAGCGACCAATAATAAATATATTTCTGTAATTGCACATTCAACACATTGAATCGACATCTGGGCATACAGGAAATATTTCTGGACCCCGCCTTCACAATACAAAGTTGACATTTGACACACTACTGTGGACATAAGGTGCAGAACCTCACACAGACACTCATGTGAGTAAAAGACAATACATTTTATGTTCTATTTCCCATGTTCACCCGTACATAAAATATGTCTTCTCTTTACTGAGCTTAATAACGAACACAAACATATATTTACGGATGGCGAGCTTAGAAAACAGTCGACCAACTTGAAACAAACACAGCGTAAACAAATAATATACTTTCATGTAAACCGGTATATAATTTGGATTTTCCAGCGCTTTGTCAAACAAAATAAAGTCCTAAGATTCCCCGTTCACATGAAGACGTCTCATCAATCTACAAACAAATATAAATATAGAACATTAGAAAAATATAGCAATACGTATTATAAAAATAAACAAAATATAAACCCTGCATGTGCGTCTCACATTTATTTAATAAATAGTATTATTTTGTTTTATCTATTTATTTTTAAATTGTGTATTTAAAGGTGCCAAACAACTATTTTAATTCACCAATGCACTTAAGTCAGGTAAAGGCCCGGACAATACTTTTGATTTAAACCCCAAGTGGCAATAGGGTCCTCCCCCAAATCCAAATATCAAAATTGATATTTGACACCCTGCTGTGGGCTTGAGGTGCATTATTCCACCTAAGCACTTAAGTCTATTAAAGGCCCGGACAATACTTTTGACTTAAGCCCCAAGTGGAAAAGAGCTTTGCCGTCCTTCGGTAATTTTTCATGGGATTATGCATAGGGTCCCCCCCCCCCCAAATCCAAATATCAAAGTTGATCTTTGACACCCTGCTGTGGGCTTGAGATGCATTATCCCACCTAGGTACTTAAGTCAGTTAAAGGCCCGGGCAATACGTTTGATCTAAGCCCCAGGTGGCAAAGAACTTTGCCGTCCATCGGTAATTTTTCATGGGATATGTATAGAGTCCCCCCAAATCCAAATATCAAAGTTGATATTTGACACCCTGATGTGGGCTTGAGGTGCATTATCCCACCTAGGTACTAAAGTCATTTAAAGGCCCGGTTAATACCTTTGACGTAAGCCTCAAGTGGCAAAGAACTTTGCCGTCCTTCGGTAATTTTTCATGGGATGTGTATAGGGTGCCCCTCCCAAATCTAAATGTCAAAGTTAATATTTGACACCCTGCTGTGGGCTTGAGGTGCATTATCCCACCTAGGCACTTAAATCAGTTAAAGACCCGTGCAATATCTTTTATCTAAGCCCCAAGTGGCAAAGAACTTTGCCGTCCTTCGGTAATTTTTCATGGGATATGTATAGGGTTCCCCCTCCCAAATCCAAATATCAAAGTTGATATTTGACACCCTGCTGTGTGCTTGAGGTGCATTATCCCACCTAGGCACTTAAATCAGTTAAATGCCCTGGTAATATCTTTGATCTAAACCCCAAGTGGCAAAGAACTCTGTCGGCATTCGGTAATTTTGCATGGGATATGCATAGGGTCCCCCCTAATCCAAATATCAAAGTTGATATTTGACACTCTGTTGTGGGCTTGAGGTGCATTATCCCACCTAGGCACTTAAATCAGTTAAAGACCAGGGCAATATCTTGATCTAAGCCCCAAGTGGCAAAGAACTTTGCCGTCCTTCGGTAATTTTTCATGGGATATGCATAGGGTCCCCTCTAACCCATTTATCAATGTTGATATTTCACACCCTGCTGTGGTCTTGAGGTGCATTATCCCACCTAGGCACTTACGTCAGTTAAAGACCCGGGTAATACCTTTAACTTAAATCCCAAGTGGGCAAGAACTTTGCCGTCCTTGATATATGTTTCATGGGATATTTATAGAGACCCCCCCTCCACAATGTTTTTTTCAAATATCAAATTCAAAAAAGTTGATATTTGACACCCTGTTGTGGGCTTGAGGTGCAGAAACCCACACGGGCACTTAAATCAGTTAAAGACACGGACAATGCCTTTCACTTAAGCCCCAAGTGGGCAAGAACTTTGCCGTCCTTGATACATTTGTTATGTGTTATTCATAGGCTGCCCCCCCCCCCCCCCCCCCAAATCTTAATATCAAAGTAGTCTATCGGGACAGCTCAAGGCATATTTCGGGAGGAGCAAAGGGGAGCGGGACATTACGCATGCGCTACTGGAAGTGACATCACCGGAAGCGGCCCTGACCGGAAATGACGTCACATGACAGGAAGTGACGTCATAATCGGAAGTATTTTCTGCGCATGCCCGGAAGTACATTCACGCGCTTTTTATCTTACTATAGTAGTAGTACAAAATGTACCATTGCTCATGACCGGAAGTAGCATGGCTACCGGATGTGACGCGAGTGAATGTGACCTTACGGGAAGTGACGTCACATGAATCATCAGACCGAACGTGGATGATTCCCCTTGGGGTGTGATCTTATTTGTACGAGGTGTTGAGTAGTACTCCAAGAGTGTTTTCTATCACATCCACGTTCTCACTGTGGTATTTCTACTAAATAACCTAAGAGTCAAATCAATGAAATGGTACATTTGATTCACTAAGTCACCCCAAAGAGGGTCACTCTGCATTTATCCAGGCTTGTGAGTGGCTCTATATAGAGGTTGCATTAATCTTCTTATTTTTCTTCTTTTTTTTTTCTTTTTTTTTCTTTTTTTTCATAGCACATGTTTAACAAGTAACAACGCAAATTTCTGTACAATGGCCGTCGCTTCCATGGGATTTTCTAAGTGTCTGGTGACGTCTGACATGCTATGTCCTGCACATCGATGAATGAAGCAAAAAATGCAATGAAGTCCGCACACGATAGATCCTTCTTCTTGTACTCGAACGGTATTGTAAGTCCAAGGAAGGCAATGTTTGTTCATGAAATTGACATAAGCGGATTCGTGCTGTGGACCTTCGGTTGGATCGTAGAATTCCCATCGTGAGTTGACCTCGATGTATATAGCGACCCAGTGTTGTCACATTCGATGGTCTGGATCCGTATTTCCCACAAGGGCCGAAGGTACGTTTAATAGTCTGGGTAATCTGTTTCTAGCATAGACCCCCTTAAACACAGGTCTGGAGTGGGGATGTTTTTTCAATAGAGTGTCAATCTCTAGCGTATTCATTATGCACTGTAGTCAAACAAGACTTGTCTCTTTCTACCGATTTTGATCATGTTGTCAAATTCTGCATACAGGACGACGTTGATGGTCCCTGCAGAGCTTCGGCGAAATGAATCTCCACGCGTAAATTGCCCTGTTTTATCAGTTGAAACGTTCCCACTTCCGACATATCCGGAGTCAGATCGAATCCAAATAAGGTGTTTATTTTAGCGTATTCCTCTCTGGAGATGGTATTTCCTTCGTCTTGATACATCTTTCCCGTACTGGAATAGAGTCCCAAATAACTGCGAATATAACCTGCGTTTTCAAAGTCGGGTTGTAACGGTTTGGCGGGAATCTGTCGTCCGTCCACGTTCAGTGCCACAAAATTGATCTTGTAGTGTTTAAAATCGAAAGGGATTTTCGTAATAGTCCCATTTAAGGCATCACTGTCCACGCAACCAATCACCAATCTTTTCGGCAACTGTCCCAAAAACATGTTGTCCTGGACGTAATTCATGTTGCCACGGTGAACCGTATCTACTCTGACTTCTACACGTCGGATGGGGTATTTACAGCTGGTATTTTCCAAAGCTTTGACGTGACCCATTCTTACGGCAGGACTTATAGTTGTCGGCATCGGCCATTAGGGCGAACACGTCTCGACTTCGTCGTAATTTGATTTTCAGATCGACGTGACTCAGTAAATATTTCTCTTGACAAAATAAAAGTGTACTTTTTCCATCATCTGTACAGACTTGCTTTGGGCCGTCAATGTTTTCCGGGACGTGAATCCTTTGCTATCGGTTGTTCTCTTATCTTGATGTCCCGGTCTGTCCTTGTACCACATGACTCCCGTTCATTGCGATTCTTTGGCAGCTGGTCCATAGCTGAGTAATATTTCTATGTAAGCTATGTAAGGGTACAAGCTGGTCGGTGGTGAAACCAGATTTTTGTTGAGGCTAACACTGACATCACTAAAGAGGGAATGCATCCATAAGTTGACAGATCCAACGTCCGCTCCGCCATCCAATGCTGTATCGTCGTCATCCATGATCTGTACTTCCACAAACAGATAAGTATTAACCAAGTCGATGTAGTCGTCCCCCGCCCCACTGACGGCAAATTCGTAAGGTCCTTGATCCATCAGAGCCGATGTCAATCCTTTCTGCTCCCAATACCCATAAGCCACACTGGTCTGTATAGGTGGAACTTCAAATAAATCCAGTTATGATTTCTTGCATTCGCATGAGTTGGGATGTACAAGTGCCATTCTTATTCGAAATGTCATGCGATGTGTTCCGTTGCTTGGTCTGCCGACGTCTGGTCTTTTTTCGCTTGGCAGGTCCTTTTATAACTCGTTGTCCAGGGGGTCATACCGTGTCCATAGCTTTCTCCTGTAGATTTCAATCGTGACTTTGCTGCCTGTTTGATATGTCTTCCTTTTCCGACATCTCCGACAATATTTAATTCCGTTTTTAAAGCCTCGCGTTCTAGGGTCTTTGCACCCTTTTTCAACAAAGGCATGGCTGCTTTAAAGAGTCCTCCAAAGATACTGCCAAGTCCATGTCCTCTTTGATATCATCTTACCGCAAATACCGGATATCCTTTTCCTGCTTGGTGTATGTAATAATCGAGGTAAGCTTTCGTATCGTAACGATGAGTTGTTTTCATTCTAGAGAGAATTCTTCTCGTTTTCTACAGTGCAGTGTCACCACCACTCTTCCTCTTTCGAATGGCAATATAGACCCTGTGTCGTCCCTTATATCTATTTCCATTGTCGGAAGTCGTCGTTGTAACAGGGGACAGTACTGTATCGGATCAAACACTCGGATGATCATTTCTCCGTCTCTTCCTTCCACTGGTACGATTCTCTATAACGGTACGTGGGCATCTCCCACCATTCTCAGTTCCCCAAGAGAAATACACGTACAGAGAATTTAATCCTTTCTTGACGTCCGCTACCCAATCTGAAACATCCTCCCCCGCCGGGAATATAGCTTGTTTGAATCCTAACATGAATTGTAATAAAGGACTGATGATGACTTGACAATCTTTTTTTCACTTTCATATCGATTTTATGATTGATTTCGTTGAAACCCATGTCGAATTTATTCTTGAGTTCCTTCATGTGCTTTTTCCCCTCTATGGGGAATCCGTTTGACCGAGGAATAGTACCCATCCGGTAACAAGACCAAATGCTTTTGTAGTTCTGACTCCTTGTAAAAGTGAACCTTCAACCAGGCTTCGTTATTCTTGACGCTATACCAACTGTGAGGATACTATATCTCTGCCAATCCGATTTTCCATGCTCCGTCCAGATCCGTTATTTTCGGCAATTTCGTCGTGTAATGAGTCAACGTATTGTTCGGACAGTAATTCATGGAGCTGTTACTAGGCAAAGTCAAGTAAAACATGCTTCGTCTTGATCGTGGGGTTAGGTAACAGATATCCCATATTACTGCTCAACAAGACCATCCACAAGGTACTGTTCTCCGATTCGACCGTCAAGTTGTAAATGCTGACTACGATAACCGTGTACAGGATGAGTACCTGACACAAAAATACGACCTCCGAACGTGGAGTCTTCTTTCCACAAGTCACTCAAGACGATACGCTCTCCGTGTCACTCGGTGCCATTCGCAAGACTAACACTTCAAACCGCGACGCCTCGCTTTTGTAGGTCCTGTTTAAAGATCCAGCTGTTGAAGGACTCTTGATATCCGAGCCACTTGACTAAATACTGAACTCTTCGGCCCTTTTTTCTCTTTTTCAAAATGTGTTCAATCTTGTCTGTCTTAATGACTTTCTGTAATTCTTCGACATAGAATGTTCCTTCCAGAATTTCTCCGTGGTCGTCTTTGACTAAGTATACCGGGGGTTTCGATACATTTCACTACCGTAAACAATTATGCGGTCCAGTTGGGTAAATATCCTTTCTTGAACGTACGCTTGGCTTTGTTGAGTCGCACTCTATCTCCGGGAGAAAATTTGCACGATTTTTTGGGTCCCTTTCTTCCATATAGCCTGTTGGACACCGTTGTTTGGTTAGCCCACGTGACTTCTGGAGGGTGGTATGCCTATGGTTCTGTGAACGATGTGGTTATAAGATGCGACCATCTCGGATAGAATGTCTACGTAGGTTATGGTTTCTCTGTGTGTGAAATACTTCCACATCTTGGTTTTCAATGTTCTGTTAAAACTTTCAACGATTCTGGCGTTGGTCTCCTTGTTGTAAGTGGTAAAGAAGTACATGTCGTGTTCTTTGAGAAACTTTTGAAATACTCGGTTGATAAATTCAGTTCCTTTGTCTGCCTGTAAACATATCGGACGCCACCCTGATTTGAAAATGACCTGAAGCGCATCTCTTAAAGTCTTCCCCGTCTTGTCTGTCAATGGAACGACCCATGGATATCGGGATAACACATCTATACATCTCAACAAATACTTGAATCCTTTGTTGTAAGAAGACAATTTTGCCAGATCCACTAAATCCGCCTGCCACTGGTGGTCAATTCCATAGACTACAACGCGTCTCCATGGAAATCGTCGTCTAGTTGGATTATGCAAAGTATACGTGTCCTGCGACTGTAACAATTCTCTGACTTGTTTCTTCGTATAACCTTTCGGCTTAAATTTACTCAATCCTCCATAATTGGCGGGAGCTAAAAGGTTGTAATAGGTCGACTCCATGTTTACAACTGCCCCTTCGTGTTCTCAACCTCCGTTTTAAAAGTTGACCCATTTCTGGACTTCTTTCCTTCTGTTTCTTGATGTTTTTGGGTAGTACGGTCCAATAGGGGATGGACTGTTGTCGTTTGCGAGATCTCGGTGTTCTTTTGGTCTGAGTGATGTATCTCAAGCGGTCCTCGTGACCAATCAAATCTTGTGGAACATTTGCTTCTCGTAAGGCTTCTCCGAATGTTTCCCATCCTTGTGGGTTGAAATATTGCATTTTGCTCAGCACGTCGTTGACTAAATCCACCCCGTTGCTTCCTTGAACGGTTTCTCCCTTGTATTTCAGTTCCCCTTTCTCGTTCAAGCTAATGTCGGGACTGCTCTTCATTTTTTCAACAAGTGTTGTACATTGGCCTTCATTGTTTTTGGTACGCTTTCCAAAATTTCGTTGTCGATCAGGTCCTGTTTCACGGGTTCAGGTGCGATTGCCACGGGTCTGGGTCTGTAATCGTCGTAGTCGTTCAAATATCGAGTGAACGATTGGTCGTATAGTTTGAGACGTTCGTCTGCCGACAGTTCTTCTCTTTCTAGTATGGTTTGCATCTTCTTATCCAATGTGTCCATGACTTTCACGCGTTGTTCCACTGGAGGTTTTGGGCGCTCTTGAGTCTGGTGGTATCTATTTATTAAGGTTAGTTCCTTCATTGAAATAATGTAGAGAGCAACGGTGCTACTACAGATGCAATCGGTGCTAGTAGGGATCCCAAAAATCCACCTTTCTGTAAGATCGCTTTCTTCTTTTTGAGAGAGACCGACTTTTTCGTCAGTGCTCTCAATCCGGCCTTAATTCTCTTGAGTTTTTCCTTCTGCAGTTTAGTTAACGGGACGTTGCCTCTTAAAATATTATCGGCACACTCACACAGACAGTCGACGAGACTGCGATAGGCTTTGGCTATGAAGTGTTTACGAATACACGGTTTCGTCTTTTGTAAGTGTACTATATCACTGCCGTGCTTTTTCAAGCGCTGAGAGACCATGCTATTTCCTCAGTGTCTGATGGAAGAGTAACAAGAAACGGGATGTAACATCCTTTTTATGACTCGACATACGCTTTCTGTTCCTCACCGGGAAAGATGAAGGTTCTTAATCTCAGGATATCCTGCGTGTTTTGTTTCATATCGATCACCATGTAGCCGTGAGGTCTGGCCGTAGCTCGGGAAAAGGTTTCCAGGAAAAATTGCGTTCTCCTGTGATACATTTGGTGTGCTTGTACCATGATCTGCGATACGTCTGTCAGGTTTTTGAATAGAACCATGTAATGGGCATTGGGACTTATGGTTATATGGTGTTTTCCTCGATGAAACAGATTATGAACGATGTACATGACGCTGATGTTTCTGTGGTGACTCTTTTTCGTAAACAATGAAGCCACCCTTTGATCCGTTTCGTCCATGAGATCGTCCAAAATTATCAAATGTTTTTCTCTTGGATCTAAATTATTCAGATCCGGTACACCTTGTTGAAATTCTATCCCTTCTACGGTTCCATACAACGTCTGATATTCACCATAACACCATAAGTTCCGATCTGGCTTGGGAGTCATCATGTGTTAGATATTGTGAACGAACCGTCGGACACACATCGATTTTCCACAGCCTGTAGGTCCGACAATCACACTGGTAAACAGATGTACCCATGGCATGAAATGATCGGGATCGTATCCGTCTGGAACCCAAAACAAAAACGGATTATTGGTTTTCAAAATATATGAGGGTTCTTCTTCATTACTCTGTGAGCATTGCTGCTGCTGCGGCGACGGCGGCATTTATCCGTCTGTCAGTAGCGGGGGCGGCGGTGTATATCCATCTGTCAGCGGCGGCGCGGCGTATCCCCCTCGGTCAGCGACTCTTAGGTTATTTATTAGAAATACCACAGTGATAACGCGGACGTGATAGAAAACACCATTGGAATACTACACAACACCTCGAACAATTAAGGTCACACCCCAAGGGGAATCACCCACTTTCGGTCTGATGACGTCACTTGCAGTGACGTCACTTTCGGTCACGTCCGGCCATGCGCAAAGCATACTTCCGGCTATGACGTCATTTCCGGTCAGGGCCCCTTCCGGTGACCTCACTTCCAGTAACGCATGCGCAATGGCCCGCTCCCTTTGCTCCCCCCGAAATATGGCTTGACCTGTCCCGATACACTACTTTGATATTTGGATTTCGGTGGGCACCCTATAAATAACCCATGAAAAATATATCAAGGACGGCAAAGTTCTTGCCCACTTGGGGTTTAAGTCAAAGGTATTGCCCGTGCCTTTAATTGACTTAAGTGCCTAGATGGGATAATGCACCACAAGCCCACAACAGAGTGTCAAATTTCAACTTTGATATTTGGATTTGGGGGGACCCTATACATATCCCATGTAAAATTACCGAAGGACGGCAAAGTTCTTTGCCATTTGGGGTTCAAGTCAAAGGTATTGCCCGGGCCTTTAACTGACTTAAGTGCCTAGGTGGGATAATGCACCTCCAGCCCACAGCAGGGTGTCAAATTTCAACTTTGATATTTGGATATGAGGGACCCTATGCATATCCCATGAAAAAATACCGAAGGACGGCAAAGTTCTTTGCCATTTGGGGTTCAAGTCAAAGGTATTGCCCGGGCCTTTAACTGACTTAAGTGCCTAGGTGGGATAATGCACCTCAAGCCCATATCAGGGTGTCAAATAACAACTTTGATATTTGGATATGGGGAGGGACCCTATACATATCCCATGAAAAATTACAGAAAAAAAGGACGGCAAACTTCTTTGCCACTTGGGGCTTAGACCAAAGGTATTACCCGGACCTTTAACTGACTTCAGTGCCTAGGTGGGATAATGCACCTCAGGCCCACAGCAGGATGTCAAATATCAACTTCGATATTTGGATGTGGGGAACCCTATGCATTTCCCATGAAAAATTACTGAAGGACGGCAAATTCTTTGCCATTTGGGGATCAAGTCAAATGTATTGCCCGGGCCTTTAACTGACTTTAGTGCCTAGGTGGGATAATGCACCTCCAGCCCACAGCAGGGTGTCACATTTCAACTTTGATATTTTGATATGGGGGGACCCTATTCATATCCCATGAAAAAATACCGAAGGACGGCAAGTTCTTTGCCACTCGGGGTTTAGATCAAAAGTATTGCCAGAACCATTAACTGACTTCAGTGCCTAGGTGGGATAATGCACCTCAAGCCCAGAACAGGGTGTCAAATATCAACTTTGATATTTGGATATGGGGAGGGACCCTATACATATCCCATGATATATTACCGAAGGACGGCAAATTTCTTTCCCACTCGCTGTTTAAGTCAATGGTATTGCCCGGATCTTTAACTGACTTAAGTGCCTAGGTGGGATAATGCACCTCAAGCCCACAGCAGGGTGTCAAATATCAACTTTGATATTTGGATTGGGGGGGGGGGGGCACCCTATGCATATCTCATGAAAAATTACCGAAGGACGGCAAAGTTCTTTGCCACTTGGGGCTTAAGTCAAAGGTATTGCTCGGGCCTTTAACTGACTTAAGTGCCTAGGTGGGATATTGCACCTCAAGCCCACAGCAGGGTGTCAAAGATCAACTTTGATATTTGGATTTCGGGGAACCCTATGCATATGTCATGAAAAACTACCAAAAGACGGCAAAGTTCTTTGCCACTCGGGATTTAAATCAAAGGTACTGCTTGGGCCTTTAACTGACTTTAGTGCCTAGGTGGGATAATGCACATCAAGCCCACAGCAGGGTGTCAAATTTCAACTTAGATATTTTGATATGGGGGGACCCTATACATATCCCATGAAAAAATACCGAAGGACGGCAAGTTCTTTGCCACTCGGGGTTTAGATCAAAGTTATGCCAGAACCATTAACTGACTTTAGTGCCTAGGTGGGATAATGCACCTCAAGCCCAGAACAGGGTGTCAAATATCAACTTTGATATTTGGATATGGGGAGGAACCCTATACATATCCCATGATATATTACCGAAGGACGGCAAAGTTCTTTGCCACTCGGGGTTTAAGTCAAAGGTATTGCCCGGACCTTTAACTGACTTAAGTGCCTAGGTGGGATAATGCACCTCAAGCCCATAGCAGGGTGTCAAATATCAACTTTGATATTTGGATTTGGGGGGGGAACCCTATGCATATCTCATGAAAAATTACTAAAGAACGGCAAAGTTCTTTGCCACTCGCGGTTTAAGTCAAAGGTATTGCTCGGGCCTTTAACTGACTTTAGTGCCTAGGTGGGATAATGCACCTCAAGCCCACAGCAGGGTGTCAAATTTCAACTTTGATATTTGGATATGGGGGGACCCTATGCATATCCCATGAAAAATTACCGAAGGACGGCAAAGTTCTTTGCCACTTGAGGTTTAGATCAAAGGTATTGCGAGAGCCTTTAACTGACTTAAGTGCATAGGTGGGATAATGCACCTCATGCCCACAACAGGGTGTCAAATATCAACTTTGATATTTGGATTTGTGGGGGCACCCTATGCATATCTCATGAAAAAATACCGAAGGACGGCAAAGTTCTTTGCCACTTGAGGTTTAGATCAAAGGTATTGCCCGGGCCTTTAACTGACTTAAGTGCCTAGGTGGGATAATGCACCTCATGCCCACAGCAGGGTGTCAAATATCAACTTTGACATTGGATTTGGGGGGGCACACTATGCATATCTCATGAAAAATTACCGAAGAACGCCAAAGTTCTTTGCCACTTGGGATTAGATCAAAGGTATTCTCGGGCCTTTAACTGACTTAAGTGCCTAGGTGGGATAATGCACCTCAAGACCACAGCAGGGTGTCAAATATCAACTTTGATATTTGGATTTGGGTGGACGCTATGCATATCCCATGAAACATTACCGAAGAACGGCAAAGTTCTTTGCCACTAGAGGCTTAAGTCAAAGGTATTTCCCGGGCCTTTAACTGACTTCTGTGCCTAGGTGGGATAATGCGCCTCAAGCCCACAGCAGAGTGTCAAATATCAACTTTGATATTTGGATTTGGGGGGGCACCCTATGCATATCTCATGAAAAAATACCGAAGGATGGCAAAGTTCTTTGCCACTTGAGGTTTAGATCAAAGGTATTGCCCGGGCCTTTAACTGACTTAAGTGCCTAGGTGGGATAATGCACCTCATGCCCACAGCAGGGTGTCAAATATCAACTTTGACATTTGGATTTGGGGGGGCACACTATGCATATCTCATGAAAAATTACCGAAGAACGCCAAAGTTCTTTGCCACTTGGGATTAGATCAAAGGTATTCTCGGGCCTTTAACTGACTTAAGTGCCTAGGTGGGATAATGCACCTCAAGACCACAGCAGGGTGTCAAATATCAACTTTGATATTTGGATTTGGGTGGACGCTATGCATATCCCATGAAACATTACCGAAGAACGGCAAAGTTCTTTGCCACTAGAGGCTTAAGTCAAAGGTATTTCCCGGGCCTTTAACTGACTTCTGTGCCTAGGTGGGATAATGCGCCTCAAGCCCACAGCAGAGTGTCAAATATCAACTTTGATATTTGGATTTGGAGGGGGACCCTATACATATCCCATGGAAAATTACCGAAGGACGGCAGAGCTCCTTGCCACTTGGGGTTTAGATCAAAGGTATTCTCGGGCCTTTAACTGACTTAAGTGCCTAGGTGGGATAATGCACCTCAAGACCACAACAGGGTGTCAAATATCAACTTTGATATTTGGATTTGGGGAGAACCCTATACATATCCCATGAAAAATTACCGAAGGACGGCAAAGTTCTTTGGCACTTGGGGTTTAGATCAAAGATATTTCTCGGGCCTTTAACTGACTTAAGTGCCTAGGTGGGATAATGCACCTCAAGCCCACAGCAGAGTGTCAAATATCAACTTCTAGAGTATACTTAGCTAAAGTACGGATATTTATAGTCATTATGTAATAAACCTGTTTATCAAAACGAGTTCTTTTATTTCTTTGCAATTTGTGCATGCTCGTGCACAAGATTTCGCTGTATTTATTAATCTTTTTTTTTAATTTCAAGCACGCACACCTATCTACAGAAGATTTGTTTTACTAAATATATTATCATTTTAATTCTAAACAATATCAACCGACCAGTGGAACTTTCATTACAAAGAAATGAGAAATCTAATATATTTTACCCAGGAATTTTTCTTTATCTAATATCGTGAGAAAATTCCATTTTGAAATTTAGGAAACGATTTAAATTCATAACACTTTTTTAAAAAAAAGTTTGTTTCCTTGTTGCTAGCTTCAATCTCTTTAACAAAGAGAAAGTAAACTGAAACCCACCGTGGAGCATTTAGAAACGACCACGTGACAAATCCGAGACAACTAAATGTTTAAATAATAGGTGTTTTGTTACACTCTAAAACAAAGCAAATATCTAGATCGTAACTCACAATTGATCTTGAGGTTACCCCCAAGGATCTTCTCACATATGACATGTGTTGCTTGTTGATTTCATTTTGTTATGTTAGAAACAAATAAAAACAAAGTATGTATACTTCTCCAGTTTAACAATGCATGATGATCATTTCAAATTATGTATTTTTTTTAAATATTTTCTGTTGTTCTTTTGGTGCCCTTTTTCTTTTTAAAGGTTCGACTCATGAAATAAAAGTTGCTTATTTGGAGTTTCTTTTTTTAAAATCGCACTTCTAAAGCGAATATCATTGTCTTGGTATGTCCGTGTTGAAGGTCCCACTAATGATGCCAATATCGTTGTTTTGAGATGTCCGTGTTAAAGGACCAACTCATGAGGCAATGTCTTTGTTTTGGCGTGTGCGACCAGCAAATGAAGCGAATATCGTTGTTTTGAGATGTCCGTGTTAAAGGACCAACTCATGATGCAATGTCTTTGTTTGGTGTGTGCGACCAGCAAATGAAGCGAATATCGTTGTTTTGAGATGTCCGTGTTAAAGGACCAACTCATGAGGCAATGTCTTTGTTTGGCGTGTGCGACCAGCAAATGAAGCGCTTATCGTTGTTTTGAGATGTCCGTGTTAAAGGACCAACTCATGATGCAATGTCTTTGTTTGGTGTGTGCGACCAGCAAATGAAGCGAATATCGTTGTTTTGAGATGTCCGTGTTAAAGGACCAACTCATGATGCAATGTCTTTGTTTGGCGTGTGCGACCAGCAAATGAAGCGAATATCGTTGTTTTGAGATGTCCGTGTTAAAGGACCAACTCATGATGCAATGTCTTTGTTTGGTGTGTGCGACCAGCAAATGAAGCGAATATCGTTGTTTTGAGATGTCCGTGTTAAAGGACCAACTCATGAGGCAATGTCTTTGTTTGGCGTGTGCGACCAGCAAATGAAGCGAATATCGTTGTTTTGAGATGTCCGTGTTAAAGGACCAACTCATGAGGCAATGTCTTTGTTTGGCGTGTACGACCAGCAAATGAAGCCAATATCATTGTTTTGAGATGTCCGTGTTAAAGGACCAAGTAATGAAGCGAATATCGTTGTTTTGGCGGCATGTCCAAAGGATCAACCAATGAAGATAATATGACTTTTTTTAGGTTTCGTTGTTAGATGTCCAACTCATGAAGCGAATGTACAGAGACGTGCCAAAAACATTCGGTCACTGTGATATTTTACTATATATTTTATGTAAAACCACATTTTTTAAAAACATTATTCCAAAGTCGACTCTTGTTCGATTTTGATGATTTTTTTACCAACAAAAATAGAATTAAATGTAGTTTTACACTGTAATCTTAGCATAAATTTATAATCTATAATTTTTATGAGTTCACGATTTAAACACAAAACTAAATTTTGAACGTCAAAAACACAATACAATGATAGTACATTTGAAGACAAATAATTTAATTTTGTGTTTAAATCATGAACATTTAAAATCTGTGCTCCCAAAAAATATTTTAAAATAATCACAGAAAACTACGTACGTTCTCGCTTCTGTTGGTAAAAATTTCATCAAAATCGAACAAGAATTGACTTTGGAATAATGCTTTCAAAAATTGTGGTTTTATATGAAATATATAGTAAAAAATTACAGTGACCGAATACTTTTGGCACGTCTCTGTGGTTGTTTTCATGTGGTTTTTTTTGGCTATGGATCCAAAAGTATGAAGTAAATGACGTTGTATTGATTAGGGTTATGGTGTTTAACGCTACTTTCAACAATATGTCAGTTATATCATGGCGGTCAGTTTTATTGGTGGGAGAAACCGGAGTACCGGGAGTACCCGGATAAAACCACCAACCTGTCACATAGTGTGTTCATTGTTGTTCTGTATTAAATAACAAACTGTGGTGTGTTATTTTGTTGTTTTTATATGGTAACACGGTATAACTTATCATCAACTGGTAATTCTGTCGTTATGACGTGGTGTTGTGGGCTAACTATTGTGACATACCGCTATTTAAGCTAATAAAAGCGTAATATCAACTTTAGATAACGTTTGTCAGTGACTTGTGACAGGTTGGTGGTTTTCTCCGGGGACTCCGATTTCCTCCACCAATTAAATTGACCGCCACGATATAATTGAAGACATTGAGGATACCAATGTGGTCATCATAATCCGTATATCGAGGAAGAACAGACAACACAATGGCCAAAAGAAAAAGTACAAAAGGACATAAAACGATGAATATTGTTGAAAGTGGCATTAAACACCATAAATAAACCATCAAATTTAGTGCGCACGACGCGTTTCTGGAATACCCTTCAACAATCTTGTTCTATCGTCATGGCGCCTTCCTAGCTGTTACCAACATAGGCATGGTCATGGCAATAACAAGTTCAGTGATAATTATTCTGTTTGTAGAAAATGTTCATTATGAATATCTTTTTTAAGTCTTCGTTTATTACTTTAAGTTGTCTACAAGTATATAAATTCTTCATCGGCGTCTAGGCCATGGGTATTAACGTTGTATGACTTTTATCATTGTAAATGAAACTGACAAGTTTTATCTTGATGAATATTTTACAGTTTAAATTTAGATTGATTACAAAATTGGCCAGATTCTTTGAATGACGCCTACATGTATATTTGTTTATATACTTACAATGTATATTTTGTACTTTTAATAAGTTTGTATGGCACCTGAAACTTTTCGAGTGAACATATAGTTGCCGTCTCCACCCACCGTCCGTCTGTCTGTCCCATGCAAATGCATTCCTGGTGATACTTTGAATTACGTTGTTACCAGAAGACTCAATTACGGCTGATGTGAACTTAGTGAATTCAAGTGTCTGTAGTTTCCCGAAGCATGTAATTGTTTTTGTAAGGCATCTTATGCTTAAGGGTACCTTCTAATTTTGTAATCAGTAACTCATCATCTACCCTATTGATTGGCTATCGTGATGTTTGGATATGCACGTTTTCATTGCTACCCACCCCCCTTTTTTGTCATCCCTTCATAAGCTGGCCTCGTTTCTGGATGGCAATATGTCGTCATTTCTTTAAGATCAATGGCCTCGAATTGTTACTCGATCTTTAGCTTTATGTGTATGCTTTGTAGATCGTTGTTTGTCATTGTGTACTTTTCTCTTTTGGCCATTGTGTTGTCTGTCCTTCTTCACCTTTTGGTCATTGTGTTGTCTGTCCTTCTTCACCTTTTGGTCATTGTGTTGACTGTCCTTCTTCACCTTTTGGTCATTGTGTTGACTGTCCTTCTTCACCTTTTGGTCATTGTGTTGACTGTCTTTCTTCACCTTTTGGTCATTGTGTTGACTGTCTTTCTTCACCTTTTGGTCATTGTGTTGACTGTCTTTCTTCACCTTTTGGTCATTGTGTTGACTGTCTTTCTTCACCTTTTGGTCATTGTGTTGACTGTCTTTCTTCACCTTTTGATCATTGTGTTGACTGTCTTTCTTCACCTTTTGGTCATTGTGTTGACTGTCTTTCTTCACCTTTTGGTCATTGTGTTGACTGTCCTTCTTCACCTTTTGGTCATTGTGTTGACTGTCCTTCTTCACCTTTTGGTCATTGTGTTGACTGTCCTTCTTCACCTTTTGGTCATTGTGTTGACTGTTTTTCTTCACCTTTTGGTCATTGTGTTGTCTGTCCTTCTTCAATTTACGAATTCTGACTACCCCTTTGATATCTTTAAACTCTTCTTGCAGACGTTTTCATGATTTTAAATTGTAAGCTAAAATAAAATAAAATGAGACTGGAAATCCCACTCCCTCTTTTGAGAAAAATCCTGGACCTGCGCATGCTCTGATAATCAAATTAATTAATGGCGACAATTGACGTTGATGTCATAGGGGTGTGTGGGGGGGGGGGGGGGTCGGGTAATAATGCTTTACGTCACTTTCAACAATATTTCAGCTATATCGTGGAGGGTTGGTGTCATAAAATCATATTTTACTTACATTCACATAATATGTTTTATTTATTAGTAACTCCTTAACATTGTAAGACAGGCTATTCATGTTTATAAGTACCCGCACATGTTTC
This sequence comes from Bathymodiolus brooksi, assembly GCA_963680875.1. Taxonomy (NCBI): domain Eukaryota; kingdom Metazoa; phylum Mollusca; class Bivalvia; order Mytilida; family Modiolidae; genus Bathymodiolus; species Bathymodiolus brooksi. Next base: position 18,914,891 of record OY804587.1, on the reverse strand, counting down.
ATGTTTGCTCAATTATGACTTGTCTTCACGAGTAATAATAATAATGTTAGTATAATTAATAACCTTAAATTATTAGGTTATCAGACGTATGTACGCTTCATATGCTTACTTGAGGTTCGGAGGACGTACGTACGCCGCTTCCAATACTTATATAAGATTCCAGTTGTTTCGGAGGACGTACGTACGCCGCTTCCAATACCTATATAAGATTCCAGTTGTTTCGGAGGACGTACGTACGCCGCTTCCAATGCTTATATAAGTTTTCAGTTGGTTCGGAGGATGTACGAACGCCACTTCCAATGCTTATATAAGTTTTCAGTTGGTTCGGAGGACGCACGAACGCCGCTTCCAATGCTTATATAAGTTTTCAGTTGGTTCGGAGGACGTACGTACGCCGCTTCTAATACTTATATAAGTTTACTTGAGGTTCGGAGGACGTACGTACGCCGCTTCCAATACTTATATAAGATTCCAGTTGTTTCGGAGGACGTACGTACGCCGCTTCCAATGCTTATATAAGTTTTCAGTTGGTTCGGAGGACGCACGAACGCCGCTTCCAATGCTTATATAAGTTTTCAGTTGGTTCGGTGGACGTCTGAACGCCGCTTCCAATTCTTATATAAGTTTTTAGTGAAGTTCGTGTTGCTCAATCTTTAGTTTTCTGTGTTGTGTAGATAATAAAAGTTAGAGAATACCGAAGGAACAATAAAAGAAGGACAATCCAGAAAAAATGTCAATATCGCGTACACAAGATGAAGAAAACAAAGCAAAAACACAACACAAAATGTGTTGAACACCACTATACACGAACAAACACAAATAACTAGGTCATTGTCTGTCCTTTTGTCATTTTTCATTTGATAATTCAATTGTCTGTCTTTCGTCGAGTTAGGCTTCTTCTGATTATGCCTTTGGTACCTCTAAGCTTTTTTTACAACATTATTCAGTGAAATTCCTGAATATTCTTCTAAAAAACTTTGAAATTTAACATGTTTCATGTCTGCATCTGAATAACACTTCAGATATCATTAACTAATAAAAATAGTTTTACAAAATTAGAATAATTAGTAAATTAGTAATTTAGAATGCATAGCTATACATCCTTTAAAATAAGTTTCGTTCATGGTGTTCAACAATATTTCAGTTATATAGTTATATTTATTGAATGAGTGAGTAATGGTTGTATAACGACAAATGAGAAATTTTTAGCTACTCAGTGTATCAGTTTGGATTGGTTTTATAGTGTTTAAGGCCACTTTCAACAATTGTTCAGTTATATCGTGGCGGTAAGTTTAATTGGCAGAGGAAACCGGACTACTCGGAGAAAAACACCGACCTACCACGAGTCAATGACAAGCTTTATCACATAATGTTGTATCGAGTGCACCTCGCCATGAATGGGGTTCGAACTCACAACTTTAGTGGTGATAGGCACTTATTGCATAGTAAGTTATAAATCCAACAACCATACGATCATGACCATGACGGTCCCTCCTCTAAAATAAGGTGGGATTTCAAGCTGTACAGAAGTGTATCAAGGTTGCACTATCTCCTACAGCCTACAGATCGTCACGTAGACAACTGAAAGTATTCACCTTTATCAACGGGAATTGTTTTACCAATTCAATGCACCGCATCTGTGGCGTAGTGGTTAGCGTGGATTCTATCCTCGGTCGGGTCAAACCAAAGACTATAAAATTGTTGCTTCTCTATTAAGCACGCAGCATTAAGAAGAAAGAGCAAAGACTGGTTGGCCCGGATTCAGAATAATGTGTCCGAGTGGAGTGACATGTCTACCCGCAGATTGTTGTTTCAATGAGCTAGCACTATAAAAATCCAACTCAGCGTGTTGGTCTTATACATAATCTCATTGACAATTAACTTGTTCTCGTCATGATATAGCTGAAAAATTGCTGAATTAGCGTTAAACAACAATCACTCACTCACCCATGCAGCACGAAAGACAAGCTCAGATAATAAATTTGCAGCAAAGAATATGGACGTAAATGAACACGACAGACTATCCATCATTACAAGTATGCATTCTACAAGGAGAGACAGACTATCCAACATTCCAAGTATACATTCTACAAGGAGAGACAGACTATCCAAAATTCCAAGTATACATTCTACAAGGAGAGAGACACAACAAATATATTTCTAACAAAGAATATGGACGTAAATGAACACGACAGACTATCCAACATTCCAAGTATACATTCTACAAGGAGAGACATACTATCCAACATTCCAAGTATGCATTCTACAAGGAGAGACAGACTATCCAACATTCCAAGTATGCATTCTACAAGGAGAGACAGACTATCCAACATTCCAAGTATACATTCTACAAGGAGAGACAGACTATCCAAAATTCCAAGTATACATTCTACAAGGAGAGAGACACAACAAATATATTTCTAACAAAGAATATGGACGTAAATGAACACGACAGACTATCCAACATTCCAAGTATACATTCTACATGGAGAGACAGACTATCCAACATTCCAAGTATACATTCTACAAGGAGAGAGACATAACAAATATATTTCTAATATGAAAAAGAATAACAAATAATTATTTCTCAACAACTACATTTCTGTGGTCAATGTCACTTAAGTGCTTTATTAATGCATTGCGGTAGTTTCGTATTTTTCTCGATGCTGGTATCAGTTGGTGGGAATTCGATTTTGCAGAAATGGCGTCAATGGAATTAACCATCAATTATAATGATGAGGTCTTAATTATCAGAAATGTTGTTCATGTTGACGAAAATTGCTTGGGAATTTTCAACGTCTTATGGATAATTAAGTATCTTTATCAGGGATTATAGGGGCATCAATCATCCATCGGTAAACATGTTTCAATGTGTTCTTGAAGTTCTTGCTTCCTTTATAAAATTAAGAACACATTTATTCTAGTAATTGATGCTGTATATACAATTTTCGTGAGAACTGTTCTACCCAGCATTGGCTATGAATTTTTTTTAAGCATGCAGTTGTCAGTTACTTTGAGTAAGGGGTCGTCGTAGCCGTGATCGTATGGTACTTGGATGTACAACTACCTATGCAATCAGTGCCTATTACCACTGATGTTGTGAGTTCGAATCTCGATCAGGGCGAGGTGTACAATATTATGTGATAAAGTTTGTCAGCTACTAGATGAAAGTGGCGTTCAACGCCATCAAACAAACAAACAAACAATATTTTGAGTGACCCATCATCGTATCCATAAAAACATTTTTTTCGTGATGTCTTCAAATTAATGTATATCAATTCTGTGTTGTCTCGTTGGTCAGTCTACACAATGTCCCCCGATAAATATACAACAGGGGGCTCTTCCAAAATATCCATCTTCTGACTTTTCTTTGAATATTTTACTGGAGGTTTTTTCAGGTGCGGATTTGGAGAAGGGTGCACTGAGAGTGCGACCCCACCGCCTAAATTTGCAAATCGTATGTTATTCAACATTTAATTTTTAAAATATTCATTAGAATACAAGTAACGTCTGCATTTTCTGAAATATCTTGTGCTTTTAAAGGGTTTCGTCTATCTGCAAGGGATCTGCACAACTCCTGGGCCTATTTTTTTTATCCCCACTTCCGCCTGGACTGGGTCGGCACATTTTACTTGCAACGGGGAACCACCAATGACCACTCCTTGCAAACTGTTTCTCGTTAGGACCTCCTGTGATTTGTCTTTTACACGCTATAAGAACGTGGTATTCTTTAATTTACAGAAACATAGTAATACCCCCTCTCGTCCTAAATGTCGGTTATTTATTTTAGTCCTCCGGTGCAATCAATGCACGTTTCTTTTTCAAAGGGCCTCTACCTTGTGTTGGATGACTTAGATGCTTACCTACACACCCCGGGGATTCCTTGGAAGTTATGGAAACAAGAATGTCTACTATGCAAGTACCTGCTCTTTATATTTTAAATTGACCTTTGAGATAATATATACAACCTCCATCGTGGTCGTATGGTAGTTTGATTAACAACTACCTGTGCTATCAGTGCCCATCGCCACTAAAGTTGTGGGCTCGAACACCATTCATGGCAAGGTGTACTCGCTACACCATTATGTGATAAAGTTTGTCAGTGACTTGCAACAGGTCTGTGGTTTTCTCCGGTTTCCTCCACCAATAAAACTGACCGCCACGATATAACTGAAATGTTGTTGAAAGTGGCATTAAATACCATCACCCTAAACCAAATCAAACCTATCATCTGAGTTCTAAGTATTCATATTACGATTTTCACGTGTCTTATTTGATGCCCGAGGCAATATGGATGAAATGAGAGTCGAATTTTAAACAAACTCTTAAATGTCAATTTAAACATAAGTTTTTCATACTTCCTGTATCCTGTCTCCTAGACATTTGATCATACTTTTATTAATTATTATAAAAGTATACATAAAAGTCCAAGTTGATCGTGTTACTTGTACATGACTAATACCTCTTTCCCTTAGAGGCGGAAAAGCTCCTTTTAAACGATGGAACATGGCGCCACAATATTTTTTTTTTACTTCATGAAATAAAACAACAACCAATCTAAGGTATGATTGGAAATGTATAATTTATCAAACTTTTATGTTCTGTGAAAATCCTCTGCAATTAACCACCTGTTGCACAAAACGTGGTACAACGTGTTGACGAGATCAATGTTACTGCCGGGAACAGACGACATGGAGTCTCGCGCAGAGGAGAAATACGAGAAATGTAGCAGACGACAATAAATAAACATCAAAATTCACGTGAACTTTACGACAGATATCACATTATATGTATTATCTATCTTGATGTGTATCGCAACTAATAGTTTCATAGCCTTTAACATTGATCCATAGATTAACAACAGAAGCAGAAGCGTAAGCTTCGCACAAACATGTGTGAGCTACGTTTTTTTTGCTGTTTCAAGGCAATTCTACTAATATTATAAGCATGAATTTATATTATTCTTACATTTTGTCTATAGGTACCATTAATTTGGTGCATTATAAATTCATTTAATTTCATACAAATTAAAATTGCACACACAAAATAGAGTAGTTTGCTTAGTAGTGTCAGTGAATGATTGTTGTTTAACGCCAAATGAGTAATTTTTCAACCATATCATGAAATGATAATGATGTCTGCGTTTTACTTAACCAACAGGCTTATCTGGATTTTAGCTCACTGATACCACATTCCATAGGTAGATATGTCATCCCACTCGGACACATTATTCTGATTCCGAGTAAACCAGTCTTTACTGTTTTTCGTTAATACTGGTACATAGCGGAGAAGCTGCAAATACCATTGGTACAAGTCTTTGGTTTGACCAGACCAGAGCTCGCACCCACGATTTACAGTACTCGAGGAGAGCACGCTAATTACTGCACCACCGATGTGGTTGTCTACACACGAAATCTAGTAATCAGTGGTTTCTGGTCTGGTGAAAACTTCTTATGTCTGTAACACGTGTCTACGATATTGCAGGAAATGCCTAACCTTCCGGAGCACCTGAGTTCACCCTCGTATTTTTAGTGGGGTTCGTGTTACTCTATCTTTAGTTTTATGTGTATGTTTTGTAGATCATTGTTTGCCCTTTTTCTTTTGGCCATTGTGTTGTCTGTCCTTCGATTTACGGATTCTGATTACTCCTTTGATATCTTCAAACTCTTCTTGCATGTAAAAATTGTTTGACAAATAAAATATGCTTAAGCGTGTATCTGAAGCTATAAAAACGTAGATATCTAATTTAGTTTCTGGAATACGCTTCATTAGAAACGATCAAAGTCAAAAGACTAGGAAGTTAAATAATGTAAAAATCTTTTGAAGCAAGAAATTCAAAGGGCCTAAACATGGCCGCCGATATCGGCTCATGTTACATATGATTGAGGAAAAAGAGTTTAAGGATACCAAAGGGGTAATCAGAATCCGTATATTGAAGAAAAACAGACAACACAATAGCCAAAAGAAAAAGTACAAAAGCACAAACAACGATCTACAAAACATACATATAAAACTAAAGATCGAGTAACAAAAACCCCACTCAAAACCGGAGGTGAACTCAGGTGCTCCGGAAGGGTGAGCAGTTCCTGCCCCACTAGTGGCATCCGTCGTGTTAATATAGTTAGTTACAAACCCGGAGAAAACCACCGATCTGCCGCAAGTCACTGACAAACTTTCTCACATACAGTTGTATCGAGTACACCTCGCCTTAGCGGGATTCGAACTCACAACGTAGGCTCTTTGTTTTACTCACAAAGATTTAAAATTATAAAGAAGAGTTTGAAGATACCAAAGGGGTAATCAAAATCGTATATCAAGACGAACAGACAACACAATGACCAACAGAAAAAGTACAGGGCAAACAACGATCTACAAAACATACATATAAAACTACAAATGAGCTAATAATATTTATACTAATAATTATTATGTTATTAAAGAACTGTAAATTCCAATAATAGATATATCTTTATGAACCATGTTAATACTGCATGAGCGGATGCTACTCTTTGGGACTACATGTACATGTATTGTAAAAAAAATGTATTTCTATATTTATTTCTAAATTTAGGCATTACATGAGATATGAATAATTGGTTACAACCAGAGTGATTGATTGATTGATTGATTGATTGATTGATTGATTGATTGATTGATTGATTGATTGATTGATTGATTGATTGATTGATTGATTGATTGATTGATTGATTGATTGATTGATTGATTGATTGATTGATTGATTGATTGATTGATTGATTGATTGATTGATTGATTGATTGATTGATTGATTGATTGATTGATTGATTGATTGATTGATAAGATCAATTGACATAATGTGGGTTAAACGTGTCACTGAGAGTGCGAACGGTTTAAAAAGAAGATACATGTGTACATGTATATTGAACAGGGTCGGAAAGTTTTGCCTTGCGGGGGGCATCAACGACTACTCGATACAGATATTCAATATGAGCAGCTCTAAGTTGTCTTTTACATGGAAGGAGCGTGGTACTGACGTCATCGTTTTGTGCCCTGGGTTTGTCCATTTCGTCTTTATTCACTTGTATCGAATTGACTTTAGAATCGAAATTTGTTTCCTGTTATTTTCCTATGAAATTCAATTTTTAACAAAACAGCCTAGAACTATTTTGAACATTTTGTCAACGTTCCCAAAACTTTAAAAACAAAATGCCTCCCTTTTATTACTTTTGCTTCGGGTCAATGGCGATTTGATTATCTAAAATTGCCAGTGTTCAACACATTGATACGGAATTATATTCAACTGTGCATGCTTCAATAGCACTGATTTAGCGATGGTAGCGAGTCGCTGTGAGAACAAGCGGTATCTTATTGACACATTTAATTAACCATGATCGTGATTCTTTTTGTCACGGCAAATATTCAAATATGATACCTAAAAAATATAATTAAAGACAGTCTGAATTTTTATTCAAATAATAATATCCCCAGGAAAATAATAGAAGCATCTACGTATGAACTTTTTGAAAATCACAAAGATAACAATGGCCGACTCAAAATAGCTGCTAATCTTCAAATTAACAACACTGCTTTACAATAACCTATGAATATATATGATGTTCTCCGAATGCCAATAAAATGTATAAAACCATTTCGCTATAAATAAAAAAAAAATTAAAAACAACACCGAAGCCGGGAAACTTCGGGAAATGGAAATATGTCGGGTTTGTTTCTCACCACCGAAAGGGACATTCAGTAATTGTGCATGAATGGTGATTCAAATAAAGCTCGGGGTTTTGGCGGAGCTGGAGTGTAAATTAGTCTTCTGAAAAACATTATAGAGTATATAGTTAATCTCAGCTGAAATTATTACACCAGAGCTTCGCGAAAAGATATTGTTTAATTAGCTGAAGGTTACCATACTTTGTATAGCAACTTCTCAAAATAATCTTAACAATAATGAGATGTCTGACCAAACGAAGAAGATCGAACGATATCATTCGTAAACTAGGCTTAGACGTTCAACTCTTTTGACCATTACTGGTAGCCCATGGCTAATCACGCTCCGTTACTCACAACTCATTATCCGTGGGTCAATTCACAGTATAAAGACTGTCATTTCGTGTTCGAATTCACAACTTCAGTAGTGATAGGCACTGATTGTACAGATAGTTGTAAATCCAACTACCATACGATCATGAATCTCAAACCCCTGGATATAACTCGAAGCACACAACACTGAAATATCAACTTCAACACGATGACATATTATTCCTATATAAACGGAGTGTACCATAAAATTATCAACATCAATTTCGAACTCGTGACATTACCATTATGGAGGCTAAGTAACTTTTCTCCCGGAGATTTCTCCGTGTAATAGAATTTTATCTTGAATAAATTGGAGATAAAATCTCAAGCGAAAGTTATTAGATTATTATATTTGTTTTATGAAATAGAATAAAATGATAGCTTTGTATACTGACAGTGGTTCAATATTTGCTGTTGGTTTTTACAAATGGCGATGAAATGTTAGCTTGACATGTGGTTTAGTATTGCACGTTTGTTATATACACGTATCTGTAAATATTTTGACATTAGATAGCATGAATGGAATTCCAATGTATTTTGTCATACAAACTAGATAATATACCATAGGTGGATTCAGGAGGAAAAGGGGTCCTTAATCTGGATTTTAAAAAATACTGGTTTTTTCTTTACCTACTTTTCGTTTTCTCCTAACCGCCATGATAAAACTGAAATATTGTTGAAAGTGGCGTTAAACACCATAACACACACACACACACAGGTTCTCTCCTTTCCCCTTTTAAGAACCATTTATATGCGTACCCAATCCCCAGAAGTATATGTTGAAGTCTCAATTCCGAACAGGTCAAATCCGTTTGTCTGGGGTCAACAACAAAAGCCCATAAGACTTACGGTTTTACAGCAAAGTACACAGAATAAATGAGTAAGAACAAAGAATGGTTGGCTCGGAATGCGGATAATTTGTCCGAGTGGAGCGACATGTCTACCCGTGGATTATTGTTTCCGTGAGATGGCACTTCAAACTTGTTGGTCTAGTACAAACCGGACATCATTATCATCATATTCACTTGTTCTAACCATGACAACCACTCAGCATGATATAGAACAGTACATATGCAGATAAATTAAGCTTAGAGTCGCATGTCATTTTATACGTGTTTTGATTGGTTTAAAAAGTTGAGGTTATTTGTCAATGAACGGAATATAAAAATTGACGTCGTTCTCAAGGTTCTGATTGATTGGTTGATGTTTAACGTCCAGCGAGCAATTTTTCAGCTATATTCAGGACGATAACATGCTTACAATAAATCAATATGTAGGTTGAAAACGGGAGACGGATAGACCAATGGGCAAACAATTTAGACGCCACGGGACTCGAAACAAGGAAAGGTGATGGGTTGGGACGGAGAATTTAGCCAGTGCAACAGGTCTCCTATGGATAACTCATCATGAGCATAATGCCCATAATGAGCTGTTACACTGGGTCCTTTAACGTGCGAAGAGGGTGGAAATCTCTCAACACGGGACCTCGGTTTTATTTATGTCTCATCCGAAGGACGGGTTGGTTGTGAATTTATACATCCCGCACAACCGACGGACACCCTTTCAAGCCGAAGAAGCTCTCGGTCCCATTTCTATACCCCGGGGTTCAAGGCGTCGCGTGCCGTTGTCATCAGGTGATTTTCTTTAAATGAGGCACCCTTGGGGTAATTTAAATTTATTTCCGATTATTTGCCTTATTTTGAAAAAAAAAAAATATATTTTTCAATATCATAACAAAAAAAGTTTGAATTAATTTATAAGATTGATCGAAATTATTTGTTCGGTTTATTCAAAATAACCTCAATCAGGTTGTACACACCCTTGCGTAACCCGCTCGCTCCGCGGGTTACCCGGTGTGTACAACCTGATTGAGGTTATTTCTTCATGAACGGAACAAAAATTACGATCAATCCTTAAATAGATAAAACAGTACATTATGTATATGAGAATATCCAAGTAACTCTCCATTCCTTAAACATAATGGAGCCGAGGCACCGAAGGGGCCGAGGCCCATTGTTTTTAAGGCATGGAGAGATACGAGGACATTTTCCAACTTAAAATCCACCCATTGTACTTTATTAATTTTATTACTTATTAATCTTGTAACAAAAAAAAGTCTGTGTATAGTACAAAGAGAACAATAACTCCGCCCCTGTCCACATGGTTCATAATTCTCCATTCCTTGAAAATAATGGAGAGTTTAGACAATAGATTTACATCACAGGTAGATTTTAACAATATTAACACTATAATGGTCTTAATTCACATTGTTGTGCTTTTAAACTACCACAACTATTAAAATAACATGCTATGTATATCACTGTACGAAAATCAGAGCTAAATCTTTTAAAACGATATAATATCATTATGGCGATCTGCTTGGGAAGCAATTTCTGGTAGTACATTGTTTGGTCGTCCGCTAGTTGTGCGAGAGGAATCAAATATACAACCCGCCTTTAGGTTGGGACACAATTAAGTGACGAGTGCCCCCATGTATAAAGAACACCATGAAAGACAACTTTCAACAGCTCCAAATTGGCCAGTTTGTAAGTAGTTGCCATTGGTTGCATGTTGCAAGGCAGACTTTTAATACCCTATCCACCCCCTGTTTCATGCTGCAATTTAACCTTTAGCCCATTCAGTATCACCTTTTTACCAAAATGATATGTTCTTGTTATGAATATGGCTACCATTCTCTCTACACGAATCATATACCATATATGTTGATTGGTTGGGGTTTAACGTCAATTTAGCTATATTTCAGCTATAACGTGTACCATATAGCAGACTGCAATTTATATACTAGATGAATGAATAAAGCAAAACATTATTGATATACCTTTATTATAGAGCATATGTGATGATTGGAGGATAAATGGCTGAAATACTGCTAACATGACGTTAAACAACAATCAATCAATCGTTATCGCGATTTAGCAAGAATTTCTGTAGTGAAGCATTTACCTGATATAACATTGTAAACAGAGTTTATTGTTTTAATTAAATTATACAGGTTAATCAAGTTAATCAGGTTAATCAAGTTAATCACTTTGATGGTTCACTTCTTTAGAGTACAAAGAATTACAGAATGAAACGCCATTTATAAATATCTGCATTATTCCGTGACTTCTCCGTGCATTTATTACACATTCAGCGACAGATAGTAATCGAAAGGAATTTGAAAATAACGTTTTAAAGAAAACAAATTAATTATTAAGTTGCAGTTCATTTTTGTGGTATCGTGACAGAACGACAATAATAAGAGTGGGAAAACGACACCGTTTGAAAGATACCAAAGAAGTAATCACAAGCCGTCAATCGAAGAACAGACAATAAAATTACCAAGAGTAATAGAGGAAAAACAAACAATGATTTACAAAACACTACACTAATAAACTAAGAGTTAGCAGCACGAACCCCACTAAAAAACTGAGGTCAACTCGACTATTCCGGTGGGTAAGCAGTTCTTGCTCAACGAATGGCACCAGTCGTGTTACTTATGTTAACAAATACGCTGGTATAAGTCATATTCTGTGACAAATCATGATCAAGGAAAGAAGGACAGGATTGTGACTACAACAATCCTACAAACAGAACATATACATATACAACACTTATATTACGTAAGGGTTAAATCTCGTATTGTATTTGCTCAGTTGGAGCGCACTGTTCTCACAATATAGCAACTATTGTAATAAAAAGCGTAAATATCTAATTCAGTGCGCACGATGCGTTTCTGGAATGACTGTCATCGAGTACTCTCAAAGTCAAAAGACTGGAAAACCAAATAATAAGTGTTTGGGATTAAGACACCCAAGGAGCCTAAACATGATAGCCAAAATCAGCTAAGGTTATTTATGTCTGAGGGAGGAGAATCTTAGTATTAATCATAATTACATTGTAAACTGTTTGTTGGTTACGAACCAGTTTATTTACTGATAATTCGGTTTCTTGTGTCATAGTTGAAAACTACTCAACAAAATCTGGTTACGAATAATAAAAAATATATGAATTGGCTTCAGATAGACCAGTGCCAATGTAGAAAAATGGTCACACCTGCCCCTGTGGTCACTTCTATTAAGCAGTCACTTGTATTTAAAGGTCACATTTTCTTGTCCTGTAATAGAAAATTTCATATGACTTGAATTTCTTTTAAGAGGTCACCTGTTTTATTAAACCTCATTTGCTTTGTCTCAAAGGTGACCTCTAAATACAGGTTTGACTGTATATTTTAAGAGGTCACCTGTCCGTATAAAGGCAATTTTTCTTTGTCTCAAAGGTGATCTCTTAATACATGTTAGATTGTATATTTTGAGAGGTCGCCTGTCATAAAGCCACCTTTTTCTTTGTCTCAAATGTTGCCTCTTAATATAGGTTTGACTGTATATATGCAAACGTATGAAAGATTCTGACTAAGAGAGCAGACACATCCGGTTCTATGACGGAGTTTGATTGATTGTAATATATACATGTATATCGGTATATTATCATTGTAAAGCGTCTAGACTACCTCCTACGATTTGTATATTGCATATTCAATTGACCAACACGTAGCGTTTAATAGATTTCAGAAACATACATGTAACAACGCCCCATGTTACATGTTGAAATTAACATGGAAAGTACATTTCCGCGAACTCTCCACATGTAACTGATCACACGGACGTAGAAAAATAGAAAAATGATATTGAAAAGGCCCCGATTATGTTAATTAAAAACATGTAGTCTATCAAAATAATTAGCAAATGACATTGATGTAATTAAAGAGTCTTGTTGATCGTTTTCTGGGATTGATGGATATGGCGCCGAGTTTCCTTGTGTTGTGTCCAGTCGGCCATGATAAGATATGTTTTGATTATTTTGACGAATGAGCATGTTGGGCATTAATTATTTATTCATGTTGATAATTTTGTAATGAACATGGACAACGTTTCTCTAATACCACAAGATGGAATATAGACATGACGGCTTAATCAGTACATGACATGTTAACATGGTATAGATAAGAAAAAAATTGTGCTGATTTCATGGTCAAGGGGTTAAACCTAGTAATGCCTGTACCGGATCCAGGATTTCAAGTTAGTGGGGGTCGCACTTAAAAAAAATGGCGCTGAGCGGAGGGAGGTGCGAAAAATTTTGGGGTATTTCGTGTGAAAAAACACGATTTTACGCCAAAAAATCTTATTTTTTCCAATTTTAGGGGGGGCGCGCGCCGGGTGCGCCCTCCCCTGGATCCGCCCCTGCTGTGGTCAAAGACGGTTGTACTTTTATTCCAGCGGCCAAGCACATTTGGTATACGAATATGATCTTTTTACATAAAAGTACTAAATAATACAATTGACACGTATATTTAGGGACGCACTGTGCCGCTCTATGAGTTGAGCAATGTGGACTTTCACCACCACCAAGCGAATACATTGTACATAGAATCACTAACTAAACAAAGATGATGTTTTTTCATGGTTGAAATGATAATACAATTGAAAGTCTTGTAATTTGTAATTTGTTATTTTTGATGAAAGGAAATATCAAAGTGAAATGTCTAAGAATCATTTTAAAATATGAAAGTTAAGATTTTTTTTTATTTCACTCGCTGACAGTTACAACTAATTTTATTTTAGAATCTTTCAATAATATTAATACCAGGAAATTATAATTTAGTATGTGTTTTATGTACATGCTGTAAAAATAAACTTCAAAGCATATCTATTTAAATTTATTGAAATTTATCTTTGGTTTGATTATACATTTGTGTCTATGTATGATTGATTTGCATGTTCATGTTTGTATATGTATATATATCCATGTTTGTATGTTTGTTATATGCCGTCAACCCTATAAGGGTATAAAAGAGCATTAATAAAGTATTAATTAATATTTTATTATGATCTATAAATCCATATTTAATTGGATGCATTACTGACAACTACTAATTTTAAATGAACACAAAGACACGTGGTAATTTTGATGCACGTCAATAAAGATGGCTGCCTGTAGCGCCATATTTATTCAGACAAAATTAAATTACATTGTCGAGTTATTAATGACAGAAATTTATGGCACGTGTTTTACAGAGTTGTGAGTCTTGTAATAATAATAAGTGAGGCTACCATTGGGGGAGTATATTTCTATTCTGTCGATTGCAGTTGGTATTAACTGGTTTACAGTTTTATGTCGATGACATGCGGTACCAGTTTATTGTTTCCATTATATTATATGCTTAAGAAGAGTTTGAAGATACCATAGGGGTAATCAGAATTCGTAAATCGAAGAAGGACAGACAACACAATGGTCAAAAGAAAATGGTCAAAAGAACAAACAACGATCTACAAAACATTCACACAAAACTAAAGATCGAGTAACACGAACCCCACTTAAAACCGGGGTTAAACTCAAGTGCTCCGGAAAGGCATACAGTTCACTCAGATTGATTCGCCTTAATGGTAACTAGTTACGGAACAACCTCTTGAATTTTTTTAGGTAAGAACTGAAAGTTGTCTTCAAACTGATTTTTCACAAAGTTTGTTTTCCCGGACATCAAGGCGTTTTTTAAAGTTAGTCTCGTCTGGATTTTTGTCACCGGCATATTTCCCAAATTCTTTTACTACGATACACATACGGGCTTTAAAGTTGAAGACTTGAGGGATATGTTTATTTCTGAGAGAGTATATCTGGTTTCCAAGAAGCAAGACAATTCACTCTCACAAAATCCAGTCCGCACGAAGAGTATAGAAACATTAGAAATTTAATGACTAGATCATACATGATTATGTTATCGGTCTGCGACCATGATTTCTCACTTCATACTGTAGTTACCCGTATAGAGCCTCGATATCTTATTTATTAGAAGTGCATGCTTCGGCGTCTGAAGGATGCACATATATGCGATTAATTGCTAAAATTTGATACAGAAGCTATGTCATGGGGTTTTAATCCACAATAATCAATTTTGATGTCCTTTGTTAAGTTTTAGTTGTGTTATACTTTACCGTATAATTCGAATTTTTCGCCGCTTGTATCTCAGTTTTTTTTTTAATTAATATTTTCATGGAAAAAAATACTATTATTAATGAATAAAATAATATGTATAAATTTAATAGGAAAAAATAACCATAAAATATGTGCGAACATATCAATTACATATATCGAATTATCTTTCATTTTCTAAAGTTATAGAAGATGAAGTCATTTCTTCTTTCAATGTAAAATAGATGTAAAAATACGCAGTAAACTTTTTTTACGCTTTTAGTTTTTTCACTCAATGTCATTAACCTTAATTTCCCTTATATTTTTGGGTGCAGCATGGCTTACAATAAAACCTTGTATAAAACCTTGCTTTTAGATAATTTTAGAGGCACTAAAGAATTACACCTCGTCTGTGTGTCAAGTGTTACCACCTGTAAAAGGAAAACGGTTTAAGACAGGAAGCTGCTTTTTCGGCTGGAGTCTAGTAGTACGCTCGCCAAATGATATTTTCGAAAAATTCAAGAGGGCCGTCATTTTATCGGTGATTTTTATGGTACCATCAGGGAATTCCCTGGTACCACATGTAATAGAAAGACGGTATACAATCATAAACTGAATTGTGTACAATGAAGAGGATATGCACGTGATTTAAAAAATCAATATGGACGAACGACCGCCATTTTGATGCCATTTTATTTACGTTTTAATGTTGCTACGTGTAAGGTGAACTGAAAAAAAAATGAGCCTATATTTAATAGAGAAGTAGTGCATAATAAAAGGTTTGATGCACTTAAAGTATGTTGCTGAAAAACTCAAGATGGTCGTAGGGTGGCCATTTTGATGATATTCTATCTACGTTTTTGTATGCGACCACCCGTAATTGTAAGTTAGTTTGAGGTTATATGTTGTGATGATGTTCATACGTAATGTAAAAAGAAGGGCAAACTATTTTTTTTTTAATTCAAGATGGCTGAACTGTGACCATTTTGAAAACATTTTATCAACATTATTTTACCCCCACCCCGTCCACACATACACAGTGGTAGCAGACACCAACATGAATATCTCTGGACAAATATATAGTTCATTTGCACAAAAGCTATAATTTTTTACAAAAGAGTTTCTTGGTGTCATCGTTTCCCCCCGCAATATTTCAGCTTATTGTGACTTACTAGGGAAACCTTTATCAGTGTATTTCTTTTCGTTTGATAATGGGTTTTTCCCTTTAACTATATATGTAAGATATAAATAAAGTTGGGTATCCTGTTTGGATAGTATGCATATTCCAGGTTTTAAATACACATAGTAACAGATATCTTTTGCACGAGAAAAGTTTTGGCGGTAATTAGGGCGGAGTATTTTAATTGATATATAAAGACCTGTTTGAATAATTTCATTATCGAAGATGCTCACAGTAACTACGATCCAGACGTTATAAGTTTTTCGCTGTAGAGTTGATTTTTATTTAGTACATTGTCATGTTTGTAATTAAGTATTAAAAGTTGTTTCGCAAGAAAAGAGAAGAAAAGTTACTGCGAGCAACCAAACCTAATATATGTGTTGTCTTTTTATGTGCCCATATGAATTAGACAAGAAATAATTTAAATTCGGACGAGCTAGCGAGGGAGAATTTAAACACTAATGTGGCGATATCGGGGAGCTTACTCATTTCAGATTTGACTAATTTTTTAAAGTAAAATGCACAATTATGTAAATTTAATGCTTTAACATTATGTTAAAGAGTACTATCAAGGTAGAATACCACCATAGCACTAGTTTAACCTCCCCACGTTCTATTGAAGCGCATGTATCAAGTTAGGTAATTGAGCGGTCATGTATTTGTGTGTTAAGGGAGTTGATGTTTCCTCTTTCTACGTTTGTGTCATTCGATTTTGGAATTACTCCGCCATGGTGGTATTTTATAATTACTCCGCCATGGTGGTATTTTGGAATTACTCCGCCATGGTGGTATTTTAGAATTACTCCGCCATGGTGGTATTTTGGAATTACTCCGCCATGGTGGTATTTTAGAATTACTCCACCATGGTGGTATTTTTGGAATTACTCCGCCATGGTGATATTTTAGAATTACTCCGCCATGGTGGTATTTTGGAATTACTCCGCCATGGTGGTATTTTAGAATTACTCCGCCATGGTGGTATTTTAGAATTACTCCGCCATGATGGTATTTTAGAATTACTCCGCCATGGTGGTATTTTAGAATTACTCCGTCATGGTGGTATTTTAGAATTACTCCGCTATGGTGGTATTTTTTTGTTTTTTCATTTCATCGTATAGTGTACAATATAAAAATAATTATAATGGTGGATTATATTGGCAAAGAAAAATTTCGCTTCATAGCCCAATGACACACTAACTTTTAACATGTATATTAACTGCATTACCCTTTTATATATATATAACAATTTTATTGTTTCCGCGAAAATCTGGTACACATTTGTACTCAATAGTTTTGCTTTGAGGACATAACAATATTTTAGTATGACTCTCAAGCTCAGGAAATATCTATTACCAGACAACACTATAGGAAAACATTTCCATCAGGTGAAGACATTAATACAATATTAACAGTCAAACACTACGATTTTTCAGTAGTTCTGTTCAAAATCGGATTCTTTGTAATTTTTATCTGTCTTTATTTATGTGTTATAACATCTTGACAATAATTTTAACAAATCTTATTTTGAATAATAAAAAATATGAAAAAAGTCTTATTCTCGCCCCAAACATAATATGCTTGTATATATCCGTACATGTTTTTTTTTTCTGGGGAACAGCATGTATCCTTCTTTTGATGTATAGTATGTAATATGTAAAAATAACAGATATAAATGCCTTTACAATTATTATTTCATGTAAGTGTCCGACTACATATCGTCATGAATATATGATTTATATTATTTTATGTTTCATGTTCAGTTTTAAACAAAAATAAAGCCCGGGGACATGGACAAGATTCAATGATATACCACAACTTGACGCCAAAATATATCAACATGTCTCTATACTAAAATGTGTGAGGCTCATTGACGGGTTTTAGTTAGAGTTGACGATCTACAATGGTCAATGAGAGATTTCATCATTTTATTTTTTTTATAAAATTTATCTCAGGTATATAATAGGGCTGATGATACTCCAAAAACAGTTTGACAAATGTTTTGAAGGGACTGGTCATTTTCTTATGTGGGAAGGAATGGTACTTTTGACCGGACGAAATCTTTTTTTACGATACATATATAAAGAATTAGGGGATATTAAAGAATAAACCATTTTATTTTTGCCATTTGAGTAAAAAAAAAATAAGACAAAAATCCCTGCCCCAGCCTGCGGTTGTGCCACCCTTACATCCCAATGAATTCAAGGCAAATAACTAATTTGGCGATTTATTCATAAGATCTGCTTAATTCTTTAAAAATATGCAAATGTTGATGTGATATTATTTTGTAAAACTTGAAATACTGTTTTCATCTTTGTATATTTTTGTTGTAAACTGATATACATGTAGTTCATTATATATATTGCAACAAGTATGCATTCAAACTAAAAGGAAATCAACCGCCATGGTGGTGTAATGGTCCGTGTACTCCCATTGACTGCGGAAGGTCGTGGCTTCGATGCCCGTTCGGTTCAAACTATAAAAAATGTATCTGCTGCTTTTCCACTAAGCATGCAACTTTAAAGAGTAAAAATGAAAACTGGTTGGGCCAATGACTCGGAATTGTCACAATGTGTCCAAGTTCATGGAGCGATATGTCTGTCTATGGACTGCTGCTTCGGTGAGCTAATACTATCAAAATCAAACTCGGCGTTTTGGTCTGTACAAAACAGACATCGTCATTATTTTTTCTGATTAAAATAGTAACTTGTCTTCGCCATGATAATCGGCAAAATTGCCCACTTGGCACTAACAAGTACTCCATCGATGGCGATTCGTTTTTGTTTGTTTGTTTGATGGTGTTTAACGCCACTTTCAACAATATTTCAGTAATATCGTGGCGGTCAGTTTTATTGGTGGAGGAAACCGGAGGACCCGGTGAAAACAAACGACCTGTCGCAAGTCACTGACAAACTTTATCACATAATGTTGTACACCTCTCCCTGATCGAGATTCGAACTCACAACTTCAGTGGTGATAGGCACTGATTGCATAGGTAGTTATAAATCCAACTACCATATGATCACGACCACGACGACCCCTAACTGTATGAAGATAAATGAAATAAGTGCAGACAGTTAGAATAAACAATCGAAACAAAAATTACATTTTTTAGTTAATATTGACATACATTTAAGTAGCATGACAAATGCTTGCCCCTTTTTGGGACCTCTTTCATAAAATTATTATTATTCAAGACGTGTTGTTTCATCTGATTGAAAGCGATAAACAAAACACAAAACAAAGATTGTGGGTGTGTTCTTTTATTTTCCTTTGATTTAAAATGCACATACCAAGACAATGAAAAAAAAAGAATATGACATATTACCTGATGTAGATTTTTTGGCATAATGTTCTGCAATTCATAATATTTCCAACCAATTTATGTAGCCATGAACTCGCAAACTGTACAGCGAGGACACATACACATGGCAAACAAATATGGCATCTCTGAAGAAGAGTTTGAATATACCAAAGGGGTAATAAGAATCCGTAAATCGAAGAAGTACAGACAACACAATGACAAAACGAAAAAGGACAATAGGACAAACACAGAATGATTACTCGAGCCTGAACAAATATACACGTTTACATGTAGCCCAGCACGGACGAGATGTTGGAATATATCAACATAGGTAATCAAAAGTCGTAAATCGAAGAAGTACAGACAATACAATGACCAAAAGACAAGCAATGATCCACAAAACATTTCACACAAGACTAACAGATTGAGCAACACAAACACCACAAAAAAACGGTAAAAAAGAGTAAGCAGTTCCTGTTCCACCAGTGGCACCAGTCGTGCTACTCTTGTTAGATATTCTGCGATTAATCATGGAAGAGGAAAATGGTCTTGGATTGTGACAACGATAAACCGAACATTTCTGTGGTCATTTGTGACACAAATATCACGTAACAGATAACCAAATCATGATGGCGACCGTGAAATTTAGGAAGTGATGGATTCAACTTAACTACCAATAACCCTAGTTCAGTAGATTTCTTGTTAGTACCATTTATCAAGAAAATCCTCCTAGAATAGAATGTTGCTACATAAAATGGAAAGTTCACAATGGGAAAATTGTGATAATCTCTTTTGTCGTAAAGGTACGAAACTTTATTGACCTTTTCATTAAAATGCATGTACAATGTAAACTACACACCTAATCTTCATTTACCAATACTCCATTTTATTATACTGTATATGCAAATATGTTCGCAGTTGATTGGATAATCTAGTGGAGCATGAACTGCTTACCCTTCCAGAGCACCTGAGTTCACCCCGGGTTTTTAGTGGGGTTCGTGTTACTCGATCTTTAGTTTCATGTGTCATGTTATTTAGATCGTTGTTTACCGATTTGTCGTTTTGTCTGTTGACCATTGTTTAGTTTGTCTTTCGATTTACGGATTTTGATTAAACTTTTGGTATCTTAAAATTCTTTTTTTTTTACATAGGTGTGTGAATCTAAGACAGACGTTCAAAGTTATTAATATTTAGCTTTAATTCGTCGATATTTGTAGGTTATATCACTCCTTCTACTAAATTCTTCTATTTTATATAGAATCAGTTGTCACGTCTCTGTCATGCAGCGTTTTCTCTATCCATTTGTCATCACGTTCACAACTGAACATAGAGTTGTGTCTATGGGCGTTTTGTACGTTTGATTGATGTGACGTTACTCGTGTTTAACCAGTGATGATTTGATTTATGGCGTTTTGCGCCTCTTTCAACCATTTTTCAGTTAGATCGTGGCGGTCAGTTTTATTTGTGGAGGAAACCGGAGAAAACCACCGACCTGTCGCAAGTCACTGACAATCGTTATCACATAATGTTGTATCGAGTAGATCTCACCATGAACGGAGTTCGAACTCACACCTTTAGTGGTGATAGGCATTGATTGCACATGTAGTTGTAAATCCAACTACCATGCGATCACGACCACAATGGCACTCTAACCACTGATCATACCAGGGTTAAAAAATAATATAAGCGACTAACCCATATTAAATTCTAGAAATCTACTTGAAATCGACACTGGCTGTCAATTCACTTGATGCAGGAGGCAACCGAAATTTCCGCCAACACCACCGATCTGAAGCAAATTACTGACTAGTTTATCACATTAAGCTATACCGAGTACACCACACCACAGGAAAGTTAGTTTAATTGATGGAGGAGGAAACCAAAATATCCTCCAAAACCACCGATCTGACGTTTATCATACGTTGTATCGAGTACACTTCGCCACGGAAAAATGTGAACTCGTTAGTGTACTATAATTAGGACTATGGACGGATGTTTTGATTATCACAAGGAAAATAATACTTGATATATGGCAGGAAACTTTAGCTTTGAAACGGACAACCAGCACCCTCCCTAATCAACTGTTGATCACACTGAACTGCTGTAAATTGTCTTTTACGTGTGCAAAGAACATGACACTCATACATAGGACATTAATCTATGTCAAGTCCCATACTACTGAAATCCCCTTTCATGAGGATGAAAAGGTTAGAGGTTAGGGTTATTGTGTTTAGCGCCACTTTCAACAATATTTCAGCTATATCGTCGCGATCAATTTTATTGGTAGAGGAAACCGGAGGACCCGGAGAAAACCACCAACCTGTCGCAAGTCACTGACAAACTCGTCAGGATTATACAATGCAACAAAGAGACAAAGTCTTATTATTATATACAAGTGGATTCCTTAAGCTATGTATATATAGGTAAGTGTTTATAAGCTAATGTCTTGTACTGATATCTGATAATACTGTTTATCAGTTTTAATTCTATTCAGAAACGATTCATAAAACATGTCTACAATCTTAACAGTGAATCGGAGGCCAAGCAAATTCTAAGCAGAACAGTTTATCATTGTTTCATTCCTTCTCCCACAACATGTAAACTCAGTAGAGAAACAGATGACCACGATGGTATGGTAGTTGGAGTTACATCTGATTATGCATTAAGCACCTATCACCACTAAGGTTGGATAAATCATGTCCAGGTGTACTTGATACAACTTTTTCAATGTGTTCCAAAGCATTCGTGGTGTATTCGTTAGGTGCTTGCAACGAATACGGCACCGTTGGTTCGATCTCCAGCCGGATCAAACCAAAGCTCTATTTTTATTACAAGTATTATATTATAATGTAACTAAGGAAAGCTGCACAGACAGCTGAAACGTCTGGGAAAATGGAATAGAGTATGTTTTTTTTTAAATCAACCATGAAATGTGTTTTATATCGTTGGCATTGGCTGCTTCTCTTCTACCCATACAACATTAAGGAGCAAAGACTGATTGGATCGTAGTCAAGATAATGTCTATCAGCGGTAGATATAACTGAAAGCTACGATAGGTATAGCTGACAGTCACGATATATATAACTGACGGTCACGATAGACAAAGCTCACAGCCACGACATATATATAACTGAGTCACGATAGATATAACTGATATACTAGTCACTATTGATACAAGTAAAAGCCACGATAGATAAAACTGAAAGCCAC
This sequence comes from Bathymodiolus brooksi, assembly GCA_963680875.1. Lineage (NCBI taxonomy): Eukaryota > Metazoa > Mollusca > Bivalvia > Mytilida > Modiolidae > Bathymodiolus > Bathymodiolus brooksi. Next base: position 18,892,167 of record OY804587.1, on the reverse strand, counting down.
GATAAATATAGCCGATAACCACGATAGATATAACTGACAGTCACGATAGATATAACTGACAACCACGATAGATATAACTGACAGTCACGATAGATATACCTGACAACCACGATAGATATCACTGACGGTCACGATAGACAAAGCTCACAGCCACGACATATATAACTGAGTCACGATAGATATAACTGATATACTAGTCACTATTGATACAAGTAAAAGCCACGATAGATAAAACTGAAAGCCACGATAAATATAGCCGATAACCACGATAGATATAACTGACAGTCACGATAGATATAACTGACAACCACGATAGATATAACTGACAGTCACGATAGATATAACTGACAACCACGATAGATATAACTGACAGTCACAATAGATATAACTGATAGTCACTATTGATACAAGTAAAAGCCACGATAGATCTAACTGAAAGTCACGATAAATATAGCCGACAACCACAAAAGATATAACTGACATTCACGATAGATACAACTGAAAACCACGATAGATAAAACTGACATTCACGATAGATATAAATGACATCCACGATATGTCTAACTGACAGTCACGATATGTTAACTGACAGTCACGGTAAATATAACTGACAGCCTCCATAGATATAAATAAAAACCACGATAGATATAGCTGACAGCCACGATAGATATAACTGACAGTCACGGTAAATATAACTGATAGCCTCCATAGATATAAATAAAAACCACGATAGATATCAATGACAACCACGTAAGATATAACTGACAGTCACGATAGATATAACTGACATCCACGATATGTCTAACTGACAGTCACGATATGTTTAACTGACAGCCACGATAGATATTACTGACAGTCACGATAGATATAACTGACATCCACGATATGTCTAATTGACAGTCACGATAGATATAACTGACAGTTACGATATGTCTAACTGACAGTCACGATAGATATAACTGAAATGTTGGTACTGGCGTAAACATCCATTTTTGTATCTATGCAATTTCTTACTAAATGTAAGTGGACCGCACCTCATCGTGAATTGAGCTCAAACGTGAGGTTTCGATGACTTTTACCACTAGTCATTTAACTGAAGAAAAGGTCCTGTATATAAACAAAATGTATATGGAACAGACAATTGTGGACTCGTGACCTTTGACTCGGTAAAATTCCACTAGATCACAACATAGTGCTTTAGTTCTTATAATTTTGTATAAATTCGAATGGCTATTTTTTTTTAATGTGCCTGATTTTTAATACAAATGTAATGCATTAGAATTAAATTAGATTCAAGAAACATATTTGTCAAAACACTGTATATATATACTGGTGACGGTATTTGTAAAAACCTGGAGACAAATCCGCAGTAATTTTTCCCTCACTGGTCTCAGACACCACTTATCTATCGGGGATAAGATTTGATTGCATGCATCATCTGTAATGTCGTTGGAAATCCAGTTATCAGGCTGGGATCTCATTAACCTGTTTAACACTGCCACAATTTGGTGCCTGTCCCAAGCCACGACCTGAATTTCCAATGCATATGTCAATGATCTTTTTTGTGTTCAGTTGTTTGAGGTATGAGGTGATTGTTGGTGTTGTAGATATTGGTGGAATTGTTTACCAACTTTTGTTCATAATCATGTAAAGCAGCTTATGTTCATGCTGTTAGACTCCCAGGAGGGCCTCGGTGTTAATAAAAAAACACAATTCTTTATTTAGATTACTGTTGGTTACTTTTTGTTTTTGAATTCCAATATATTGAGGGGCCGTCGTGGTCGTTATCGTATGGTAGTTGGATTTACAACTACCTGTGCAATCGGTGCCTATCACCACTAAAGTTGTGAGTTCGAATCCCGTCCATGTCGAGGTGTAGTCGATACAACATTATGCGATCAAGTTTGTCAGCGACTTCCGACAGGTAGATGGTTCTCTCAGGTGTCCTCCACCAATGATACTGACAGCCTCCATATAACTGAAATATGATTGAAAGTGACGCTAAACACCATAAACCAAACCACCTTTTCTCAATCTTTGTTTTTTGTGTATCATTTTTTAGTTTCCTTTACCTGTGTATTGTGTTGTCTTTTGATTGACAGCTTCTGATTACCTCTTTGGAATCTTCAACCTTTTCGTAATGCATTTAGAGAATGGTGAAATAATACTTCGTTGGCATATAAAATTTTTTTTTTTAATATTTTGAAATTTATTTTGCAATAAATAAGACTTTTTTCAAATATATAATAAAATACTCTGTTCGTCTTTTGAAGACCAATAACAATGGACACCTTCATACACAAATACACTCACTCAATACACCCACACAATACCAATAACAATGAATACATCTGTATCCGTACACACACTCGCGATGATCAATAACACTTAGAATAACTACAACCAGAACATGATCTGCCATACAACTATTTTGTGTTCTCCTTTTCAAGGAGTTAACAAAGTACACCCAGACGACATTTATTCAAAGAACAATTTTTTATCCTGCCATGCGCATTAAACTTTTGTAAGAACACTTCCGCTCAAAGTACAGCCAGACAACCAATCTCTACCCAGAGTTGTCGGTCCTTACACTCGATCCAATCTCTGTCAACGCCGTTTATTAAAGGGCAACTTGATATAAACCGGTTATAATGACCCCATATATTGTAAAATATGTAAAGAATACCATATAACTAATATTTGAGAAGCTTCTTTGTTTATTTTCAACGAAGATAAGGGATTATTTTTTATACGGTGATCAGTCATACAGCGCTGTTCTGGTTCCTTGTAATAGCTTTTATAGTTGCTAAACATTACACTGGTAATATTTTATAAAAAGGAAACCAGTTTAATACAAAGGTAGACTACTTTTTAGGCGTTGACAGAGATTGGATCGAGTGTAAGAACCGACAACTCTAGGTAGAGATTGCCAGACAACATTTATTCAAAAACAACTCTCATATCCTGTCATGCCAATAAGACTTTGTAAGAACAGTTCTGCTCAAAGTACATCCAGACAACATTTATTCAAAAACAACTCTCATATCCTGTCATGCAGCAATAAAACTTTGAAAGAACATTTTTTTGCACACGAATTTTCAATAAAATATTCTGTGCAAACTAGTATCACATTTAGTCACAATCATTTGAACAAAACTGATTAGCAGTGAATGCATTTTGATTTTAAGCACTAAAATGTCCAGCTGATAAAAGAGACAACAAATTTTGGTAAGAAAATTGTAAACTTTCAAAAATAACGTTTCGGGCACAATACAATAAAGTAACCATGCAACCGAGACTTCTGAGATTTTGACATGTAAATCACGAATTTTTACTTAGTTTTTTACAAGTATATATGGATATACCAATAGGTTAAAACAAGGCTGGAAGTGGTTGGTTGTTTTCAATAACTTAATAAACTTTGGAAATATCATTTCAGCTTTGCTATTCGCTAATTTTTATACCACAGTTGCAAAATCCATTTTCCCAGGGTTTCCCCACACAAGTAATGATTGGTTAGTTCTATTTTTAGACTTCGAAGAATCTCCCACTTGTTCATATATTTTACCATTCTTGTCCATTTTGACGATTGGGTCTTTACACACAATTTTTTTTTTTTCATCGTATAATAAAGGCGACTTTTTATTACACGGTTTGTCACAAAAATGATCGGTAACAAAAAGTTGAGCTTTTGTGAGACTTGTTCTTTCTCGTCGAATTTGAAGTAATTGTCTGTGTCTACGAGAGTCTGATCTGAGCATGCGCACAGCTAACAGCACCAATAGAATGAGTATAAATCCACCCGCGATAGGAACAGCAATCACCGCGGCTTTAAACCACAAGTCGTTATCGGGATTCTGATCCCGCGGGTTTCTATGGAAGGAAGATACATCTTCTAAGTTATCATTGCCTGAAAAATAGAAACAAAAAATAGCATTAAGATACATTATCTGATAAAAATTATTTATTGATTGATTGTTGTTTAACGCCAACATTAGCAATATTTCAGCTAGATCGTGGAGTGAACAAATTGTATTATTAACTTAAGACACCTATAAGACCATTAGAAATAAAACATCCTTGTCTATAAAACAATCGGATTATAGTTAAAATAGGCACCTCAAATAAAATAAAATCACGGACATTTCTTCTGCACCTGTTCGACGGACAGAAATACATTTATTTTTTGTCTAATTACACGCATTTGTTTCATTGTTTTGTTGACTGTTAAATCCAGCTGCTGCTTAAATAATGACTGTCACGCACTGAATCATTTATTAGGTACAGGGAAATAATTTTGAAAATAAATAGCAAAAATTTATTTAAAATTATTTAAAAAAAAACATGACATGTATTTCCGATATGTCTTGTGAAAGTCTCATTGATGCCAATCACCAATAAACAATTTATTAATGAAGCAGATGATATCTCCAGATTAGACAATCGATGTCATTTGCAAGTTTTATTCCTGTACAGAATAATCCCCGGAGATGTTCTGTATTTTAGTCTCTGATCACTCTTAGGAAAACTTCAAACGAATTAATCGACAACAGACGACCGAAAGGTCGCCATACTGTCGCGCCACAGATTTCTGATTTCAAATAACATAATCGACCAAAATTTCCCAATAGCAATAATGTGTCATGTTCAATACCAACCAAATTATCAATCATTACTTCCCCAGTAATTGGATGTTAAAATTGTCCATAATGCCGAAGATAATGTGAAGCTTTACGACAATCTCTCGAAGTACAATGCCGTAAATTGGCGTTTTTGTCTCTTGCCGACACGAAGGCAGTCTGCGGTATGGCTTAAGTTTCAGAAGCAAATATTGACAACCTTTTTGGATGAATAAACTGGCGCCAAAAGTCAAGAAGCAAACAATACTATGAAATCAGAACCATCGTAAAGCTTCCAGGAAATTTTCCTCTATGGTATTACTTTAAGACGCATAACTAATATTTTTATTATCTATGGGATTACTTGTCTGACATTACACGGCAAAACAGCTTTATGGTTAACCTTTTGGTCACCTTGCTGATAATATTCAGGGAGACAAATCTGTTGCTACAATATTTAAACAAACAAATATTCAGGGGAGGCAATTCTGTTACTGCAATATTTTAAACAAACATTTACAAGACATTTTCCTGTGTAAAATAACGAAAATAACTGACAAGAAAGTTGCATAAAGTCATTAACAGAAGGAGGCAGATTTTGAGGGCCATTATTGTCGGTACAAGTGCTTTGGAAGCCATTTATTATAAAGTGGTGAAATATTTAACATCAAATTATTTTTACATAAAAACCAGTTCAATAATGATAATGTTTTGAGAAAATAAAATGGAAAAATAGTATAATATGTACATTTAAACAAAGCAGTTTGATATCTTTTCTTATTTTAAACCAGGAGTTCCAGGGGTGTGCATCTTATATTGTGGAATTGAAAATACTTGTTTATTCAACATGTGTAAAATATCCAAAAACAAATTTCATCTGAATTAGATATTAAAATGAATCTAGATTTAAATTTTGCACTACAGTATGCCATAAACTCCCCAATTTTTGCAACTAAATGCACACCCTCCCTCAAGTCCAACAGAGAGATCGGCAAGAACCACTCGAAAATGTTGTTACAAATTCTGGATCTTATCAACTCTTAAGCATTCAACACAAATCTATTTAATCTGGATCATAATGAAGCTTATCGTTACATCTTTCTACAAAATTATGAAGAAGCAAAAATATGCGTAATGTTTTTATTTTAGACATATTTGATTTATGATGGACCTCACATGAAACCAAGGTTAAGTCCATGTCATTATTAAATACAGGAGTAATTAATAAAACATGCTAGGACGGCAAACGTTATAAATGGCTTTCTGTTTGTTTGTTTTTATTTGAAAAAAATGGTGTTCTTTACTGACTTCCATTTAGGAAATAATTTATGGAGGCAAGAGTTTGTATCCAGTTTTAACATGGGTAACATTATTTTCGTAAATTTTTTATCCCGAGCGATGTCCGAATTAAAATATATCTATAGTTTTATCATTGTATTATTTATATAGCCCAATGAATGACGTCAGTCATGCTAGAATTATAATTTTTTTTTTTTTTTTCGACAACAATATTTAATACAATGGTTATTTTCTACCAACTGATCTTAAATGTCTTTTAATTGAATAAATAATCCGGATACAAAAAAAAATAATAATCCTAAATTCAAACTTCATGGGTTAATTTAATAATCACATTTTACGATTCATTTGCATTTTAATTCTGTTCATCATAACGTATACATCGTGTCGCCTCTAGGATATATCTTTCTGGCGACGACCAAAGCTTAACAAGTAACCATATGGGATCGGAATGTTTTTAATCGTAATACCCAATTTTGTGAGGCTCTCAAAAAGGGGTGACCAAAATAACAATTTTACCTACTTTAGTATATATACAGTTTACTCCACTCATTATGAAAGTTTAGGGCGATATCACATATTGTCATTATTATAACAATACTTAATATACTCAAGTGAGCTGATGGGAATAAATAATCTGTTCAATATAACCGATTTTCATAATAACCGAGTTTGTTAAAAGTGAACTGGGCTGCATTCAGTTATACGATTCAATTATCATTTGTAGCGATCATGATGCTGGTAGTAGGTAAATCAAATATTGATTTTTAGAGAAAAACAGTTCGAGAGAAGATATGTTGGAAGATTGGGGGTTGGGGGGTCGTTGATGACTTGATCTTTTCATTGAAATTTGTATGAAATGGGGTCCTTTTGCACTCCTTAGTGGGAAATAACTCATATAAAACGCATGATATTTGAATCAATGTCGGAAATGTGCAAATGGTCTATTAGAGTGGGTGATTGTTGTGAAAAAACGTTTTTTTTTCTCAATAAGATGATAATAAGGTCCGTTTTGTACTAGACCAACACGCTAAATTGGATTTTTATTGGTCTATTAGATTAACAATATGTAATTATAAGTAAATCTTCCGATGCTGCATACAGTATTTTTTTTAAATTATTTTCCGAATTGTTCCCTTTCGACACTGAACTACGTGGTCTTATACAGATTTAAAGTTCGGGTCGATTTAAATAGACCATTGTGATAACAACATATTCCTACACGATATAGAGCCTCTTACAGTGGATTTAAGCAATCTATCGTCAAAAAAATATAGTAGTAGTTTCAAATCAGATAAGTATATGCTATTAAAACGGTTCTTACTTAGGCCTGAACTAGACAGGTGGCTAGGGGATTTTATAGTAATTATATAAACATATCCTGGTGCCTTTGGCCTACAATAACATAACAAAGTTTAATGTCGCCAGATAAACGATGTAGATTTCAAGATGTCTGCGCGATATATTGATTCGTTTTAATTTAAAGAAACGAAATTGTAATCAGATTGGATCACGTGACATATAATCCAAAAGTCGCGGCCATGAATTTTTAATAATAATTTTAAAAAAATATATAATATGCGTCAGCGTGGTGTGAATTTCCAGCCTCATCCAATTATTTGTTTTTTGTCTCAAATTCGACGTTCTGAGATATGCGATCAATTTCTAAATTCAGGGTTAGGGTTGTGGTGCTTAACGCCACTTTCAACAATATTTCATTTATATTGTGGCTGTCATTTTTGTTGATGGGGGAAACTGGAGTACCCGGAGCAACCTCTAAATTCAGAATAATATTTCAAGGAGAGTATCGTATATATATGAAATGAATGTATTCCATGAATTAATGTCTGGTCGAAAATAAGCAATGATGATTTAAAACGTTAGAATTAACTTCCATAACGTACTTAAACGGGATGTTTAAAAAATAATCCTTAGTCAGGGTGCTTTAGGTAAAAAAATAAAATAAAATCACAACAAAAAAAAATTGAATTAACTATATGTAATATTTAGCTCTGTTGTTATCGGCATGGAATATACAACTAATTTCTCCATCAAAAGGAAAGGTCGCGATACAGTTAATTAAATACAAGATATGCATTATATGCAGTGATTTCAATTACTAAAAAATATGCCTAGAGAGAAACAGTTGTTCTTAGAACAATTTGGAGTTTTCATAGGACTATGTAATTGTGTACATTCTATGAATTCTGTTTCAATTTCACGCCTCTAGTTTTCATTAGATTTTAGTGAAATTTTGTTGTCCTAATGATCTAAAAGCACTCCGACTTTTACAGTTTTTCACATTTTTTCATTAATTTTCATATGTGCATGTGATGTGAAATGCATCTTCTCTGTTTGTGAATTAATTTTATGACTACTTTCTCACAAAAGTAGCAGACATTTCTTTAGGAAACAAGAAGTTAATTAAATTTAAGAGAATATTACACTTGAGTACAAAATCACGGGATACTTTATTATAGTAAGGTCTTGTTAGATATTATTGAATAATTTACTTGTACAACTAAATGGAGGATTTATATATCTTAACATTTTGTCCATAAATAAAAACGATATCTTATTTATTGCACAGAACACATTTATGGAACAACGTTCATCAGGTACGCTCTTAGTCAAAGTAATGGATAGAGTGGAGCAGGAACTGCTTACCCTTCCGGAGCACATGAGTTCACCTCCGGTGTTTAGTGGGGTTCGTGTTACTTGATCTTTAGTTTTATATGTATGTTTTGTAGATCGTTGTTTGTCCTTTTGTACTTTTTCTTTTGGCCATTGTGCTGTCTGTTCGTCTTCAATATACGGATTCTGATTACGCTTTTGATATCTTCAAACTCTTCTTTATAATTTTAAATCTGTGAGTAAAACAAAGAGCCTACGTTGCGAGTTCGAATCCCGCTAAGGCGAGGTGTACTCGATACAACTGTATGTGATAAAGTTTGTCAGTGACTTGCGGCAGATCGGTGGTTTTCTCCGGGTACTCTGGTTTCCTCCACCAATAAAACTGACCGCCATGATATAACTGAAATATTGTTGAAAGTGGCGTTCAACTCCATAACCTTAACCCATAACCCTAACCCAATTATAATATGCGGGAATGCAGTAAATTTAAATTTACCATTTTGAGTGCTGCCATTTGATTTTTCTTTGACTATTATGCTGATTGCTTTCTTTTCGTTATAATTACACATATCGTTGTCACAACAGATAAGCAATGACTGTTCTTGTGTTGGTAACTTGCTTGTATAATGTTCTGGTTTTTCACTTCTGCACACCACACGTTGTGATGGTTCTAGAGTCTCTATACATCCCTGAGTAGTTTTTGGTTTCTCTCCATCATAAGTTAGTATTGAGTAACATGCGTTTAATGTTGATTTGCACATGTAGCCTGTTTGAACACACCTTGATTCGTTACAATAACATCGTATTTCACCTGAAAGTTAAAAAAAAAAAAAAATTGTAGATTTTATTTTATTTAAAAAATATAATAATTCCTTTATTAGAGAGGCTAAGATGTATAGATATGACTTAAAGGGCCATCGTGATCGTGGTCGTATGGTAATTTGATTTACAACTATCTGTGCAATCAATCCCTATCACCACTAAAGTTGTGCGTTCAACCTCATTCATGGCAAGGTGTACTCGGTACAACAATATGTGATAAAGTTTGTCAGTGACTTGCGACAGGTCAGTAGTTTTCTCCTGGTACTCCGGTTTCATCCACCAATAATATGACCGCCACATTATAACTGGAATATTGTTGAAAGTGGTGCTAAACGCCATCAAACAAACCAACCCCCTTTACAGATTATAATAAATGTCTACTTGTTTTTATATATTATCTACGGGCATCTAAAATAATTTTCACTAAAAATACGTTAGTTTTATTGAATAATAGAAATGTTTCAATCTGACCGACCAATCCTCGGTTGTAACTCTTTGTTTAATTCGGCTACCCCACTCGCTTAAAACGATCCACTTAGTAGTACTTATTATATATGACTGTCGTGGGAGTAACGGATGACAAATAACCCATTTTTATCCCCCCTTAAAACTTTGTCTAATTCAATAAAGAGGTAAAAATATATCAAACAAGTTCTACTAAAAATTATTTCAAGAAGTTAATTATTTAAATTACAGATGTTATTCTAGTTTTACATCGAGCGGATCAAAAACAATTTGAGTTTGATGGTTATGAAAACTTGCAGACGACATGTTTTCGACGTCCTACAGTCGTGATTTCGAAGGAGATACCAAAATTGAAGCATGCAATTGCCGTCTGGGAAATTTTCTAATCTCTGAAAACCTATTGAAAATGATCGTAATGATTTAGAAGCATTAGAATACCAGCCTCACTGTCGCTATCCAAGTTAAATACAAAAACCGCAAATTTTTTCCTCCATTTTTTTTTTTGGGTGTTTGAGGTTTGAGTTGTTACAACTCGTGAAAATAGAATGTGTCTTAATTATGTTAAAAAGTTTAGGAGAATAAAGATGGTTATTGATTGAAACTTTTATTAACAATTTTTTTCCTAATGATAATGTATTTTCCATTTTCTTTCGATACCTAATAATGTTAACTAAGATATTTTTAGAGGGGTTAATCATTTTCTATACCCAATATTTTTTCACGGATATTTTTTGGCTAGGGGGTGGGGCGTTAAAAACAGTTTTCTTTTTCTCTAAGTATTTTTTTAGGGGGAGCGTTAAAAACAGTTTTCGTTCTCTATGTATTTATTAAGGGGGGTTAAAGACAGTTTTCTTTTTCTCTAAGTATTTTTTCAGGGGGAGGGGCGTTAAATTAAAAACTTTTTTTTCTCTAAGTACAAAAAATGTACAATTTTTCACACTCATCTTCTCTTTTTCATTTAAAAACAAATATTTGCGATAAACATCTTTTTTTTTAGACATTATCGGTCCATCTACAACAAATTAACATTTTACTGTTAATCTACCGTGACATATTCAACTCAAACTGATTCATCAAACTTGTATTTGCAGGTTGTTGTGAACTTTCTGTAACTTATGGTGTCAATTTGCACTAAAAAAAAAATGCACAAGTGAAAGATGCAAGTATAAGCTTAATATAAACCTTAAAAGTTTAAAGTTTCCAACATATTTCAATTTTAAGAAACCAGAGAAAAATAACTGGTGTTCGTTCAAAATATTATCCCTTAAATGAAAGGATATGGGTGAAAATGAACACGAGAGATTATCAAATTGTATACAGTTAGACACACATTAGGTACAGTCAAACCTGTCCATGAAATCATCTCTGTCAAGCAGTCACATGTATTAAAATATCAAATTTTTTCTTGCCCTGACATAGAACATTTCATATGAATTGAACCTCTTTTAAGAGCTCATCTGTCTTTTAAGGCCGATTTTTCTTTCTCCCAAAAGCGACCTCTTAATACAGGTTTGACTGGATGTTTTTTTTAGGAATGTGGCTGTTTTATATTTCTTCCACTCAATCCCCTAACTTTAGAGTTATAAGAGAAGAATGTCAGTTAAACAAGATTTAGGTTTATGATATTTAACGCCACTTTCAACAATATCTCAGGTCAGTTTTATTGGTTGAAGAAACCGGAGTATCTAGAGAAAACCACCGACTTGTCGCAAGTCACTGACAAACTTTATCCTATAGTGTTGTATCGAGTACACCTCGACATGAATGGGATACGAACTCACAAGTGGTGATATGCACTGATTGCACAGATAGTTGTAAATCCAACGACCATACGATTACGCCACGGCGGCCCCAAGAGAAGAATGTCAATTACCCGGTAAATAAGGTTTCTCTGTAGACAAAACAATAAAATAGGAAATGCTCGTTTGCCTTCATCCCTTAGATATTATCAGACAGACAGTGTACAAATTAGATGATCAACAATAGTGATAGTAACTTCTGTCTTGACTGTAGACATTTACTGTGATCAGAAGCGTCATGTTTTATTCTGTGTTTCTATGGACAGACTGTCATTAAAAATAGAAGCATGGCTGATTGACCGAACGTTTTTTTTTCTTGACGGATTGACCGTCCGTTTCGTGACTAATTGGGCCAACTGTTTCGTGATTGATTAACCGACCGGTTCGTGACTGATTGAATCACAGTTTCGTGACGGATTGACCGCTCGTTTCGTTACGGATTGGCTGACCGTTTCGTGACTGCTTGACCGACCGTTTGCAACAAAAATAATATATCATTGTTAATTGTAGAATTTCAAAACTGAAATTTGGGTCAAGAACAGAATCCCGATTTATCGGTTAACGGAAATATGGTCCACTTTTTAGGGAGAAAACTGCACATGCTTTACCTGTGTTGAACGGGTAACGATTACAACTGAATTCTTCGGCATTGTATACATACGTATAACCATATAATCTCGTTAACAATCGTATTTTCACACTATTTCATCGAGTGAAAATTACCATTTCATTGGGGGGAAATCAGCTAATGTTATTTTCAAAATTTAGTCAAGATTTTTTCTTCATATTTTTTGTTTTCTATTTTCGATTTGACATTGATATGCATTTGAACATCTTGGAAATCAGCATAGTTCTCTATACACGCGCAGATATGACAAGGCGTCAGTAATTTTCGGCAAATAAACACAGACATATTAATTATACAAGCAATTTAAGACGTGAGAATCAATTTATTAGCAATATTTGTACGTTTTCTTTTCGTGTAAATCATTAATCATTCGGAACAAAGTATTACGCCTGGAAAAACAATACGGATGCCAGAAATACCGGATGTCATTCCGAGTACCACGTGATCAACAGATAATTTTCAATAATAACATGATTGCAACTTGCACATTCGGAAGAATTTCCATTTTTTAGCAAATCGCCGGTATTTAGGGAGGGACAAGTTATTGAAAAATGGTTTGCAGAATCTTCCATGAGGATCCAATTTCCAATATTTATTTATCGGATCTACCTGTCTAGAAAATGAAGTGTTAAATAATTTGTTATTGGATAAAAATAGAAACCCTCCGAATTAAACTAATTAAGACAATTCCGACATTAAAAAACTAAAATATAGATAGGAACAGCACTCTCTTTTACTTAAGGCAAATACAGAATAAATGAGTTGATGGTGTTTTAAACCACTTTCTAAATACAGAATAAAAACTGAGACATCCCCCCCCCCCCCTCATTCTGTTGTATGTAATCTGTATACGTTGAGTTCAATTTCAAGTTCTGTTTTTATTTGTTTGTTATTTTTTAATATAATCTTCAAAATAATTTTCTCGCACCTAAATCAGATACCAATGTAACTATACACATTTCTCATAGAAGATTTTTCTGTGAACAATTCTGCTATTTTACGAGCCCATCTTTCTTCAAGGCATGCAAAAAAAAATTCTTATTTATCGTTACAAGATGTTTCGTGGGAGTCTAATAACAAAACAGCGGAAATATTCATATTGGTCTCATAATTACATCACTGTTAAGTCATTTTACAAGTTTTGTGAAGAAAACGATCTTATTTACGAGGCGAGATAAAAAAAAATCATCTTCGTGAAATCATGGTACAAGTTGGAGGTAAAGCTATGTGTATGTAGTGTAGTTACCTATTATAATGTTTACTAAATAGTCCACTGTTATCTGTACTGCTGGTACCATGGGTACATAGTCTGACGAAAACACAATTATGACTGATTTATATCGTTTTCATTATTTTCAATTGCTTGATTGATTGATTGCTACTAATTGATTACCAAGTAAAGTAGTCTTCTATGCCATTCTCACGAAAGTTGTATTGAGTACACCTTCCCACGTCTGAATCGAACTCGATCACAACTTTAGTGGTGATATGCGCTGATGGCTTATGTAAATATTTATCCAACTACTATGCGATCGCGCCTACGATGTCATCTCCGTTTTGAATGTTCGGAATACTAAAGTGTTGGGAAAAACAGTTTATCCTTTATATTGAATTGTAGTATACCACAATCATAGAAAGATCGTAAAATACATAACAAATTATCAATATTACACCAGATGTGTATTGCTTGTTTAACTATTTTAGGAGCGATAGACAACAAGTAATTGGAAAAAGAAATTTGATTATCGAATACTATGCATAAGAAAAATAATTTGTTTTAATGAGAGACTGGTTAGACTTATGAAATCTTACGTTTTATCTCACTTAAAAACTGTTCGTTGTAGGTTAATACGAAGTATGACGTTTATATTTTTTGAGGTTCGGATTATGTTTATGGTGTTTAACGCCACTTTCAACAATATTTCAGTTATATCATGGCGGTCAGTTTTATTGATGGAGGAGACCGAAGTACCCGGAGAAAGCCACCGACCTATCGAAAGTCACTGACAAACTATCACATAATGTTGTATCGAGTACACCTCGCCATGAACGAGGAAATATAGACTGGCTAGACTTATGAAATCTTAACGTTTAATCTCACTTAAAATCATTTCGTGGTTCGTTAAGAAGCTGGACATTTTTATTTTTCAGTATGATATAAATTTTATACAAAACAAAATGGACGAATGTGTCCATATGACACCGATGTCCTGCTTTCAGCTAAAGCTAACAGGGGCATAACTATTGAACGGAACGAAATCGAGCTTTGACCCTCCTTTCATGGTCACTGACTGTCTTTGTGTATACATTTCAAAATGTTTGCTTAATGAAAACTTATGTTATTGGGCGGAAACCAAATAAGGAATGGACGTACGGGCATGGGTAACATTTAATACATTTCGGTGCCTAGGGCGGGGGCATAACAAATAATACTAGTGTACAGTGTCTTTAATTTCAATTTGATTTTCAAATCTAAACCTAGTTGTAAGTACAACTGTATTAAATTCACCTTAACAGACTGAAAAATCCATCAAGTATTTTCACATGAAATATCTCCAAATAATACTATAAAATGCAACAAAAAGAAATGAAATCGACATGGGACGACCTAAGTTATGGTAGGGGAACCGAGATTAGATATAAATAAATGTCAGGAAAATGAATGAAATTGTACCAAAGCTTTTACATGTTTATAGATTTATGACTCGATTCTACGCATGATGCACATTACGACGAGAATTGTATTCTCGGTTCTGCATGATCGGTTGATAACATTACCACTGCAAAAATGAGGCTCATAAAGAGTAGGTATTTAATAAAAAAAAAAAAAAAAAAAAATAAAAAGTGTATGGAATTTTAACACAGATTGCAGTTCTGTGCACGCGAGTAATGGTTGAGTGTGTGCACAACAGCCATTACCATTTCTTTCTTTTTTTTTTTGAATATTTTCGAAAATGGTCATTTTATCATTTACGGTTATTTCTATATCCTCAAAATATTCACCCCATATTCACCCCATTTTTCATTGTTATAATAAATCATAAATACCATAAAAAATATAAGCTATATTTTGCTGAATACAAGTTTGTAGCAAGGAACTATAAAATGATATTCATTGCTTGTTTACTATGACAAATTACAAGGTTTAACATTTTTCTTACATGAATGTTCGGAATATATCAAGGTTTTTTGCTACTTACATTTAATTGACTCAACGATTGGAATTATTGTTCTAACAAATACAAAACACATGGTGGCGGCACAGTTGCGAGTAAGTGTAAATTCTGATTTATCAGAATGTTACAAACATTTCAGGGATAGCATTAAGGTGCTTAACACCATTTTCAACAATATTTCAGTTATATCATGGCGGTCATCAATATATTTCAAATGGTTGATCTATGGTAATAGAAATGTATTAAAAAAGGAAAAAAGTCAAATGGATATGTAATCCCCTTTTTCCCAATAACTTTATCCATCTTCAAAATCACGAGTTTGGCGAATTTTTCTTCTCTCCTCCCGAAGGATCGATTGTCTAAAATTAATACATACAAAAAAAAAAACATTCAGTAGACAAATTGCCAAAAAACAAGACAGCATTGTGTATCCATAAAATCGTGAACGTGGGAAATCTCTCTAATGAATCTGTTGCTGTGAAAAAGTCAATATTTTGGTACCTAATTTCTTACTGGCTTAATTTGGTTCTTTCTAGGCTTACGCGCAGATGTTTTTGGTTTTAATGTTTCATGAAAATGATCCCATTGGCTTCTAAGTATTGATTCCGAAGATTATGGAAACTTTTGATTTCGTAATAGTTTTATAAACCCACTAAATACCACTGCTGATTACTAGTATAAGGAAATGAACATCAGAAAGCTGCAAAAAAACATTCACATTTCAATATTCATTCAATCAAACTCAATGTCAATTTCTGTACTAAAATAACTCTCCCTCCGGGACCATAATACCCATTTTATCCTGTTCATTTTACTTGGATGATTTAAAAGAAAGTTGATTCATTGAAAACGATCAAGTCATTGTTGTACACCTCACATCATATTTTATCAGTAACTAAATCTGAAGGTTATATTAAAGGGCCGCTTCATTCTCGTCTTATGAGTATTAAATTCAATGGACTATGTCTGTAGGTAGCTTTTTGAGAGGGGTAATTATACATAATTAGATTTCACTTATTGTAAAAGGCTTTTAGCTGTATCGTGTTTATGCGCCCAAAAAATCACCAACGTCCCTTTTGATGTTAAACAAATGTCAACCGGTGTCAACTCTGCAATATGATGAATTTTGACTGTGGAAATTTAAAAATTGTATTTGATAAACCTATCTAACCAAAGCAGATGTACTTGTACATTCGTCTGCTTGATTCCCGAACTCATAATTTTTGTTTGAACCCAGCCATTTGACAAACAATAACAAAGAAGACACCAGGGGGTGGGGGGCTCGGAACTCATCAAATTTTTAACTTACAAGGATCTGTTGAGAAGTTTTCATATCGTGCAGAAATGAAAAATAATATATTTATTTTGAAGATGACAAGAATCTATCTTCTTGTCTTCGGCTTGTGATTTCGCGGGAAACTCGGAAACATTGACACGATCGTCATACCACATCTGGGAAGGCGACATGCACTGTACTACCGGTTGAATAAAAAAAAAATCCTGGAGCGATTTGTGTTATCGACATATCGTTCGTGTAGGTCGTTGATACGGGACACTCGGTGTAGTTTTATCATGTGCCTAAAATGTATATTTATGGAATAATTTCTTTTTGTATATGTTGTCGATCGTGCGTATTTTTTTCCTCTTCGGTTTATGGTTTATCTTCGGTTTATGGTTTATGGTGTTCAACGCCACTTTCAACAATATTTCAGTTATATCGTGGTGATATTTTCTTCGGAAAAATAAGTTCTTGGTCTATTCTATATTTGTACTTGTTCAACTGTTGGTGAAATATTATTGAGTGTGGCGTTAAATACTAAATTATCCTATAGCTAACCGTAATACCTCCAATACACACACACACGCCCTTAAAATAAATTCATCTTATGCATAGTAATTTTTGCACTTTAAAGGGTTTATCTTTCACATATATCAAAAAGTGTTTATCATTTTATAATTTACATACATTAAGCTCCATTATATACCGTGAAGATGCAGAAAAAAAGCGCTTTTCGAGGCACGTCATCTACCTACGAGTTCACAAAAATTGTGAATGGCGCTATACATGTATATACAAAATTTGTCAATATCTCCGCTTGAATGAAAATCTACTTTAGCGATTGAAAATCGTTAAAAGGTATTAAATCACAAAGCATATTCAAAAACTGCATTCTTTATGTGTTTAGTTAGTAATTTGATACGAAGGACGACCATATTTCAATGGTTTTTGTATGTGTTAAATTGTTGTCGTATTGAAATGGAAAAGAATGAAAAATGAGACGCATGGGGTTTTGACTGCTAAGTGAGCAGTCGGTTGTGAAACGATATTTACTTTTTGAAGAAAATAATGCACTGTTAATAGAGATATACGCACAGTTTTTTTTTTTTTTTGTGTTTTTTTTTTTTGCTCTGTAAAGATTAGTCGTATTTATTTACTCTGAAAAACGAAACTTTACTGATGATTTAAATGATGTATGTGTAATGGGGGGAAATCTCAAGATGTAAGGAAAATATTTGCAGGGAAATTTCAAAATGAAAAAAAGATATAGATTGATTAATTTTTGTTTAGACTTTCGATCACATTCATCAGCAAGTTTACAAACAATTGCGTGTAGGTAAACAGATGCACTGCCAGGGTGGGCCAATGGACGAAAGTTTAGATTGCCATTCGGCCACCAAGGACCGCTAGGACAAACAAACTTATGCTTATTAGACGCTGTTGTACGTTAATTCGTTTATTAAGATTAAGATAAGTTTTTTCTTTCCCTTTGCATAAAATATTTTTATTCATGTTGGCTCGAGAGAGGAGCATAAAATGACAAGATACATTCCGAATAGAAGAGTTTAAGTTTCATGTCGTGAAATCAAAAGCAACATTGGAAGTTCCGAAGAGTAGATAATTATGTCATTTTCTTTTTTTTAGTTACACTTGCAAAAAAGAAGTTAAAGCTCTTGCTGTGTAATAAATTGACCCTAATCATGCGTTATTACTCTTTTGTCCTTAACTAATAACAAATCGATTTTTCTATAGACTTTAAAGAAACAACAGTTAATGTTCTTGACGTTTCACAAAAGGCTGACTCTATATCTAGAATCAACATTTTTGTGTTGCTTGACAAAACAACGCAGGTTATCACCCGGTTTTAAAATCAAATCACACAAAGGAGAATGGTGAAAGTTTGCTTTAAAAGCCCATTTTCTTCCATTTTGGCCGAGTTCGTTAAAGAAACATGTCACTCAAAGTAAGATAAATGATTAACTAATAACCGAAAACAAACAAAGAAAGGAACGGACCTTATATGAGGTTTATCTATTCTATATTTGTAAATTTATCTTAAATGGATATCAACCGTTATAGCTTTTAAAATTTCACGAACGTTCGCCAAATAGTCTGCTAAGCGTTTTAAAGAAACGTGGTGACAAGGTAATTAATAATTAAATCATTGTTAATTTGTTAAGTGTATTTACTTTTCCTTGCCGGATTGACGTTGGCCCGTCTTTAGTTCTAATATTATACAGAGATAGCATACAATAGGGAAAAGATGACGAAATAATTTTTCATTTTCCGACATGATTAAGTTGATCAATTTGACATACATGTCTTCACTTTTAACGATAAAAAGATTTCGTTCCTACATGTTTCAAATTTAGTGAACACTTTTAAAGCAGACGGGCGGACGGCAACATTTTTTTCAATAGTTAGCATCTTCCTTCTGACTAGACGTTATCAAAATGTAAATTTTGCAGGCCTACGTCTGTGTTGATGTTTCATGCTAGGAATGCCTTACTAAGGTTCTCCTCCCTCAGGCATAGGTGACCTTATTCGACTTGGTCATCCTATTTAGCCCCTTTGGCTTTATTGATTCCAAAGATATTTAATTTATTAGGCTTTCTCAAATTTTGACTTTGAGAATACCTGATGGTAGTCAATCTAGAAACGCGTTGTGCGCACTAAGACAGGCATTTAATTCTAACTTTAATTTTTACTAAATAAACTTTGAATTAACGGAAAACTCCCAATGTTATAGGAACATAACACGTTGTGGTTTTTATCGGACAATTCAAAGACAACAGAACAGCTTTCAAATAAAAGTACACATATATCTTGACCCCCAATTCAATATTTGATAACATGCCCCCCCCCCCCCCCCCAAAAACGTGGAGGGGTTATGGTGTTTAACACCACTTTCAACAATATTCCAATTTTATCGTGGCGGTCAGTTTTATTGGTGGAGAAAACCGGAGAAAACCACCGACACGCTGTAAATCACTGACAAACTTTATCACATAATGTTGAATTGAGAAAACCTCGCATGAGTGGGATTTGAACTCACAACGTTAATGATGATATACACTGATTGCATAGATAGTAATAAACCCAACTACCATACTATCACGACGGCCCAGACTAATATAGATCTGTTATTGTAAATCAATATTGTATATTCAGAAGAAATATTGGCCCTTAAAAGCTGTTTATCCTAAATATTCACAACAATGTCTCGTCTAGATTACCCCCTAAAAATAACTAACTTTACAATCGTGGATATATATGGCAGGGTCTTCTCCAACATTCGACACACTGAATTTGAATACAAAGAAAAAATAATTAATATATAAACAAATTTCAGAATAATTATGTCGAAGAATTTTTTATACCTAATAAAATCAGTTAACTGGTGCTAACCAAAAACTTAAAAAGGTGAACACCCTAATATGGTGACATGACTTTGTGAGATGTCTCACACATTATTTCGGGTGGATCAAATCGTGAGATATCTCACACATTATAAGGATGGATCAAATCGTGAGATATCTCACACATTATTTCGGGTGGATCAAATCTGACTAAAGTTTATAAACGATGAGATTAAAGGTGTTTGAAACTAAGACTTCTTATCTAAATTGTATATAACTATAATGTTGTTATAAATTGTTGGCATGTTTAGAGAATTGGTATATATCGTGTACTTGTAGTTACCCCCCTTTTCCCGCCATATTTGTGCTGATTTTTTCAGTAACTTATCCCAAATCCACCTTTCCCCCATTTGTTTTTTATTCACTACTCGACTTATTCCAAATATTTTTTTCCAACTGTCATACTAGACAACAGTTATGAGTCGCATCCAGAATCATCTGTTTACCTATATGGGAACGCAATTCAATCAATCAATCAACCAATCAATCAATTATTCCCGTTCTATTCCATTCAGTGACATCAGAATCTTGATAATATGGATATAACCTCGACATAATTGTCTTACCCTTTACGATCCAATACAGTGTCAACTCATTACTTACATGGGTAAATCAATTAATCAATCGATCAAGTCCGGCCTTCATCCATTCAATGATAGTAAAATCTTTGAACGATGATCGGGAAAATACATCTCCATAATTGCCTTACCCCATTACTCCCACCACACTTTTACGGGTCTGGTCCAGGGTAATCTTTTTAACTTTATTGTTAAGTCAATCAATCAATCCCCAGCTTATTCCATTCAACAACAGACAAATTTTGACGATGATATGGAAAATAAGCTCGGCCTAATGGCCTTGCCCATCTACATATATACAGTTAAACCTGCCCATGTGGTCACCTCTGTTTAGCAGTCACCTGTATTAAAAGGTCACATTTTGCTTGTCCTGTCATAAAAAAATTCATATCAATTGAACCTCTTTTAAGAGGTCACCTGTCTTAAAAGGCTACTTTGTCTTTGTTCCAAAGGTGACCTCTTAATACAGATTTGACTGTATATATATAGCCTTCCCCTATCTGCAAAGGCTCCAATATATAAATAAAATATATGTATTGAGAGACCACCATTGGGAGAATGAAAATGTGACTTTTTAAGACAGGTGACCTCTTAAAAGAGGTTCAATTCATATGAAATTTGCTATAACAGGACAAGAAAAATGTGACCTTTTAATACAGGTGACTGCTTAATAGAAGTGACCACATGGACAGGTTTACTTGTAAATATATGTATGCAGGGTGTAAATGAACAGGGAATGTCAATATTACCCATGAAATCGTCCCATCATATTTTTAAAAGTTTGAGGACAAACTTTAAAGTTTACTCAAGGCAAACGATTTGTAATTGTTCAAACTAATTGATGTCCTTATAACAGTCCTTATGGGATTTTAAATTCATGTTAACGTCAAAAAATAAATAGATTTGGATACAGCACAATAAACAACCGTCTGTCTATAGGCTTTTGATTTGAAAAAGTCAATTTATGCTACCTTTAAAAGGGTAAACCCAATTTTCTTGTTATGTCGCTAAGATTTATATTTAATTGCAATAGTTTAAATAAAAATTATAGAATTTACGATGTTTTAAATAAAACTTTGATCTGAAAATTGAAATGAGCGTGCGAGGAATTTCGTGCCTTAAGAAAAATTATAAAAAAATTGCTGATTTGACCATGACATAGCGATACAATAGACAAAACAATAGGATTCTAATCCGATTCCATCTTGACTTGTTAAAAAACAGGGATATTATTACAACACTTGAAGTATCTGGCTTGTTAACGGGGTATCGAGTTACATGCGCCCATGACCTTAACAAATACAAAACTAGCAGGCGTACAACCCACAATTGTAACGAATTGTTCGTATTTGACAGAGCGTCAGTTCTACATGAAACACATGTATGTAGATTACTATACATTTATACTTGAAATAACAAAACACGAATGGTGGAATGAGTTCTTTGCTTTTTAGGTCCAAAAGCAATGTTAAAATGGCAAAAGACGAATGGTGGTATGAGCTCTGCTTTTTAGGTCCAAAAGTCATGTTAAAATGACAAGACATGAACGGTAGAATGAGCTCTTTGCTTCTTAGGTCCAAAAGCCAACAGGACGCCATAATTTGGAATTAATCACAGCATGTTGATATAAAACGGCATGTTTTCCCCGCAGGAATTTAAACATTCCTTCGTATAATCGAAATTTAATGATGATCTGTTTGCTTTTTAGGTCCAAAAGCCAACACGACGCTATCACTCCGAATTAATCACAGCATGTTGATAAAAATAAACGGCATGTTTTCCCGCCTGGAATTTAAACATTACTTCGTATAATCGAAATTTAAGTTCTGCCTTAAATGATCCGTACAGAATATAAGAAACCTAAATAAATATTCTTGAGTTCTGCTAACATAATAATAATTACTGTAAACCGCGTCAACCAAGTGGTTACATGCTAATATTGATACTGTATGGTAGTCTAATCATTTTTTTATCAATAAAAGATTTTCTGCAAAAATGTAATTTACAACCATTCTCAGAGGAAATCAGTAGGGGAAACAGTTGAAAGGTGTCGACTGCTCATCTCAAACGCATCCATTACAATTATCGTCTGATAAGATATAACTGCTTCATTTAGATATCATTCCGCCATTTCTTTGAAGTTTTTTTCCCAATGAAATATGCTTTCTGTGAAGACTAATTCAGATACATGTTTTTTTAAAACTAAATAAATAAAAATATATATACGAAACTATTGATAAAGATTACTCCGTTTGTTTGTTTTATTTGTCAATCAGAGATATGTCGTCTGCTAGCGACGGTTGATGAGTTTTTCGTCTGCTGTAGAGAACAGTCTTAACAACAATTATTACAGATAGAAGTCAATATTAATATGAAACAACAGAGAGAGAAGAAAGTCGTTGTTATATTATAAACGTTTTTCTCGAGGAATGCTTTCAGTAAAATCTGAATCAAATCGCGTCTTTTACCGTTGATTTTTTTCTCTCGAAATATTTGTAGAAAGAAAAGAGTCAATGTGTCTAAAAATATGAATGAGAATCAAAGGAACCAATGATATTCAATTTTGACATTTTTTATTTGTTTTACGACCGTTCCATATCAGACTGACTCTACCTCGTCTCAGATGAAGAGTCTTCACACCCGACAATGCACGCGCTTGGCAGACGATTAAGACATCTGCCTCTGTTCTCGCGATATTCTCATCGATTAAATCATTTTCTAAATTACGTTTCCGCCGTTCTGGCGGTCAGTATCAGAGTAATTGGGGGTTTTCATGGATAATTCTGTCTCCAGTATTATGGATTTTCAGATAATGACCCGGCGGTCTCGACAGATGTTCCATGTATCTCGCTATATGTTATCACGATACGTTTAACCTGTAAATAGTCGTATCTCTACATGTACAAAAGATAAACAGATATCATTAAAAATTGTGGGATTAATAAAGATAACAAAATAAAGAAACAGCTACAAATTATCTCCATAATTCACAATAATTACCCATAATTCCCTATCATACGTCACCGTGTATAAATTGTACAGAAGCACGATTTGACGATCGTGGATGTAATTTTGTTTGACACTCGTGTACCGTCTGTTATCGAGTTAACCTTATAGCTTCATGTCTAAACAAAAACCATGTTAAAATTCAGATAAAATGTCAGACATGTTGACAACACATACAATTTGTATTGACTGAAAAACAGTGAGCACTGATCTTAAAAGTGCATTTTAAATAAATAAAAAAGGACAAAATTATAGGCTAGGCTTATGGTGTTTAACGCCACTTTCAACAATACTTCAGTTATTTCATGGAGGTAACAAAACTATAAGCTTAAGATATAACATCATTTGACAGTATTAAAAAATGAAATTATGTGTGTTAGGGGTCTAGAATTAGCCCATATATCTACAATTTTCAAATTGGATTTTGGAACTGTTCCGACGGTGTGGTATTTTTTGTATGTCATAAATTTATTTTTGATATAATGAAGAAAAGGATTGAGTTATGATTATAGTGTTTAACGCCACTTTTCAACAATATTTCAGTTATGTCGCGTCGGATGAAAAAAAAGGGATTGAATCACATGTATCCAGAAAACAATAAATACTGAAGCTATCTTTTTTCTTCTACAACACAACATGACAATGTTATGTCTTTGAAGCCTTTAGCATCGTATAAATACCCCCCTCACCCCATTTCAGTTGTCCTTTTATTTCTACTGTGTGTGTCACAATAGCTTCGAATACCGTGTATCGTAGTTATCATAGCTAACCAAATGTAACGGGTGTTAACATACCCCGATTAATAACGATTTCTTTTGAAAGTGAAAGAAAACTGTTTTGTTCCGTTTACTGAAAGGTATAGGCATGTCACCCAGCTGTGAACAATGTTTGGATGAAAAATGAGATTTTGTATGTTGAGACATTTTCGGGAATTGATAGAAGTGTTGAATACATCTTGTACAACATGCACTTCAAAGGACTCCACCAAGAAAACGATTTACAATAGTGGTTGCTTTGATAATTCAGTTCAACAATCCGGCTTTTAAAATCGTGTTCAATCCGGACTTTTTTTTTAATTATCATCAACATTCAATCTAGTTGTGGTGCTGTATCTCTTATGCCACCAAAAATGCCATTATTAGGTCCACGGTCGCGAACCTACATTCAACCCACCAATGTCAGAATTAGTGTTTAATGCATTTACAGTTTTTCTTTGCATTTTCTTCCTCCCTAAACTTGGCTTGTGTCAATTATATACCGGTAGTTGTCTAAAATCAAATTAATCGTGGAGAGGAGAAATCATTATGTACGTAGTCCTGCATCCATAAATACCCCAATATTAAAGTAAAAACCGTTCATGAAAAAATAAAACCGATTTCTTTACTTTTTTCTATTTTGTTGTTGTTTTGCGTTGGAAATCTACTCTTTTTTTCCTATCATTGGTTCCCATCGATCTTATGACACTGACTACTCTAGATATAGTGTCTCTTGAGTTCCTGTGCTATAAGTATATTGGAAACCTTGTCTTTTTCCATTGATCTTAAAATGACATTATTCTAGATATAGTGTCTCTGAGTTCCTGTGGTATAAGTATACGAGATGTTTACATATATCACTTATCAGATTTTCGTGGCGTGTTGCAGATTTTTCAACTCAATAGCATACATTTTACATTTTTTACTGAGAGATATACGTAAAACATTAGTTCACTTTTAGTCAACTAGAAATTTCAGTCGAGTTAAAAAGAAATATATGTCGAAAGTACACTACATACAAAGATAGATGTGCACTATAAAATCGTATCCCTTAGAATGAAAAATCAGCTGTCCTTCAAAAACAAGCTCAACTAATCTCTCAGTGCATTAGCGACAGACGAAGTAATGGATAAATGTCATCTTTAACGTTTGAAATGTCAGTAGCTTGTCTGTATGTATATATACTGTTTAAACTTGATAGTATAATGTTAAATCTTGAGACATATAACATGTCGTGCCTTCACATCAATCTCTCAATTATTTATTTTTTCTTAAGTCGGATCGATTTTGGTTTTTGCACGGATATCTTAAAATAAAAATTTCATCAATTAATGAATCCCGCTCAGGCGAGGTGTACTCGATACAACATTCGTTATGTGATAAAGTTTGTCAATGACTTCAGTGCGACATGTCGTTGATTTTCTCAGTGTACTCCGGTTTTCTCCACCAATAAAACTGACCGCCACGATATAACTGAAATATTGTTGAAAGTGCCGTTAAACACCATAACCCCCCTTACACAAGATGTTCGTCAATTGACATTTTTTTCCAACTCTGAAAATGCATGCATCAAGCCATAAGAGTAAATTTATGCACACAAATTGTGCAAAGAAATGGAAGAAAGATCAAATTCGTTGATAAACGCATTGAAAAGAAAAACGACTTGTGCGTTCCTTAGTTCGAATGAAGGTTTGTTTTTGTTTGTTTGCTAAAGAAAAAAACTCCAACTTTTGTCTCACATTTGAAAAAAAAACTCATTTATTATCGATTAACATTGAAATGAATGAATGCATGTTCAACTGTTATCATAAATTATTATCTCGTCTTAAACCACTATCAGTTGCAAATTACTATTTGATATCTTAGAGATAGATAAGGTTGCAGTTAAATGTTTAAATTATGGACGTCACTGCATTTCAAATGAAAGCAAAAATAAATATCATTTATCCTTAAGGGGATAAAAGATGAATTAAAAATATAAATAAATTCTTTCGTCACCGGGATTGAAGTCCATCAGTTATACAGTCCGCACAAGTATTTCTCTCTTACAGATCGATATATAAGTTGTAATGTCTCTTAACCCCTGTCCACAGCGTATTTAACGTATTTAAGTGAAATTGCAATTTTAAATCCCAGTTGTTTTGTTGTTGTATTAGTCTTTCTCTTTTTATCCAGTGATTTAATGCAACGAGAAGTGGTGACATAATGCCTGAATGTAGTCAAAACTATGTCCCCCCCCCCCCCCCCCCACACACACACACACAATTTTGATGAATATTCAGGATGAATGGAATTTTGTGCATGGCAGCAAATAATACCAAAATGTTTAAGAATATGAAGCCAAATGACAGTTATATATATATATTAAGTCTATTTGCCAGATTTGAATAACTCGTCCCCTCTTTTTTTCCCACTCTTACACCTCTGTGTTATCGAAAGCAAACCGTCTTCGTCCATATTATGGAGATAATGGCATAACACCATCCATATTACTTTTCTTTCAAAAATTAATGCATTATTATTCAATGTGATTCGTGACACTAAAAACTCTAGTCTTATTTTTCACAGGTTATAATAATTTTCCGTATAGTTCTATTGAATATTTTCTAGATAAGCAGTGTTTGTCCTGTAATCTAGTTCGTTCTATATAAGCAGTGTTTGTCCTGTAGTCTAGTTCGTTCTATATTTTAGTCCACTTCTAAGTGAATCTTGTCAGTGTTGTGTTGTATATGGGTGTAGGGCACTTCGTGTAGTCTGTGTTTATATTTAATCTGTACCATTAGCTTAAAAGTAAACTTCCCACGTTTATTTGCAAAATTTTAAACAGATAAATTTTATCATTCTCTCATTTCTAGGGATCATGTTTCATAAATCTTATAAAGACCCATAATAAGTGGAAACATGTAAAAAAAAAAAAGAAATACGTCATGACCTTGTTTTAATTGAGATGCTTTTGACATAATAGTGCTCGTTTATCTTACTCCTCTCATCACCCAAAGATGTCATTTATTTTGTAAAAAGGACAGAGATTCATGAAAACTAGGTCATGTTACAGAATGCTACGTGTATTTGTGTTAGGGTTAAGGGCCTCTGATTGATGAAATTGATTCTGATAAGAGGTTAGATTTATGGTGTTTAACGCCACTTTGAACAATATTTAAGTGATTCTGATAAGAATATATGCTTCAAAATGTTCAATAGCAATGCTCACAATTTTCAAATATTTCGGTTGTTATTTTAATTACGATTATGAATAATTACTATTTTATATAATTACGATTATGAATAATTACTATTTTATATAATTACGATTATGAATAATTACTGTTTTATATAATTACGATTATGAATAATTACTGTTTTGAATACGGTAATTACGATTATGAATAATTAAAGCGGGTCATTCTGAAATGTGAAGAGGCTCTTCTTTACCAAATACAAAGAAAGACAGAGTTATTACAATAATAATGTGTTGACATCAAACGTTATTTATTAAGATATTTCCAGTAATTATTGCATTCATATATATGACGTCTGTCGTCAATAATTGGCCATCTTGTGGAAGACGCTACCTGTTCTTGGGTCGTTCAGACTGGTTCATGGTGTGTAAGATTTACGTATCAAGAGAACCTTTAGGTTTGTTTGTTTGTTTGTTTGATGGTGTTTAACGTCACTTTCAACAATATTTCGGTTATATCGTGGCGGTCAACTTTATTGGTGGAGGAAACCGGAGGACCCGGAGAAAACCACCGACCCGTGGCAAGTCACTGACAAACTTTATCACATAATGTTGTACACCTCGCCCTGATCGAGATTCGAACTCACAACATCAGTGGTGATATGCACTGATTGCATAGGTAGTAAATCTAACTACCATACGATCACGGCTGCCCAGGATCTTTAGGTTTCCTCACGACACGGTAAATTCAAAGTAATAAAATAAGTATGCAGCATCCGTAAGTTCTATAAATTTGTTGTCAAGCTGAGACAACACATTGTGTTAATATCTCTTTATCTTAAAAGCTTTGATAAACATAACAATTCTGTATTCTTTTAATAGCTATTTTGAACCATAAAATATGCAAAAAATATGAAATAGCTTTTAGATTTATGTAAAGTGAAATATATAAAATTTATGTAATTGAAGCATTTTTCTTCAAAGATATCATTTCGAAGTGTTAGGTTAATATGTCTACAGTAATCAAGAAACATTTGTAAAGAATAACATAAAACTCCAATAAAATTCTACCCATGAAAATTAAAGATTTTATCAAAGAAATTTCGTACTGTGTTTATCATCCAAAGTTAAAATCTCCGACCATGATAACGAAAATGTCAGTATGAAATTAGATATTAAAAATCTACCATACTCGATTCACTATAATAAATGATGAACATAAAAATTGTTTTCATTGGTTTTCTATAAAGTCGGTGACTTTACCAACAAAGACTACGGACAGGGGGTAAAAATGGAACCCTGCTGCATTGCCATTCACGGTGTTAATCCTTGTCAGTAAATTCTACGTATTATTCTCAAATTTTAATGTTTATACAGCATTTAATGTGTAATATTGTCGCATAAATTATTAGATGACTGTGGCGTTATGTGTATTTGTTCGGCAGAGGGTCTGCATTTTCTCCTTAAAGGGTGGTATTTCAATATCATATAAATATGTCAGCTTATTCAATATCAGATTTAATGTCTTATTTTTTTTGTATCCATTATAAATAAAGATTATAATGCAGAAAAAAAAATGTTGATGATTTATAGTGTTTAACGCCACTTTCAACAATATAAAAAAAAATGCTTTGTAGTGAGTAGTTTGGATGAAATAGACTAGTATACATTGAATGCAAAATATGGTTTAAGTTTATGGTGTTTAACGCCACTTTCAACAATATTTCAGTTATATCGTGGTTGTCAGTTTTATTGTTCAGCTAACTTTTCTAAAATATGTTGTGAGTAGATTGGGTGAACTAGACTAGGGTATAATGTGTGCAAAATATGGGTATAGTGTTATGGTGTTTAACGCCCATTTCAACAATATTATATGGCTTCAGTTAAACATTCTAAAATATGACATAACATTGGACGTTATTTTAGTTTGTATCGAGACTGATGGATATTGTTTTAAGCTGTCCCAAAAACAATCAATATTTCAATATTTTATTTAATTTAAGTCTCATCTCTCAGAACATGTACATTGTTGTATCTGTATTTACCAAAAATAGAACTAATGCACAGTCTGACATTTGTAATTTATCTGGACATATTAAGCGACATGGTAGGAAAAAAGAGTCAGACGGTGAAAGTTATATTCTTATCATTTGCATCATAAATCCCCATTAAAGAGATTAAACGATTATATCAGATATGTATATATTTCCTGTCAAATAAAAAAGGGGGGATGACATGTGGTGTGGATGACAATATCATCAAAATAGTAAATAATAAAAAAAAAATACAAGTGTGCTAGATATTGTAGAGGAAATTTCGCTCTGTACATTTTCATTTTCAATACAAATTGTATTTCCTGTCAAATATAAAAAGGGGGTTAATATGTGGATGACAGCTGATATCAGTAAAATAGTAAATAAAAAAAAAATAAGATGTGCTAGATATTGTAGAGGAAATTTAGCTCTGTACATTTTCAATATTTACAAATTGCTATCTATTTAATGTTACAAAAGATATCGTTATCATCATTATCTCAGAATGACAACAGATCGATACGATGTTTAACTTAAGGAGACGTCGACGTAATCTGTATTTCCTAGTAAAACTAAGTTTTCTTGAAATTAGCAAAATAAAAATAAAGAAAACAATTTCTTACTAATTAATATGGTTATTAATTGGATGAAATAATTATTTCATAATTAATATTTAAAGTACATAAATTTGTATATTGGAGAAAAAACTTACCCTCAGCAAAATGAAGACAATAAACTAGAAGAAATATTAGTCCATGAGTTGACCCCATTAGAGGTAAAATAATACAGTAATAAATCAGAATTTTTTAACATATAAATCCGAGTCTCATCAAATCTGCAATGTGTACATCCCAAACTGCCTTAACATTAAGCTCGGAATCTGTTGACAGGGTTTTAGTATTCGCTAACTACGCTGATAATTCCATATCACAATTCCAAAATTTGATCATTTGTGTCGATTTTTTGTTTAATTCGTTTATAATCACAACAAAACCCATAATACAACGTGTGCTGTTACGTTTACATACAAATATTACATCTGTCATTGACGGAACAGCTCGCCCATCTACCTGTAGCGGCGACGATGTGTGGTTAATTTGATCGAGTGGGCGTGACTAGTAGGCGGGGTAATCTGATTAAGAAAAAGAGTGTAAACAGGCGCCAGGTTGTCGCTTGGAAAGAGATAGACTTTAAAATACTGTCTCTCTAATAAGCGTGTTGATTTTAGAAGTCTGGCGATTGACTGATTGTATGATACGATTAGTATGTCTGTTCATTTTCATTTATTCATCCACCGTGATGTGAAATATACCAAAAATGTTTTTAAAATGTATTAAATACTTGTACACAATTTTAAAAACAATTATCGACAAAATTTATGTCGCTTTTAATTTGTTTTTTCGAGTGGAAAAAGTTTTAAAATCTTTTTTTTTTACTACATTTTGTGTTGGGGAAAATTTTCTTTAATATTTATTATTTGTTAGTTTGAAAAATAATAAAGTAATTAAATAAAGTCTTATTATTAATTACACCAATTATTAAAACCGCCAAGATATAACTGAAATGTTGTTGAAAGTGGTGTTAAATCGCATAAACCAAACCTAAACACCAATTATTAAAAATAATTATATGTTTGAAATTGACAGATTTTTTATTTTCTCAGTAGTATCGATTTCATTTGCAGTTTTTTAAATTTATTATAGACTTAACTATAGTACTGAAACCTACACGTAAGACCTAATATATCTCCGTAATAATTTCATTTAAAAAAAAATTAGCTTATCTTAAAAATTGAATATCACAGTTTTTGTGCCTCCCCCCTCTTTTTTTTAATGTTAGCATTATAGAAAATACTAATGTATTACGTTAATCGTATATGAAAACAGTCGGTAACGGATTTCCCGTTTTTACAGCGTTTCCGACTTCGTGCACAAGAGTTTCCGGAATTTCCCGTTTTTACAGTGCTTCCGTTTTCGTGCCCAAGAGTTTCCGCTTTTCCGGAAATCTTTAGCATAATACAGTACATACACAAGTTTTTTCAGACTTAAAGGCGACATTTGTATCCCTCTTATGATTTTTCATCTTGTAAACAATTTTGTTTAATCTACTTTTTTAAAGGAAAATAACAATAATAAGTGACTGCTTCTTTTTCATTATTATACCATTATTCTTAAGTGTACCATGAACTATGCTTCGCGTCGCTGGGAAAACTCAATTTGCGACCGTAAAACCGACGATCTACGTCCCCAAAGCTTAAAATACAATACAGTTATCTCCTAACAGATATTTATAATTGGGTGAAAACCCATAATTAAGAGTCCACATGCACAGCGATACAATAGCTATTAGGTTACATGTACGACTGTGTAAAATATTCCTATGTCAAATGTACGACTGTGCAATAGCTCCAAAGTTACATGTACGACTGTGCTATAGCTCCAAAGTTACATGTACGACTGTGCAATAGCTCCAAAGTTACATGTACGATTGTGCAATAGCTCCAAAGTTACATGTACGACTGTGTAATAGCTCTTAAGTTACATGTACGACTGTGTAATAGCTCCAAAGTTACATGTACGACTGTGCAATAGCTCCAAAGTTACATGTACGACTGTGCAATAGCTCCAAAGTTACATGTACGACTGTGTAATAGCTCCAAAGTTACATGTACGACTGTGCAATAGCTCCTAAGTTACATGCACGACTGTGCAAAATATTCCTAAGTCACATGTACGACTGTGCAATAGCTTCAAAGTTACATGTACGACTGTGCAATAGCTCTTAAGTTACATGTACGACTGTGTAATAGCTCCTAAGTTACATGTACGACTGTGTAATAGCTCTTAAGTTACATGTACGACTGTGCAATAGCTCCTAAGTTACATGTACGACTGCAATAGCTCCTAAGTTACATGTACGACTGTGCAATAGCTCCTAAGTTACATGTACGACTGTGTAATAGCTCCTACGTTACATGTACGACTGTGTAATAGCTCCTAAGTTACATGTACGACTGTGTAATAGCTCCTAAGTTACATGTACGACTGTGTAATAGCTCCTAAGTTACATGTACGACTGTGTAATAGCGCCTAAGTTATGTACGACTGTGCAATAGCTCCTAAGTTACATGTACGACGGTGTAATAGCTCCTAAGTTACATTACGACTGTGCAATAGCTCCTAAGTTACATGTAAGGCTGTGCAATAGCTCCTACGTTACATGTACGACTGTGTAATAGCTCCTAAGCTACATGTATGACTGTGTAATAGCTTCTAGGTTACATGTACGACTGTAATAGCTCCTAAGTTACATATACGACTGTGCAATAGCTCCTCAGTTACATGTACGACTGTGCAATAGCTCCTAAGTAACATGTATGGCTGTGTAATAACTCCTAAGTTACATGTACGACTGTGCAATAGCTCCTAAGTTACATGTACGACTGTGCAATAGCTCCTAAGTTACATGTAAGGCTGTGTAATAGCTCTTAAGTTACATATACTACTGTACAATAGCTCCTAAGTTACATGTACGACTGTGCAATAGCTCCTAAGTTACATGTACGAGTGTGTAATAGCTCTTAAGTTACATGTACGACTGTGTAATAGCTCATAGGTTACAGGTAAGACTGTGCAATAGCTCCTAAGTTACATGTACGAGTGTGTAATAGCTCTTAAGTTACATGTACGACTGTGTAATAGCTCATAGGTTACATGTAAGGCTGTGCAATAGCTCCTAAGTTACATGTACGACAGTGCAATTGCTCCAAAGTTACATGTAAGGCTGTGCAATAGCTCCAAAGTTATGTACGACTGTGCAATAGCTCCAAAGATACATGCAAGGTTGTTTAATACTAGTAACTCCTAAATTACATGTAAGGCGAGGCAATAGCTCCAAAGTTACATGTACGACTGTGCAATAGCTCCTAAGTTATGTACGACTGTGCAATAGCTCCTACGTTACATGTACGACTGTGCAATAGCTCCAAGGTTACATGTACGACTGTGTAATAGCTCTTAAGTTACATGTACGACTGTGCAATAGCTCTTAAGTTACATGTAAGCCTGTGCAATAGCTCCTAAGTTACATGTAAGGCTATGTAATAGCTCCTAAGTTACATGTAAGGCTATGCAATAACTCATATGTTACCTAAGTTACACGTAGGGCTGTGCAATAGCTCCTAAGTTACATGTAAGGCAGTGCAATAGCTCCAAAGTTACATGTAAGGTTGTGTAATAACTCCTAAGTTACATGTAAGGCAGTGCAATAGCTCTTAAGTTACTTTGCTCCAAAGTTAACATACAAACGACTGTGCTATAGCTCCGAAATAACACATAATACTGCAAAACAGCCCTAAGTCACATGTAAGGATATGCAATAACTCCTAAGTTACATGTCATTCTTTTCAATAGCTCCTAGGGTACATGTACGACTGAGCAATAACTCCTAAGTTACATGTAAGGTTGTGTAATAACTACAAAGTTACATGTACGGCTGTGCAATAGCTCGTAAGTTACAACACAAATGGCTGTGCAATAACTCCTAAGTTACATGTACGACTGTGCAATAACTCCTAAACTACATGTACAACTGTGCAATAACTCCTAAGTTACATGTACGACTGTGCAATAACTCCTACGTTACATGTAAGGCTGTGCAATAGCTCCTAAGTTATATGTACGACTGTGCAATAACTCCTACGTTACATGTACGACTGTACAATAACTCCTAAGTTACATGTACGACTGTGCAATAACTCCTACGTTACATGTAAGGCTGTGCAATAGCTCCTAAGTTACATGTACGACTGTAAAATAACTCCTAAGTTACATGTACGACTGTGCAATAGCTCTTAAGTTACATGTACGACTGTGTAATAGCTCTTAAGTTACATGTACGACTGTGCAATAGCTCCTAAGTTACATGTACGACTGCAATAGCTCCTAAGTTACATGTACGACTGTGTAATAGCTCCTAAGTTACATGTACGACTGTGCAATAGCTCCTAAGTTACATTACGACTGTGCAATAGCTCCTAAGTTACATGTAAGGCTGTGCAATAGCTCCTAAGTTACATGTACGACTGTGTAATAGCTCCTAAGCTACATGTATGACTGTGTAATAGCTTCTAGGTTACATGTACGACTGTAATAGCTCCTAAGTTACATATACGACTGTGCAATAGCTCCTCAGTTACATGTACGACGGTGCAATAGCTCCTAAGTAACATGTAAGGCTGTGTAATAACTCCTAAGTTACATGTACGACTGTGCAATAGCTCCTAAGTTACATGTACGACTGTGCAATAGCTCCTAAGTTACATGTAAGGCTGTGTAATAGCTCTTAAGTTACATATACTACTGTACAATAGCTCATAAGTTACATGTACGACTGTGCAATAGCTCCTAAGTTACATGTACGAGTGTGTAATAGCTCTTAAGTTACATGTACGACTGTGTAATATCTCATAGGTTACAGGTAAGACAGTGCAATAGCTCCAAAGTTACATGCAAGGTGGTGTAATAACTCATAAGTTACATGTAAGGCTGTGCAATAGCTCCTAAGTTACATGTACGACAGTGCAATTGCTCCAAAGTTACATGTAAGGCTGTGCAATAGCTCCAAAGTTATGTACGACTGTGCAATAGCTCCAAAGATACATGCAAGGTTGCGTAATACTAGTAACTCCTAAATTACATGTAAGGCGAGGCAATGGCTCCAAAGTTACATGTACGACTGTGCAATAGCTCCTAAGTTATGTACGACTGTGCAATAACTCCTACGTTACATGTAAGGCTGTGCAATAGCTCCTAAGTTACATGTACGACTGTGCAATAACTCCTACGTTACATGTACGACTGTGCAATAACTCCTACGTTACATGCACGACTGTACAATAACTCCTAAGTTACATGTACGACTGTGCAATAGCTCTTAAGTTACATGTACGACTGTGTAATAGCTCTTAAGTTACATGTACGACTGTGCAATAGCTCCTAAGTTACATGTACGACTGCAATAGCTCCTAAGTTACATGTACGACTGTGTAATAGCTCCTAAGTTACATGTACGACTGTGCAATAGCTCCTAAGTTACATTACGACTGTGCAATAGCTCCTAAGTTACATGTAAGGCTGTGCAATAGCTCCTAAGTTACATGTACGACTGTGTAATAGCTCCTAAGCTACATGTATGACTGTGTAATAGCTTCTAGGTTACATGTACGACTGTAATAGCTCCTAAGTTACATATACGACTGTGCAATAGCTCCTCAGTTACATGTACGACTGTGCAATAGCTCCTAAGTAACATGTAAGGCTGTGTAATAACTCCTAAGTTACATGTACGACTGTGCAATAGCTCCTAAGTTACATGTACGACTGTGCAATAGCTCCTAAGTTACATGTAAGGCTGTGTAATAGCTCTTAAGTTACATATACTACTGTACAATAGCTCATAAGTTACATGTACGACTGTGCAATAGCTCCTAAGTTACATGTACGAGTGTGTAATAGCTCTTAAGTTACATATACGACTGTGTAATATCTCATAGGTTACAGGTAAGACAGTGCAATAGCTCCAAAGTTACATGCAAGGTGGTGTAATAACTCATAAGTTACATGTAAGGCTGTGCAATAGCTCCTAAGTTACATGTACGACAGTGCAATTGCTCCAAAGTTACATGTAAGGCTGTGCAATAGCTCCAAAGTTATGTACGACTGTGCAATAGCTCCAAAGATACATGCAAGGTTGCGTAATACTAGTAACTCCTAAATTACATGTAAGGCGAGGCAATAGCTCCAAAGTTACATGTACGACTGTGCAATAGCTCCTAAGTTATGTACGACTGTGCAATAACTCCTACGTTACATGTAAGGCTGTGCAATAGCTCCTAAGTTACATGTACGACTGTGCAATAACTCCTACGTTACATGTAAGGCTGTGCAATAGCTCCTAAGTTACATGTACGACTGTACAATAACTCCTAAGTTACATGTACGACTGTGCAATAACTCCTACGTTACATGTAAGGCTGTGCAATAGCTCCTAAGTTACATGTACGACTGTACAATAACTCCTAAGTTACATGTACGACTGTGCAATAGCTCTTAAGTTACATGTACGACTGTGTAATAGCTCTTAAGTTACATGTACGACTGTGCAATAGCTCCTAAGTTACATGTACGACTGCAATAGCTCCTAAGTTACATTTACGACTGTGCAATAGCTCCTAAATTACATGTACGACTGTGTAATAGCTCCTACGTTACATGTACGACTGTGTAATAGCTCCTAAGTTACATGTACGACTGTGTAATAGCGCCTAAGTTATGTACGACTGTGCAATAGCTCCTAAGTTACATGTACGACTGTGTAATAGCTCCTAAGTTACATGTACGACTGTGCAATAGCTCCTAAGTTACATTACGACTGTGCAATAGCTCCTAAGCTACATGTAAGGCTGTGCAATAGCTCCTAAGTTACATGTACGACTGTGTAATAGCTCCTAAGCTACATGTATGACTGTGTAATAGCTTCTAGGTTACATGTACGACTGTAATAGCTCCTAAGTTACATATACGACTGTGCAATAGCTCCTCAGTTACATGAACGACTGTGCAATAGCTCCTAAGTAACATGTAAGGCTGTGTAATAACTCCTAAGTTACATGTACGACTGTGCAATAGCTCCTAAGTTACATGTACGACTGTGCAATAGCTCCTAAGTTACATGTAAGGCTGTGTAATAGCTCTTAACATACATATACTACTGTACAATAGCTCCTAAGTTACATGTACGACTGTGCAATAGCTCCTAAGTTACATGTACGAGTGTGTAATAGCTCTTAAGTTACATGTACGACTGTGTAATAGCTCATAGGTTACAGGTAAGACAGTGCAATAGCTCCAAAGTTACATGCAAGGTGGTGTAATAACTCATAAGTTACATGTAAGGCTGTGCAATAGCTCCTAAGTTACATGTACGACAGTGCAATTGCTCCAAAGTTACATGTAAGGCTGTGCAATAGCTCCAAAGTTATGTACGACTGTGCAATAGCTCCAAAGATACATGCAAGGTTGCGTAATACTAGTAACTCCTAAATTACATGTAAGGCGAGGCAATAGCTCCAAAGTTACATGTACGACTGTGCAATAGCTCCTAAGTTATGTACGACTGTGCTATAGCTCCTCCGTTACATGTACGACTGTGCAATAGCTCCAAAGTTACATGTACGACTGTGTAATAGCTCTTAAGTTACATGTACGACTGTGCAATAGCTCTTAAGTTACATGTAAGGCTATGCAATAGCTCTTACGTTACATGTAAGGCTGTGTAATAGCTCCTAAGTTACATGTAAGGCTGTGCAATAGCTCTTAAGTTACATGTAAGGCTGTGCAATAGCTCTTACGTTACATGTAAGGCTGTGTAATAGCTCCTAAGTTACATGTAAGGCTGTGCAATAGCTCTTAAGTTACATGTACGACTGTGCAATAGCTCTTAAGTTACATGTAAGCCTGTGCAATAGCTCCTAAGTTACATGTAAGGCTGTGTAATAGCTCCTAAGTTACATGTAAGGCTATGCAATAACTCATATGTTACCTAAGTTACACGTAGGGCTGTGCAATAGCTCCTAAGTTACATGTAAGGCATTGCAATAGCTCCAAAGTTACATGTAAGGTTGTGTAATAACTCCTAAGTTACATGTAAGGCAGTGCAATAGCTCTTAAGTTACTTTGCTCCAAAGTTAACATACAAACGACAGTGCTATAGCTCCGAAGTAACACATAATACTGCAAAACAGCCCTAAGTCACATGTAAGGATATGCAATAACTCCTAAGTTACATGTCATTCTTTTCAATAGCTCCTAGGGTACATGTACGACTGTACAATAACTCCTAAGTTACATGTACGACTGTGCAATAACTCCTACGTTACATGTAAGGCTGTGCAATAGCTCCTAAGTTACATGTACGACTGTGCAATAACTCCTACGTTACATGTACGACTGTACAATAACTCCTACGTTACATGTAAGGCTGCACAATAGCTCCTAAGTTACATGTACGACTGTGCAATAACTCATAAGTTACATGTACGACTGTGCAATAACTCCTAAGTTACATGTAAGGGTGTGCAATAGCTCCTAAGTTACATGTACGACTGTGCAATAACTCATACGTTACATGTAAGGTTGTGCAATAGCTCCTAAGCTACATGTACGACTGTGCAATAACTCCTACGTTACATGTACGACTGTGCAATAACTCCTAAGTTACATGTACGACTGTACAATAACTCCTATGTTACATGTACGACTGTGCAATAAGTCCTACGTTACATGTAAGGCTGCACAATAGCTCCTAAGTTACATGTACGACTGTGCAATAACTCCTACGTTACATGTAAGGCTGTGCGATAGCCCCTAAGTTACAATACAAATGGCTGTGCAATAGCTCCTAAGTAACATGTACGGCTGTGCAATAACTCATAAGTTTTACATGTACGATAGTGCAATTGCTCCAAAGTTACATGTAAGGCGGTGCAATAGCTCCAAAGTTATGTACGACTGTGCAATAGCTCCAAAGATGCATGCAAGGTTGCGTAATACTAGTAACTCCTAAAGTACATGTAAGGCGAGGCAATAGCTCCAAAGCTACATGTACGACTGTGCAATAGCTCCTAAGTTATGTACTACTGTGCAATAGCTCATAAGTTACACGTACGACTATGCAATAGCTCCTACGTTACATGTAAGGCTGTGCAATAGTTTTTAAGTTACATGCAAGGCTGTGCAATAACTCATATGTTACCTAAGTTACATGTAAGGCTGTGCAATAGCTCCAAAGTTACATGTACGGTTGTGTAATAACTCTTACGTTACATGTAAGACTGTGCAATAGCTCGTAAGTTACTTTGCTCTAAAGTTAACATACAAACGACTGTGCTATATCTCCGAAGTAACACATAATACTGCAAAACAGCCCTAAGTCACATGTAAGGATATGCAATAACTCCTAAGTTACATGTCATTCTTTTCAATAGCTCCTAAGGTACATGTACGACT
Organism: Bathymodiolus brooksi; assembly: GCA_963680875.1. Lineage (NCBI taxonomy): Eukaryota > Metazoa > Mollusca > Bivalvia > Mytilida > Modiolidae > Bathymodiolus > Bathymodiolus brooksi. Next base: position 18,852,410 of record OY804587.1, on the reverse strand, counting down.
GAGCAATAACTCCTAAGTTACATGTAAGGTTGTGTAATAACTACAAAGCTACATGTACGGCTGTGCAATAGCTCGTAAGTTACAACACAAATGGCTGTGCAATAACTCATAAGTTACATGTACGACTGTGCAATAACTCCTAAATTACATGTACGACTGTGCAATAACTCCTAAGTTACATGTACGACTGTGCAATAACTCCTACGTTACATGTACGAGTGTGTAATAGCTCTTAAGTTACATGTACGACTGTGTAATATCTCATAGGTTACAGGTAAGACAGTGCAATAGCTCCAAAGTTACATGCAAGGTGGTGTAATAACTCATGAGTTACATGTAAGGCTGTGCAATAGCTCCTAAGTTACATGTACGACAGTGCAATTGCTCCAAAGTTACATGTAAGGCTGTGCAATAGCTCCAAAGTTATGTACGACTGTGCAATAGCTCCAAAGATGCATGCAAGGTTGCGTAATACTAGTAACTGCTAAAGTACATGTAAGGCGAGGCAATAGCTCCAAAGCTACATGTACGACTGTGCAATAGCTCCTAAGTTATGTACTACTGTGCAATAGCTCATAAGTTACACGTACGAATATGCAATAGCTCCTACGTTACATGTAAGGCTATGCAATAGTTTTTAAGTTACATGTAAGGCTGTGCAATAACTCATATGTTACCTAAGTTACATGTAAGGCTGTGCAATAGCTCCAAAGTTACATGTACGGTTGTGTAATAACTCTTACGTTACATGTAAGACTGTGCAATAGCTCGTAAGTTACTTTGCTCTAAAGTTAACATACAAACGACTGTGCTATAGCTCCGAAGTAACACATAATACTGCAAAACAGCCCTAAGTCACATGTAAGGATATGCAATAACTCCTAAGTTACATGTCATTCTTTTCAATAGCTCCTAAGGTACATGTACGACTGAGCAATAACTCCTAAGTTACATGTAAGGTTGTGTAATAACTACAAAGTTACATGTACGGCTGTGCAATAGCTCGTAAGTTACAACACAAATGGCTGTGCAATAACTCACAAGTTACATGTACGACTGTGCAATAACTCCTAAATTACATGTACGACTGTGCAATAACTCCTAAGTTACATGTACGACTGTGCAATAACTCCTACGTTACATGTAAGGCTGTGCAATAGCTCCTAAGTTACATGTACGACTGTGCAATAGCTCCTAAGTTACATGTAAGGTTGTACGATAGCCCCTAAGTTACAATACAAATGGCTATGCAATAGCTCCTAAGTAACATGTACGGCTGTGCAATAACTCATAAATTACATGTAAGGTTGTGCAATATAGCAATGTGTAGTCATGCAATAGCTCCTATGTAACATGTACGGTTATGTAATAGCTCCTATGTTAAATGTATGACTATTTAATAGCTCCTAAATTGCATGTAGGGGTGTGCAATAGCTCATAAGATACATGTGCGTTTGTGGAATGGCACGTATGTCGTATGTACGACTGGGAAATAGCTACCAAGTTACAGGTACACCTGTATAATAGCTTTTATGTTGCATGTCCAGTTATGCAATAGCTCTCATGTTACAGGTACGGCTGTTCAATAGCTTCTAATTGGAACTTGTGATGTCAGTTACGATTTCAGCAAAAAACAAAACACGCCTTGACTATATGAGTAACACGGTGGGTGTCTTATAAGAGGCAGGGAAACTTCTTACACTTCGCGAGCACCTGTGTTCATTCCAGGTTTTTCGTTGGGTCTGTATTGTTCATCAAATACACAGCTCATTTTTAGGACGGGTAGTGCAAATGTGCCTTTTGTATGTAAATTGCCACTCGCTCTATCAGAGTAAAAGAAAACTTGTAGCAGCTTCCACGGAGTAGGTTGTTGAGAATGGACGTTGATGTTCCGTTTGCAAGACAAACATTTCTCGACCCTAACCAGTATGTCCATTTTGCCTACATGATTTACTTTTTTGTAAACTTTTTCTTGTCATGATCTAGCGATCGTTTTTGACAGGATATCATTAAAATCCACAATTGCTTTGACCAGAAAGTGAAAGTAGCAGCGCCACCTACAAAAATTGAAAATTGAAATTTGCACCCAGTACTAAAAACGAACGATAATTTTGGTGTTTCTTGGTAATATTAAATACTGAAAGTGTAAATTTCATGCGTTTAGATATAAAGGTGAATAAGATTTCTTATTGGTAGAGGTCTTAATTAAAGCTATGGCGGTCCTGATCACAGTATACAAATGCTATTAAGAAACTCCAATATGTCACGTGACCGTTTTTTGTTGTAATCTTCATCTTTATTCTTGTTCAAAATGCAGAAATGCAAAATTATTACAGAGTAGGCCTATGTGGATATTCCATAGGCCTATATTTGAAATTAAATGCCACTCACGTTTAGTATCACTTTACCAAATATATTTATAAATGTGTCATAGCTTGAATAAAAATATTAAGCTTCGACTAGGTGTAGATTCTACTACATAGTCATAGAATATTATGATTATCCAATTGTTTTAATTCTTGACAAGTTTGTTCAGTTTTTACAAATATTTAATTTCTTATAGTTCCAAATTCAGGGGACAGCTAAAAAAGAAAAGATTTTCACCTTCTATTTCTTTTTATGAATTCGTGTTTAGTATAGATGGTGAAGGTATATAATACGTCAATCATTAGATCACATGTAATTTATTGACATACCGGGTTATATATCATCTTCGCTAGCCAAGGGTTACGATCCGCTCTACTCATCTTCACCCTTGGCAGTGCGCGGGAATTACGAAAATCCGACTAACGATGCCAAGGGTGAAGATGAGTAGAGCGGATCGTAACCCTTGGCTAGCGAAGATGGGTATATATATGAATGCTAAAACTACGTTAGTCCGTCGTGGCTGATATTGTATGGTGGTTGGATTTGTATCTACCTATGCGTTCAGTGCCTAACATGACGGGTGCCACTAGTGGAACAGGAACTTCTTGCCGTTTCCGGAGCACCTGAGTTGACCCCAAGTTTTAGTGGGGTTCATGTTACTCGATTTCTAGTTTCATGTGTATGTTTTGTAGATCGTTGTTTGTCCTTTTGTCCTTTTTCTTTTGACCATTGTGTTGTCTGTCCTTCGATTTACGGATTCTGATTACCACTTTGGTATCTTCAAACTCTTCTTTCCACCAAAGTTCCGAGTTCGATTCCATTCCATACCGAGGTGTACTCGATATATACGATGGCTTTATATGATAAAGTTTATCAGTGAATTGGGGTAGTTTTGTATTTTCTCCAGCTATTCTCATTTCCTCCACCAATAAGATATGTGACCGCCACGATATGACTGAATTTATGTTGACAGTGGCGTTAAACACGCTCAATCCTTACCTAAGAAAAACTACGCTCAAGGGTCATCTACTTAGGGCTGATCTATGTATACAAACATGCAGATTATATTATGAAGATCTAATCGTTCGTGAAAAACTCGTGTATTTTGAAAGTTAACGCGGAAGGGATCTTACTTTTTTCAAAGAGGGACCACGATATAACTGAAATAGTGTTGAAAATGGCATTTAACACCATAACCCCTCAAATAGGGATTACGACAGTATTGAAAACATTTGATAAAAAAAATGACAATCTCAAATTCAACGAAATCGAAATATTTGTTTAAAAGGTTGACATGTAAATGAAGTAACCTGCTTTTTAATAATGACAATAGTATATACTGAAAATTAACATATTGATTTGATGATAAGGGGAAATTGTGTGATGTAATGTGATAAAGAGATAAAAGTAACAAAAGAAAAAGTGACGAGGCAAAAATAAAATAATGATTAAAACACAATAAAATGAAGTAAAATTTAGCTTACGTAATGATTGACATGTCATAATTGTATTATTATTTTATGAATTTTCTCTGAGGCCATTGAATTTGTTTTTAAATGTTTAATAAGAAATTTGATTCTTGTAGCAGATAACGTAATTTACTCTCATATAATTAAAATTTTTACACATCAAAACCTAGTATTTCTCTGTGTTAATTTTTTATATATCAGATTTTCGTACCTCAAATGTGGCTCAGTAGTTCTATGCATAAAACCTCACGTTCGTGTTTACCCTTCAATTATTTTTTTTAATTTTTATTGATTGACCAACCCGATAATAAAAAATGTGAAAATTTGAATATAAAGTTGAATACAGAAAATGGGAAACTTTCATAAACTTAAATTATGGAAGCCAGTGAATACCATTGAGCAAAATATTGATTCAAACTTATTAAGTATTTTGATACATGTAATGAAAATTAAGTGTATCAGTATTTGTATTTCAAAAAATATGTGCTGTCTATTTTCGGTGTATCTTGAAAAATTAAAAAGTTTCAAAAAACAAAATAAGTTGTCCTAATAAGAAGCCAAATTTATAACATTCTTATTGTGTTTTAGCTTGAATTATGAAAGGGAATTTTAAGGGGAAAAATGGAGAAAAAAAACTAAAGTCAACATATATTCCGTAATGTGAGAACTAAAATAAAATATACTCATAAAAAGTAATTAACTGCTTTTATATCCAAGAAGGGTTTGAAGATGCCCCAAGAGGTTATCAGAACCCGCAAATCGAAGAAGAACAGACAACACAATGGCCAAAAAAAAAGTACAAAAGGGCAAACAACGTGGTCTTAAAATGAATTTGTGACTGAAATTATTTTTTATGTACAAAAAAACCACACAACAGACAAAGTGGTATGTTAAGAATTAAGTTTCCTATCCCCTTAATCATTATGTCTCTGTTCATATCAAATAGTGTGTTGATTTTAACAATATATTATGTTTTCAGAATAAATTCGCATAAAATTAAAACGTAATTTAAATAAAATTTGCTGTGTTAAAATTTTGTGTTTAATTAGGTATATATACAAAATTGTATCTTATATACATGTTGCTATTTTAATACGATCAATTTTTAACACTTATAATGTAGACATATATAAAAACATAAATCTGATAAAAGCCATGAATCATGATTGATAGCTAATTTTTGTATTAAACGTGTAAAAAAGACTAAATAATTCATCATATTTTTTCACGTCAGACATTTTGTCGTCCGATTTATTTGTATCATGGAATATAAATTAGTTTCATGTTAATTTCATTCTCGCTATGACAAAGAAATGTTAATTGCATTTAAGTTTATCAATTGATTTGTCTGTTCTGTTTTTTAATTAAATTTTAATACAACTGTCATATTATTAACTATTAAATATAGTTACAAAAATCTGATCTTAGTCTGTATTGTATAATTTACTACATTCCCCCTCCGGTACAGACCTGTAAATTAACAGTTTTAGTAGCTTAATTCTGATCAAACCAGAAAACGGTGTTAAAATTAGAGACCCTGTGGATAATTTAAATTATCTCTCGAGGACAGTATATTTATAACATTTTTGTTGACAACTTACACAATATGGCGGGCTTAAAAACCTGTAACTTGTGAATCTCTCACGAATATGTAAATTGGTGTGGACTGTTAACTGGAATAATACCCTTTCACACCCATGCCTGTAACTGCGAATAATTGACCCCGGGAGTTTTAAGTTATTTTTTGAGTAACAAGACAATTGTATCCACATGCAAGTTGTGAAGATTTATATAAATAAATAGAGTTATTCACACCTTACGTTGTTAAGTCTACAGCGAGTACTTCATGTTTTCACAAGAAGGAAACCACTTGGGTGGTGTAATGGTTAGCATGCTCGCCTAGAATGCGGGGGTTCGAACCCCGATCGTGTCAAACCAAAGACTATAAAATTGGTATTTGTTGCTTCTCCGCTAAGCACGCAGCATTAAGGAGAAAGAGCAAAAACTGGTTGGTTTGGAATCAGGATACTGTGTCCGAGTGGGGGGGCATGTCTACCCGCGGACTGTTGTTTCAGTGAGCTAGCACTATTACAATCCAACTCAGCGTGTTGGTCTAGTACAAAGCGGACCTGATCATCATCTCATTGAAAATTAGCATGTTCTCGCCATGATATAGTTGAGTTGGCGTTAAACAATAATAACTCACTCACTCACTCACTCACTCACTCACTCACTCCCTCCCTCACTCACTCACTCATAAAATTCTCTATAGAATGACAGTTTTGATGATTCCGAAATAATAGTATTTTGCTGTTGCATATGTTGATCATTAGGGAACGACCATTTAACTTGAAGGGGGGAAGGGGTTATGGTTTTTTTCTAAAAAAAATATTCTGATTCCCAAAGTTGCTGAAAAAAATATTCAGATTTTGGTGGAGGAAAAAAAAATAATCTGATTCAGAGTTTTTGTCATATAACCTAATGATAGATTCTTGAAAAAAAATTCGCGCTTTGCGCGACAAAAAAATAAAATATTCTAACTCTTCTGTACGAAACAAAAAACCATAACTCCCCCCACCCCCCCTTCAAGTTAAATGGTCGGTCCCTTAATACGTTGCTGTAGCTGGTTAAATAATGGTTTTAGGGAGGTACATGTGTTGAAGTATGATCAATTCAAATATGGGAACCCTAATGATTGAAAACATTTTACCGTATATTTTACCCATGGATTGTGGTTCAATGTTTCCAAGAATATGTCATGTACCAAAGACATTTCAGATGTAATTAGATGATCTAAATATTTAATAGAAGCCATAATGTTTTTTGTATTAATAGGTATTCTACCTAATTCCGAGCGACGTTTAAAGTTTTACAGTGAACTCCAAGTAGTTCTTTAATAAATTTTACATGGAATTTTTCATGCGGTTCAGAGTCTTTACATTTTAGAACGGATTCAATGCCCCATATCTCACATCCATAGAACATGATAGGGACTATAATAGAGTCAAAAAGTTTTTCTAAAAGTTTGCATGGATTATTCAATCCAATTGATTTTTTCATTTTGAATAAGGCATTTCTAGCTTTTTCCAACAGAATTGACGTGGCAAGGCCAAAATTGCCATTATACTTAAGGGTTATTCCGAGGTAACAATACTGAGTAACAGTTTCAATGATACTGTTGTTATATATAGTAAGTGGTTCGAAAATGATTTACCATTAGAATTAAATATTAGTGCTTTTGATTTGGATATATTGACCTCCAATTTCCAATTAGCACAAAAGACAGAAAGTTTTTCAAGGCAATTCTGTAACCCTTGTGGGCTACTTGACAGTAGAACCAGATCATCCGCGCATATAACAAAGTGTTGATGCTGGTATTACCAATTAACATTGGGTCAAAATTCTCATCTTGTAGTGTTTCTACAATACCATTTATATAAATGTTGAACATTAAAGGGCTTAAAACGTCACCTTGCAGTACACCACGTGCTGACAAAAATGGTTTACTCAAACCATCAAAAAAATTTACCCGGATTTTGGTCTCTTCATATAGAGAATTAATAATATTAAAAATTTCCCGGGGAATCTTCTTTTCTAGAAGTAAAGAATAGTCCCTTTCTCCATACAGTATCAAATGCCTTTATTAAGTCAATGAAACAGGCAAAAACATTTTTCTTTTTAATCTTAGGGACCGACCATTTAACTTGAAGGGGGGGTGGGGGGGGGGGGGGGGGAGGGGGGGGATTATGGGTTTTTTGTTTCGTTCAGAAATTTTTTTTCGGACAACACAAAAGTTAGAATATTTTTTTTTTGTCGCGTGAAGCGCGAAATTTTTTTCCACAATTTAACAGTAGCTTATATGACAAAAACTCTGAATCAGATTATTTTTTTTTTCCTCCACCAAAATCAGAATATTTTTTTCAGCAATATTGGGAATCAGAATATTTTATTAGACAAAAACCATAACCCCCCATTGGAAGTTAAATGGTCCGTCCCTTATTTCCCAAGGTTAGAGGTGACTGAAATACCTCTATAATTGTTTGTATACATGTAAACAAAGTAATATAATATGTAGTTGTTGTGTATGACCTCACGGAAACGGCCTTGTAGGCTGTTATTCATTACAGAAACTTTTTAAATTATTTTTTTTGTTTCCAATCGATAATTTGAGTGCGCAGGTGCTAAAGGTAGATATATATCGACATATACACTGTCGTCAAAAATGTTTGGTCAACATCCGGGATATTTTAAAGCGGTATTTTTAAAGCAGACACGGATAATTATCGTAAGTATTTATAAATATACTGTGTATATAATGTTTTGAATTATGATGCTTTATGATTGTTATTATTATTAATTTAATTTTTTGTCCAAATATTATTTATTTTTGCAGTGTAAAATTAGATTTTTCTATAAGTTATTAGGAATCCGGCTTCAAAATCATTACAATCAACTGAAATATCGCTATATCTTCCATTTACGAATGAATTAAATGTTGCCCAAAAAGAAAAAAATATTGATGAATGATTAATTTTACTTAAAAATACTATTTTGTTGATGAAAAGTCAATTAGTAACTAGTTATACCCTAAAACATGATGTCAACAGATGTTTTTGAAATCCGGATTGGTCAAAATGTAAACATGTATACAAACCGGTTGGGTCATTTATAAATAACCGGGTTTGTCAGTATGTAAATACCACTGATCTTATTGTTATTGAGCATTATATTGCAATTAAACAATAGTTATGATTAGGAAATATCTCAAAGGCAAAAAATACTGATCCATAGTATGAATATTCGCCCATGGCTGCTAATTTCAGCTACTTTGTACAATAAAAAGAATCGTTATTTCTATGTTAAATTGCTACTGTCGCCAACACTTGATTATTTTTATGCTTTTTGTGACACTGACATCACGGTTGGTGCTCAATACGCTACATTCCCTTTAAGTAGCTGTCCAGGCGCATCAATTGAGTAGTAGGAGATTCTTTTTATAATGCAATATTTTAATTGTATACTGGTTGATAACGAAGTAAGTCACTCTGTGGAAATAACTTCATGGATACAATATTTAAGTTTCTTCACAGTATAATGTTTACATTATCAATACAGATAAGCAAATTAACAAAGGCTGTAGTATTGAATTCCTTTCCGCACGGACAATTTTGGTAGTTTGTATACAAATAAAATGTTAGGTGTACTCGATTAATGCAACGTTCGTTATTAGTTGTAATACGACAAATGTTCGTGCTTTGCTCACTCAAAAATAGAGGCTCGGTGGTCTGAGCCTATGTCGTTCACCTTTCATTCTGCGTTGAGGAAACTTAATAGACAGAACCTTCTATAGGTGCTTCCCATCAAAGTTCGGCTCATTTGGCTAAGCAGTTTCAGAGAAGAAGATTGTTAGAAATCGGCCAATCAAAAACAAGAATTGTCTGTGGCGACCATGTTTGTCAACGGATCGGGATGAAATGTGCAATCTTTATAGAAGACCTTCCATAGTTGCTTCCTACCAAGTTTCGGTTCATTTGGCTAAGCAGTTTGAGAGGAGAAGATTTTATAAAATCGGCCAATTAGAAACAAGAATTGTCTGTGGAAACCATGTTTGTTAACGGATCGAGATGAAATGAGCATTCTTTATAGAAGAACTTCCATAGTTGCTTCATACTAAGTTTCGGTTCATTTGGCTAAGAAGTTTTAGAGGAGAAGATTATTTTTTTAAATCTGCCAATCAGAAACAAGAATGGCTTGTGGCGACCATGTTTGTTAACGGATCGGGACGAAATTAGTAATCGTTACAGAGGACCTTCCATAGATGCTCCCTACTAAGTTTCACTTCATTTGGTTGAGGCGTTTCAGAGGAGAAGATTAAAATGTGAATAGCTAATGGACGACCGACAACGAACGAAAGACGACGGACGACGCGCGCCAAGTGATGGTAAAAGCTCACATTGCCTTTGGCAATGTGAGCTAACAACAGTCATTGGGTAGATGTGTTGCTCCACTCAGACACATTATTCTGATTCCGAGCCAACCAGTCTTTGCTCTTTCTCCTTAATGCTGCGTTCTTAGCGGAGAAGCAACAAATACCAATTTTATATTCTTTTGTTTGACAAGACCGCAGTTCGTACCCACAATCTATCGCACTCGAGGCGAGCACACTAACCATTACGCTACCGATGCGGTTCCCTATTTTTATTTTATTTTTATTATTTTTTTAATCAAAATTTCTTATCTTTTTTCCTACAATATATTATTTGAAAACAAAAAAAAATTAATCCAAAACAATAAGAGTTACTTGATATCTATATAAACAGTGAGAGTTCCTACTTTTGTTCAAACAATCTGAATATTGCAATAATCCAACTGCATAGCAAATAAAGAAAAAGAATTATAAGTTCTATACAAAATCATGACCATTCTGTCCTCTAAGGTGACTTGGCGAATGCCAATTCTGCACAAACCGTTTTGTATTTCTTTCTTTTAATGTTATATAAAACATCCACATGTAAAATATTTTGACTATGTGCTGTTGTTTTTTTTCACAACTTTTATTCATTGAAGACAATTTTTTGTTTTTTCTTGTTATCAATTTGCAAGTCGAACATACCCTTGACAAGTGCTATAATGAACCTTAAATAAATTAAAAAAGGGAAACATAATTGTGATATTGAGCTGTTTTCGCTATTCTTTCAATTTTTTACATAGACAAAACCGGTTCTACCGAAAAACAATTTTTGGGACCTAATCGGAAAGTAGTGGCTGACAGAGCCGGAACGAATGTATGTAAATAAGCATTGTGTTTTTTACTGTAGTAAGTCTAAAACTATGCATGGTGGCACGCCAGTGCAAACTATCATGTGTATAAGTATTACAAAGGGTTTGTGTACTTTAATTACACATATAGACTACTTTTTATAGCTTTATTTGATGATTTCAATCTCATTATTAGCATTTTTCATTGTTTATGTCCATCATTTTATCTATATCTCAGTAATCTATTAAGTTAACCACAGAAGCATATAGGTTAAAAAAACAAAAATAATCGACCGATAACGACATCTTCTGGATTCAAGATATAATAATACTATATGATCATAACACTTACTTTTTGTCGTCGCCTGTATATCAAACATGCCTAATTGACTTGTACCAGAAGATGACAGAACAATTCCGACCGGAGCTCTTTGACGACAGTGATATACTGGTTGACGATATATAGGCCTTATTAGAATAAGAAATCATCAATCAGTAAAATGATATGAAACGAGAGGTATACAAAGAGTTGTCTAAGTGGTGTAAGATTATATATGTACACACATACTTGACAAGCTGCATGAGCTAACAGAACAATTTAAGCATGACCTTCTTTTACCGGAAAGTGGTTGTGAATTCGAACCCCTTTCATGGCGAGGTATACTAGATACAACATAATATGATAATCATAAACTTTGTCAGTGACTTGCGACAGGTCGGTGATTTGCTCCGGGTACTCCGGTGTCCTCCATCAATAAACCCGACCGCCACGATATGACTGAAATATTGTTGAAAGTGGCGTTAAACACCATAAACAAAACCAAATCTACATACATATTTGACGAGCTAACAGAACCATTTTTAACATGGGTTTCCTTTACCAGAAATCACATACACAAAAAACTACTAGTAAGTAATCGATCTTATTTTAATTTCAACAAATATAATATAATAAAAATTATTTGAAAAAACATTCTTAATAGCAGAATAAAAAAAAATTCACCTTGAACAAATATTTTTGTTGAAAGACAAATCAAAAGAGCATTTCCGTCCAGAGGGAAATGCTTTCAAAGTGATTTATCAACGTTTATTTTGAAAAAAAAGAACAAACTAATTTTATGATAAACTTTCCCTCATGTTTACTGTTCGTGCTTTTACGTCAGCTTAAGTACTTGGCAACACACGTCATAGTTTATACGATTTGACAGACAAGTTTGCATATTTTTCCATTCTCGACGACATCTTGACCCTAAAGTGATTGGAAAGGTTACGCCCCCTTTATGGTGTAATTGACATATTGAATCTATTTCATTTTCCATGTAATTGATTCAAATACTTTTCACGTTACGATAACAATATAAAAAACGTAATCGGATTGTATTGGGATGTTTGTGTTTTAAACAAATATTTCATTAAATTAGTTTATTTCCTGTACTTCAAAATATCTTGTTGCATGGTGGCAACGATAAATGGCAGATATGCGGTATGATCAGACAAATATAATGACTGATTGATTGATTGATTGATTGATTGCTTAACGTCATGCGAGCAGTATTTCAGTTATATTCAGGACTTTGTATATCTGTATTCTCTTAAACCATTGTTAAACATAGGTATAGATATACATACAAACTGAAATAGAATAAAGAGGCAAAGAAGCAAAAGAAGAGAAAAAAAAACATAAATAAATAACACGAATACATGTCAAAAAGCAAAAATGACAAAATACCCCCCCACCCACACACAAGAAAAAAAGAAATAATTATATATTAATGAGAGACATACATAACTGTCTTGATGAGAAAAAGTTCAAAAACATGTAAGTAAAAATGGTATATAGAAACGAGGGAGGGGTGGCCCACGGGATAAGTATAGGGAGTTAGGTAGGTACGAAATATTTAGTCTTTTGAAGCGGCTACAAATCGTCTACTTTTTTTTCTCGAAAATCTACAAAAGAGATCTTTGAGGTGCAGTTAGCTGTCGAAACATTTCCACGTTCAGGCTTTCCGCATTATAACATAATAACCCACTTGAAAGAAAACCTCTGTCCGCCACCCGGCGTATCTCAACATGTTAGATACCTGGCCCATATACCGACCTTTATTTATACCATCGGCGTATCTCAACATGTTAGATACCTGGCCTGTATACCGACATTTATTTATACCATCGGCGTATCTCAACATGTTAGATACCTGGCCCGTATACCGACCTTTATTTATACCATCGGCGTATCTCAACATGTTAGATACCTGGCCCATATACCGACCTTTATTTATACCATCGGCGTATCTCAACATGTTAGATACCTGGCCTGTATACCGACATTTATTTATACCATCGGCGTATCTCAACATGTTAGATACCTGGCCCGTATACCGACCTTTATTTATACCATCGGCGTATCTCAACATGTTAGATACCTGGCCCGTATACCGACCTTTATATATACCATCGGCGTATCTCGACATGTTAGATACCTGGCCCGTATACCGACATTTATTTATACCATCGGCGTATCTCAACATGTTAGATACCTGGCCCGTATACCGACCTTTATTTATACCATCGGTGTATCTCAACATGTTAGATACCTGGCCCGCATACCGACATTTATTTATGCCATCGGCGTATGTCGACATGTTAGATACTTGGCCCGTATACCGACCTTTATGTATACCATTGGCGTATCTCGACATGCTAGGTACCTGGCCCGTATACCGACCTTTATTGATACCATCGGCGTATCTCGACATGTTAGATACCTGTCCCGTATACCGACCTTTATTTATACCATCGGCGTATCCCGACATGTTAGATACCTGGCCCGTATACCGACCTTTATTGATACCATCGGCGTATCTCGACATGTTAGATACTTGGCCCGTATACCGACCTTTATTTATACCATCGTTGTATCTTGACATGTTAGATATCTGGCCCGTATACCAACCTTTATTTATACAATGGTGTATCTCAAAATGTTAGATACCTGGCCCGTATACCGACATTTATTTATATTAACATTGACGTATCTCAACATGTTAGATATCTGGCCCGTATACCGACCTTTATATATACCATCGGCGTATCTCGACATGTTAGATACCTGGCCCGTATACCGACCTTTATGTATACCATCGTTGTATCTCGACATGTTAGATACCTGGCCCGTATACCGACATTTATTTATGACCCGTATACCGACCTTTATTTATACCATCAGTGTATCTCAACATGTTAGATACCTGGCCCGTATACCGACCTTTATTTATACCAACGTTTTATCTTGACATGTTAGATACCTGGCCCGTATACCGACATTTATTTATACCATCGTTGTATCTTGACATGTTAGATACCTGGCCCGTATACCGACCTTTATTTATACCATCGGTGTATCTCAACATGTTAGATACCTGGCCCGTATACCGACCTTTTTATATACCATCGGCGTATCTCGACATGTTAGATACCTGGCCTGTATACCGACCTTTATTTATACCATCGGTGTATCTCGACATGTTAGATACCTGGCCCGTATACCGACCTTTATTTATACCATCGGTGTATCTCAACATGTTAATTACCTGACCCGTATACCGACATTTATTTATGCCATCGGCGTATGTCGACATGTTAGATACTTGGCCCGTATACCGACCTTTATTTATACCATTGGTGTATCTCAACATGTTAGATACCTGGCCCGTATACCGACCTTTATTTATACCATTGGTGTATCTCAACATGTTAGATACCTGGCCCGTATATCGACCTTTATTTATACCATTGGTGTATCTCAACATATTAGATACCTGGCCCGTATACCGACATTTATTTATACCATTGGTGTATCTCAACATGTTAGATACCTGGCCCGTATACCGACCTTTATTTATACCATTGGTGTATCTCAACATGTTAGATACCTGGCCCGTATACCGACCTTTATTTATACCATTGGTGTATCTCAACATGTTAGATACCTAGCCCGTATACCGACATTTATTTATATTAACATTGACGTATCTCAACATGTTAGATATCTGGCCCGTATACCGACCTTTATATATACCATCGGCGTATCTCGACATGTTAGATACCTGGCCCGTATACCGACCTTTATTTATACCATCGTTGTATCTTGACATGTTAGATACCTGGCCCGTATACCGACCTTTATTTATACCATCGGTGTATCTCAACATGTTAGATACCTGGCCCGTATACCGACCTTTATTTATACCATCGGCGTATCTCGACATGTTAGATACCTGGCCCGTATATCGACCTTTATTTATACCATCGGTGTATCTCAACATGTTAATTACCTGACCCGTATACCGACCTTTATTTATGCCATCGGCGTATGTCGACATGTTAGATACTTGGCCCGTATACCGATCTTTATGTATACCATTGGCGTATCTCGACATGCTAGGTACCTGGCCCGTATACCGACCTTTATTGATACCATCGGCGTATCTCGACATGTTATATATCTGGCCCGTATACCGACCTTTATTTATACCATCGGCGTATCCCGACATGTTAGATACCTGGCCCGTATACCGACCTTTATTGATACCATCGGCGTATCTCGACATGTTAGATACCTGGCCCGTATACCGACCTTTATTTATGCCATCGGCGTATCTCGACATATTAGGTACCTGGCCCGTATACCGACATTTATTTATACCATCGGTGTATCTTGACATGTTAGGTACCTGGCCCGTATACCGACCTTTATATATACCATCGGCGTATCTCGACATGTTAGATACCTGGCCCGTATTCCGACCTTTATATATACCATCGGTGTATCTCGACATATTAGATACCTGGCCCGTATACCGACCTTTATATATACCATCGGCGTATCTCGACATGTTAGGTACCTGGCCCGTATACCGACCTTTATATATACCATCGGTGTATCTCGACATGTTAGATACCTGGCCCGTATACCGACATTTATTTATACCATCGGTGTATCTTGACATGTTAGGTACCTGGCCCGTATACCGACCTTTATATATACCATCGGCGTATCTCGACATGTTAGATACCTGGCCCGTATTCCGACCTTTATATATACCATCGGTGTATCTCGACATATTAGATACCTGGCCCGTATACCGACCTTTATATATACCATCGGCGTATCTCGACATGTTAGGTACCTGGCCCGTATACCGACCTTTATATATACCATCGGTGTATCTCGACATGTTAGATACCTGGCCCGTATACCGACATTTATTTATACCATCGTTGTATCTCAACATGTTAGATACCTGTCCCGTATACCGACCTTTATATAAACTATCGGCGTATCTCGACATGTTAGGTACCTGGCCCGTATACCGACCTTTATATATACCATCGGCGTATCTCGACATGTTAGATACCTGGCCCGTATACCGACCTTTATATATACCATCGACGTATCTCGACATGTTAGATACCTGGCCCGTATACCGACCTTTATTTATACCATCGATGTATCTTGACATGTTAGGTACCTGGCCCGTATACCGACCTTTATATATACCATCGGCGTATCTCAACATGTTAGATACCTGGCCCGTATACCGACCTTTATTTATACCATCGGTGTATCTCAACATGTTAGATACCTGACCCGTATACCGACCTTTATTTACACCATTGGTGTATCTCGACATGTTAGGTACCTGGCCCGTATACCGACCTTTATTTATACCATTGGTATATCTCGACATGTTAGATACCTGGCCCGTATACCGACATTTATTTATACCATCGTTGTATCTCAACATGTTAGGTACCTGGCCCGTATACCGACCTTTATTTATACCATCGGTGTATCTCGACATGTTAGATACCTGGCCCGTATACCGACATTTATTTATACCATCGTTGTATCTCAACATCTTAGGTACCTGGCCCGTATACCGACCTTTATTTATACCATCGGTGTATCTCGACATGTTAGGTACCTGGCCCGTATACCGACCTTTATTTATACTATATCAACAAAGCGAGCAATCTCCTCTCACATTAATTCACTGAACACTGGCTTCAGTTGGAACAGACACAACAGTGTGGTGGGGTTAAGCTGGTTAATAGGATTATAATCCTCCACTCTTGATAACTGCATCTCCAACGTCAATGTATATAAACAAACGATAAAAAAAACATGCACAGATTTACTTCCACGCAAATAGAACAAATACTATCACAAAATTGAATGACAACAAAAATATGGACAAGACAATAGCAGGGTCAATGAATGCTTGTATGATAGATACTTTGTAATTTACTGCATTTGATTATTATTTTGCGTTGGAGACGGGGGCAAGGGTGTACTTGGTTTTTTTTTAATATTTAAAAAGCCGATTTTCTTGCATGAAAAAAATAAATGTCGAGAGGTTTTGGAGTAATTTTTAAGCCAAAGAACCTTATTTTTTGTTTGTCCGGTTCTCTTTAATCCCCCACCCACACCAACACGCACTGTCCGCCCCACTTTGCAGCTTGCCTCTCCCCATTTTCCGGTCCACCCCAACGCCTCTCTCTCTATATATAAGAATAAGAATTTTATTGTCCAACAGAGGGCCCACAAGGGGCAAAGTCATTACAGTGATTCATAAACAATAACATTAAAAAATAAAAAAATAAATATTGTACGTTATAATATTGTACATGAAATATACTAAATACTTATACTAATAATAATTATAATAATAATGGTTTTTTGTTTCGTTCAGAATTTTTTTTTCGGACAACGCGAGTTAGAATATTTTTTTATTTTTTGTTTCCAGAATTTAACATTAGGTTATATGACGAAAACTCTGAATCAGATTATTTTTTTTTTCCTCCACCAAAATCAGAATATTTTTTTCAGCAACATTGGGAATCAGAATATTTTTTAAGAAAAAAAACATAACCCCCCATTGGAAGTTAAATGGTCCGTCCCTTATATCATTGATCTCTACAAGACACCACAACCTATAATGTCCAATAAATATTAACAAGGAGAGTTCGGCCATCTAGGGTTAAGATAATCAATCATTAATTATAATTTAAACAATACTATATGTTATCCCTTTTTACCAATGAGGTAGAAGTTCGCACCCAGCTCACCACGAGGCGTATTCGAAAGGAACATTAAACGATCAAGATTAACAGGTACTTACCAATCCTTAGGGATTCTACGTCAGCTCTGGTATTTTTTCTACACCAGGAAACTTGAACTCCATGATATTTTGGGAAAATACTAAAGCTTGTGGTGTAAAGCAATCAATCAATCAGATCATTTGACATATTACTCCCCTTCAAAAAGATAACAACAATTCTAGGGTTTTCTCTTTTTATTGCTTAAATTTTAACATTTATCCTATTCCTACTTCAAACCAATATCAGTCTGATTAAAATCATACCCCAGACTCAATTTTCATATCGTCGGGGTCTGACAGGTATGGCTTACAGGTCATCTTCTCGTGATCTTATTAATTTGCATATTGAAACAAAGTATTGACCAATGAGATTCGACATAACAAAAGCCTTCTCGGTTGTCCGTTCAAAATGGCGACGATTGACACAGCCATCGCTCTAGCTCTCCAACAATTCAAAGTTGATCGTTTGAAAGCAGAACAAAAAAGTAATGTTACAAGCTCTTCTGTCAGGCGAGGGTTGTGTAGCTGTGCTACCGACAGGATATGGGAAACCGGAGTTATCTATCCTGAACTTCCCAGTTCGTGGAAGCGGTGATTTGATTAGACAATTGAAAGGTCACGAGACCTGTAAGCCATACCTGTCAGACCCCGACGATATGAAAATTGAGTCTGGGGTATGATTTTAATTAGACTGAACCAATATGCAATTACAAATACATTAATTTTAGAGTCACATGTCATTTTATACGTGTTTTGATTGGTTTAAAAAGTTGAGTACATTTTCGTATTTAGGCTGAATCTGAAAATAGACGTCGTTCACAAGGCGTCGCGTGCCGTTGTCATCAGGCGATTTTCTTTAAATGAGGCACCTTTGAGGTTATTTAAATTTATTTCCGATTATTTGCCTTATTTTGAAAAAATAAATATATTTTTCAATATCATAGCAAAAAAAGTTTGAATTAATTTAGAAAGATTGATCGAAATTATTTGTTCGGTTCATTCGAAATAACCTCAATCAGGTTGAACACCCCCTTGCGTAAACCGCAACGTGGGTTACACGGTGTGTATAACTTGATTGAGGTTATTTCTTCATGAACCGAACAAAAATTGCAATCAATCCTTAATTAGATGTTTGTTGGATTATTTATTGCCGAGACATTAACCACATCATTACATGTAATTTTGGTTATGCTATAATTAAAGAAAAAATAATTTTATCATTTTTACATTTCCCATCTTGCCATCTTTCTGGGTGATGATCGTATGGTTGTTAAGATTTGTAACTACCCATGCCATCATGTCAATCACCAATAAAGTTGTGAGTTCGAAATTCGAATCCTGCTTATGGCGAGGTATACTCGATACAACATTATGTGACAAGATTTTTTAACAAGATTTTATTGATAACACTCAGACACATAAATGTGTTACATGAGGACATAACATATATACAGTGTTACATGGTGAAATGATCATGCATTGTATATTATCAAAAACATTAAAACATACCAGCAATTTTCTTTATGAACAATGATAACCTTTTATAAACTTCTACATTACAAAAAGATAGGAGACCATTCATTTTAACAATACTAGGATAAGTAACATAATACCTAGGTAAATATATACGTCTCAGGTTTACTAAATATCCATTACAACAAACAAATAACAAGTGGAGCTCATCACCAATTGATTGTCCACACAAAGTACAAACCCTCTCATCTTTAGGAATATTATACCACCGCCCAGTTTCTATTGGAATTCGTAAATTTGACGCCCTTAATTTTGTCATCCAAATTCTAGTTTTCTCGTTTAATCTCACTAAATAATTTTCTAATCCAAAGTCTTTTTTGAAAGAGCCATAAAATTGTCCTCGAGATGAATTTTCAATGTCATTATACCATGAACTGACAAACTGATCGGTTAAAATTTGGTTAAGATATGTTTTATCACAATATCCATTCTGATTTATAACAATATATCCTAAGCCAGCTCTATTTAATATAGATTCTATATAATTAATCCACTTGAAATTATTCTGACCCTGATTTTTTTAAACATAACATCAACCTGTATAAGGAACTACTCAATTTTGTTTCGTTATTCACAAGTTTACACCAATATGAAATCATACGAAGTTTTACTCAAATTTCCAAAGGAAATCTACCTAATTCCCCATAAACAATAACATTTGGAGTAGTATTTCTAACTTTTAGAATTCGTTTACAAAATTTAAGATGAATCTGTTCTAATATTTTTAAATTCTCATATCCCCAAACTTCAGAACCATATAAAAGTATTGGTTCAATCATAGAATCAAACAGTTTTAATTGTAAGTCGACAGGTATGCTTTCGTTCCTGATAGTCTTATAAATAAAATGTAAGGACCTTGAGCCTGATCTACAAGTTTCTTTTTTGTATCAAAAAAGGTACCATTATATTTAAAAATAATACCTAGATATGAAAATTTTTCTACAACTTCTAACTGTTTATCTTGTAATATAAATGAATAATTAAGATTCTTCTTTTTGCCAAATACCATAACTCAGTGACTTTCGACAGGTCGGTGGTTTTCTCCGGGTACTCCGCTTTCCTACACCAATAGAACAGCCCGCCATGATATGACTGAAATTGGTGCTAAACAACATAGCCCCAAACTCCATCTTTAAATGCTTGGAGGTGAGACTATGTTTTTGTTCCCCTTTTTAATGATATAATTTAGAATCAGGCGAAATTTGAATCAAGGAAGCAGAAAATGTGCAGTAAATATAGAGGCTATAATGGGTCGATGATAAGCCAGATGACCTTTTTTTGTTTGACAGTTTTGAAAGAATGCCCAATGTTCCGGTTCCCTTCTGAAGCTTGACACTCCCCCCCCCCCCAAAACCCACGCACTTTTCAGTCGACTACTGAAGCTTGACCCCCACTTTTTGTTCCACTTCAAAAGCAACAACCCCTATCCCCCCCCCCACACACACACACTTTCAGGTGACTCCTAAAGCCTGCACCACACTTTCAGGTCCTCTCTAACACCTTTGATATACGCCCTACTATTGTACTGTACACGTTTATGTTGTCATTCATTTTTGTGATAGTACATTTTTCTGTGATCTTTTGGAGTATAAGCGAATAAATGTAGGTGTTTTATCGTTTGTTTATATGTGTATTGACGTTGGAGATCCAGATATCAAGAGGGGGGAGCCTATTAATCGGTTTATTTGGATTTCCAACGTCATATGTCGTGGTCTGTTTGTGTTCAGTGAGTTAAGATGAGAGGCGATTGTTCGTTTTGTTGATAATGGTGGAACTGATGATCATCACTGTTTAAATTTCTTTTCTTAACAAAAAACACACAAACTATTATTAATAGCGCCATAGAAACACGATATTATATACATGTATGTCCATGTAGGTGTAAGGTGTTGGGTAACACGGATCGAGTTGATATCAACATTTGAAACGTAATTAGTACGTTTTCTTGTTAATAACGTGTAAATTGCAATATTTAACCTGTTCATATATTACGAATTGTAACTTCATTGTTGTGATTTAATTGTAAAGAATTGTAAAATAATACCTACAACAATTTGTCAAACGTTTTCAAAGGCTAACACATCCATCCTCCCATTTTTAAAACTTTTATTCCTTCACGATATTGCACGAAACTCTAGACTAACAACAAAAGATGTCAATATGTTATTTTTCATAATCACATGAAACACTTAAAAACAAAAAGAAGAAAATTGTATTTTAATCTTTTTGTTTTTAAACTAACTACACAAATGTATATTATTCAGACTTAAATTTTAAATCCTGGAGTCATTTTAAAGTATTTTAAATTAGATTTTCAATAGCTCTTAAGAGCAATTTATTTAACTATTGGTTAGAAATAGGCCCCCATGTGTCTATCTATTTTCTTTAGTGACATTTTTGTTTACATTTTATAATTTTAAATTTATTTGATTGTTATACAAAAGTAGATTAAAATATACCAAATACATATATTCGAAATGAATTATATAATATTTATGAGATGCAGTATATCTACATACACGTATATATATATTTTTTTTATTAGTATCTAATATGACAGAAAACTTGGCTAAAATATTTTAGTGTCAATCGGAAATTCAAGATGGCCACTATCACAAGATGAAGGTTTAGTAACAGAAGAGATAGTAGATGGGACCCAGGAGCGGATCCAGGATTTCAAGTTAGGGGGGCGCACTTAAAAAAATTGCGCCGAGCGGAGGAAGGCGCGAAAATTGTTGGGGTATTTCGTGTGAAAAATCACGATTTTATGCCAAAAAATCTTATTTTTTCCAATTTTAGGGGGGCGCACGCATCGGGTGCGCCCCCCCCCCCCCCTGCATCCGCCCCTGGGACCCGCAAATTTTGCACTATAGCTCACCATGAGCGCTCCACTTCCATTGTTGGATACCCGAAATTTTATTATTAAAAAAGGGGTCAGATTATTTTTGTTGGTGGGGTGGGGTAATCCCTATGTTGGTTGTTTAACGTCCAGCGGCCCGTATTGTATCCATATTCTGGACGAGAACAGGTTCACCAATAAAACAGATAAGAGGAATGAATGGGATAACAGGGGCGACAACTTCTGATTACCACTGGAAAAGTGTGGATAGCTGCTGTGTGTCCACTTTTTTCGAAATCTACAAAAGAGGTTTTTAATATGCATGCTGTCCTCACACCAGGGTCATTTCTTGGGAAGAAAATTAGTACGGCCTAAGTGTCTGGTTAGTTTGGTTTATGGTGTTTAACGCCACTTTCAACAAAATTTCAGATATATCTTGGCGGTCAGTTTTATTGGTGGAGGAAACCGGAGTACCCAGAAAAAACCACCGACCCGTCGCAAGTCACTGACAAACTTTATCACATACGGTTCGAACTCACAACTTTAGTGAAAACCTCAACTCTCGATGTGGGTATCGATGCATGAACTCACGTTTGTGGTATTTATTTGGCCTGTGGTCAGGAGTCGGTGATATTAACCATGTGACCACTTATGTCTCTTAAAGTTTGTCAGTTTGATTTCCACTTGTGGAGATGTGTACTCGATATAACTTTATGTGATAAAGTTCGTCAATTACACTGGTCGGTGCAATTAAACGGATATGTTGTTGAAAGTGACGTTAAACTCTCAGATCCCTGTCTTTGCTCTCTATGTACATACAACCATCCCCCGGTAACTAATATTACGAGGTGGTTTCGGGTCGGAAACTTACTGCTCATACAATTATATAAGCCTATTGTTGAACGTAAAAGATTCATAAAAAATGGGACATTCTAATCACCAATCACAGGGAAACCAATCAGCCACGTCATTGGTAAATTATGTTTGGCGTCAAGAATATAAAAGCGTTAAAAAAAACTACATGGATACGAAAAAAATAATTACCGTAATCCCGAACTTGACAGCTTTCTGATAATTACAGCCAAATGTTATGACAAGGGTATTATGACAAAATTATCGATATAATGCACTGAACAGAAAATTAAGTAATTAAGAGTATTCTAGACGGCATAAGCTCTCACAGCATTGTATAACGAAATTTCACATGCCCAATTTGTCCTTTTTAAATTGTAATTATGACTTGTGGAATTTTTTTATAAAAGATCCGTGACACAAAATTCTAAAGGACTTGGGTTTTTTTCCATTCATAAAATGTGTAGATTTACGGATAGCTTTCGACCTACAAAACCATGGTATATTTTAGATTTTTTAAACAGTTGACTTTCATGCGTTTAGAATTTAAAACCAACAGGACACATTCCAAAACGGAAATATTTCCAGAAATAAAGAATTATTTAAAATACCATCTACATGTACAGTGAAGATTATGGGTGTTTAACACCACTTTCAACAATAGTTGAGGGCCGTCGTGGCCGTGATCGTATGGTAGTTGGATTTACAACTACATATGCAATCAGTGCATACCTCCACTGATGTTGTGAGTTCGAATCTCGATCAGGGCGAAGTGTACAATATTATGTGATAAAGTTTGTCTGTGACTTGCGACAGGTCGGTGGTTTTTTCCGGGTACTCCGGTTTCCTCGACCAATAAAAATGATATAACTGAAATGTTGTTTAAAGTGACGTTACACACCATCAAACAAACAAACAAAATCAACAATAGTTACAGTTGTGTCGTTGGGGTCAGTTTCAGTCAATTTGCACATTTCTTACTTTGATTCTAAAATTACATATGATAAGTTTTACACCTAATTATTGGAATTAATATGCTCTGATTTTGTACAAGGTTTAAATATCTACAAATTATGAGAAAATTATTCATATTCGTTGCCATTTCTATTATTTTGGCAAACCGGATACCATTGTGGTCGTCATAAGGGAAATAACTCGTATAAAAATGTACAGTCTCATACTCGTGATCCCTCGGTTTTTTTTCTGAAAGGTCACGAGTACCAGACTGAAAACGTATAAATTTAGAGGGTTAGGTTGTTTAACGCCACTTTAAACAATAATTCAGTTATATCTTGACGATCTGTTTTATTTGTGGGGGAAACCACCGACCTGTCGCAAGTCACTGACATACGTAAAATCAAATTGGGAATGTACAAAAGGCCTGTTGGTGAAGAATATCGGAGTACCAGAAGAGACACCACCTACTTGCTATAATTCCCTGACACTAGTTATCACACAAGGTTGTATCTAGTACAATACGCCATGAACGAGAATCGATCTTACAATTTTAGTAGTGACATGTACTGAATGATAGGAAGATAGGAAGATGTAGAACATACTAGGGACGGACCATTTAATTTGAAGGGGGGGTATGTTTTTTTTCTAAAAAAAAATATTGCTGAAAAAAATATTCTGATTTTTTTGGTGGAGGAAAAAAAAAATCTGATTCAGAGTTTCTGTCATATAACCTAATGTTAAATTCTGGGGGAAAAAATATTCTAACCCTCGTGGTGGTGTCCGAAAAATTTGTTCTGAACAAAACAAAAAACCATACCCCCCCCCTGCAAGTTAAATGGTCGGTCCCCTACATATACCATGCAATCACGACCACGGCAGTCCCTTTCCCACATACATGAAGCAGTCTGAAATCCATGCTTTCTGAAGTAACGAGAAGATAGATTAAACAAAGTTATTAAATAGAAGCAAACAAGATTAAAATGTTTACGATGAGGTTTAGGTGTCTTGAAATCTCTCGGTTCTGGTCGTGTAGAAATAATACTCCACATTGGGCCAATAGGGACACTGAAATTATGCATTAATACCTGTCAATATAAAAACAGTGCATTTGTCGTCAGTGTGATAAAAACACAAAATTGAAGATGAAGAACATTTCATCTTTCAATGCACAAAGTATTTGTATACCAGGTCTTGTGCAACTTGCTGCTGTCTTATTAAAATTAAATTGTTTAACTTTTATTAGTTATGATCAACAATTCACAATATCAACAAATCAAACATCTCGTCTCAAAGTATTACACAAAATAAACAACGACGACAAATGCAAGTGAAAATCAAGGTTCTGGTTTAGGACACCACAAACATGTGGCGGGGCTAAACGCGTCAGGTTTGTTGGAATTTTTTGGCGATATACAAACATCTACTTGTATAGTATATCAACAGCCCGTATGATGTCACGTCAGGTAGTCGAATGGTTCGTTCATCTTTGACCGTCCAATCATATGTATACAAGAAGGTGGCCATCAAATCGGACACCAGCTTTCAGCATGTGCCTCAAGATTTGGAAGGCTCATCGTTGAATGGTCGGTTGAAAATATGACCTCTGATGTGATCCTGTACGGGATGTCGTTAGATGCTAGTGCATAGCAAAAAAATCAAACAAGAATAATTTAATCATAGTGAACTTGTTCTCTCTTTTTAGCCAATGTGGCACTATAAGGAGAATGAACTCAATAGCTACATGAAATGAACATTTTGGTTTTTTATTCTTAATGTGCATTGCATTTCGTGTATGTTCTGTGCTGTATATGTCTTCAATCATCTGGATGCAAATGTGCATTACAATAAAGTTATCAATGTGTATATAGTATATAACATTAAACAGATAAATAACGCAGTTTTCTTACGTGAACGAGTTATCATTGCTTGAGGCAAAGTGATCATTTGTTTACATATATATACAATTACGCCATATAATACTTTCCAGTAGGAAATAAACTGGATTTACGGACACATTTATTTTTTAGGAAGAAAAGATTTTTAAAAAATAATTTCTTTCAAGATCTCAAGAGTTATTTCCCATATAAGCGTCTTGTTTAGAGCTAAGGGAGATAAATCTAATTTTCAACTTGTAATCAAGTAATCGTATAATATATCATATCACTCCAGAGGGTCCAGCCGATACATCGGTCCGGGTCCCGGAGATCCAAGAAGGGGCCCGTGAATCTCTGAAGGGCCCCATAGCCTTAGCCATAGACGTTTTGCTTTATTTTTCTTCTTCATTCATTTGTATTTTCAACAATTTTTAGTTTATTTAGAAAAATAATTATTTAAAATTCACTTAAGACTTCTGAATTATGGTTGTTGGTCATCACTCACATTTACATTGTAACCAGGACGGTCCGGGTCCCGGAGAGCCAAGAAGGGGCCCGTGAATCTCTGAAGGGCCCCATAGCCTTAGCCATAGACGTTTTGTTTTATTTTTTTCATTTATTTATTTGTTTGTATTTTCAGCTATTTTTAAGTTTATTTAGAAAAAATAATTATGTAAAATTCACTTAGACATCTGAATTCTGGTTGTTGATCATCAATCACATTTACATTGTATCTAAGAAGGCCACCATTTCATTATACCAGAGGCTCTCAAGAGCCTGTATCGTTCACCTGGTAATAAAAAAAACCAATTGGTTCTATGTAAAAACTATGTCCTGTAGTGGTAGTCATCTTGGAATTACGATCAACATAAAAAACACAAAGTTTGTAAAGGACCTTCCAATGATTGATGCACAGTTTAGGTTCAATCAGTGCAATAGCTTCAGAGAAGAATGTATTTCTGTATTTTCCCCATATGGTCCTGTGTTAATACTATGACCTGTGGTGGCAGCCATCTTGGATTTCCGATCGGCATAAAAAACAGAAACTTTGTAGAGGACCTTCCAATGATCATTCCTGGGCAGTTTGGTTTCAACTGTCCAAGTGGTTTCAGAGAAGAAGCATTTTGAAACATTTTCCCCATAGGGTCCAATGTTAAACTAAGTCCTGCCGTAGCCGCCATTTTGAATTTCATATCAGAACAAAAAAACCTAAAGTTTGTAGAGGACCATCCAATGAACATTCATGTACAGTTTGGCTTTAATCATATTTGTAGTTTCTGAGAAGAAGGCATTTGAATATTTTCCCATAGGGTCCAATGTTAATCTATGTCCTACGGTGGCAGCCATCTTGGATTTCTGATCGGCATAAAAAAAAGAAACTTTGTAGAGGACCTTCCAATGATCATTCCTGGGCAGTTTGGTTTCAACTGTCCAAGTGGTTTCAGAGAAGAAGCATTTTGAAACATTTATCCCATAGGGTCCAATGTTAAACTAAGTCCTGCCGTAGCCGCCATTTTGAATTTCATATCGGAACAAAAAACCTAAAGTTTGTAGAGGACCATCTAATGAACATTCTTGTACAGTTTGGCTTTAATCATATTTGTAGTTTCTGAGAAGAAGGCATTTGAATATTTTCCCATAGGGTCCAATGTTAATCTATGTCCTGCGGTGGCAGCCATCTTGGATTTCCGATCGGCATAAAAAACAGAAAATTTGTAGAGGACCTTCCAATGATCATTCCTGGGCAGTTTGGTTTCAACTGTCCAAGTGGTTTCAGAGAAGAAGCATTTTGAAACATTTTTCCCATAGGGTCCAATGTTAAACTAAGTCCTGCCGTAGCCGCCATTTTGAATTTCATATCGGAACAAAAAACCTTAAGATTGTAGAGAACCATCCAATGAACATTCATGTACAGTTTGGCTTTAATCATATTTGTAGTTTCTGAGAAGAAGGCATTTGAATATTTTCCCATAGGGTCCAATGTTAATCTATGTCCTGCGGTGGCGGCCATCTTGGATTTCCGATCGGCATAAAAAACAGAAAATTTGTAGAGGACCTTCCAATGATCATTCCTGGGCAGTTTGGTTTCAACTGTCCAAGTGGTTTCAGAGAAGAAGCATTTTGAAACATTTTTCCCATAGGGTCCAATGTTAAACTAAGTTCTGCCGTAGCCGCCATTTTGAATTTCATACCGGAACAAAAAACCTATAGTTTGTAGAGGGCCATCTAATGAACATTCATGTACAGTTTGGCTTTAATCATATTTGTAGTTTCTGAGAAGAAGGCATTTGAATATTTTCCCATAGGGTCCAATGTTAATCTATGTCCTGCGGTGGCGGCCATCTTGGATTTCCGATCGGCATAAAAAACAGAAACTTTGTAGAGGACCTTCCAATGATCATTCCTGGGCAGTTTGGTTTCAACTGTCCAAGTGGTTTCAGAGAAGAAGCATTTTGAAACATTTTTCCCATAGGGTCCAATGTTAAACTAAGTCCTGCCGTAGCCACCATTTTGAATTTCATATCGGAACAAAAAACCTTAAGATTGTAGAGGACCATCCAATGAACATTCATGTACAGTTTGGCTTTAATCATATTTGTAGTTTCTGAGAAGAAGGCATTTGAATATTTTCCCATAGGGTCCAATGTTAATCTATGTATTGCGGTGGTGGCCATCTTGGATTTCCGATCGGCATAAAAAACAGAAACTTTGTAGAGGACCTTCCAATGATCATTCCTGGGCAGTTTGGTTTCAACTGTCCAAGTGGTTTCAGAGAAGAAGCATTTTGAAACATTTTTCCCATAGGGTCCAATGTTAAACTAAGTCCTGCCGTAGCCGCCATTTTGAATTTCATATCGGAACAAAAAACCTTAAGATTGTAGAGAACCATCAAATGAACATTCATGTACAGTTTGGCTTTAATCATATTTGTAGTTTCTGAGAAGAAGGCATTTGAATATTTTCCCATAGGGTCCAATGTTAATCTATGTCCTGCGGTGGCGGCCATCTTGGATTTCCGATCGGCATAAAAAACAGAAAATTTGTAGAGGACCTTCCAATGATCATTCCTGGGCAGTTTGGTTTCAACTGTCCAAGTGGTTTCAGAGAAAAAGCATTTTGAAACATTTTTCCCATAGGGTCCAATGTTAAACTAAGTCCTGCGGTAGCCGCCATTTTGAATTTCATACCGGAACAAAAAACCTAAAGTTTGTAGAGGACCATCTAATGAACATTCATGTACAGTTTGGCTTTAATCATATTTGTAGTTTCTGAGAAGAAGGCATTTGAATATTTTCCCATAGGGTCCAATGTTAATCTATGTCCTGCGGTGGCAGCCATCTTGGATTTCCGATCGGCATAAAAAACAGTAACTTTGTAAAGGACATTCCAATGATCATTCATGTACAGTTTAGGTTCAGTCAGTTCATTAGTTTCAGAGAAGAAGATCTTTGAAATTTCAGCCAATCAGAGCATATTATTGGCCTTGGCAGCCATATTGAATATCCGACTGGAACGAAAAACAGTAACTTTGTAGAGGACCATCCAAGGAACATTCCTGCTAAGTTTGGTTCCAATCGGCCCAGTGGTTTCGGAGAAGAAGCTTGAAATGTGAAAAGTTTACAGACGACAGACGCAAAGTGATGGCAATAGTTCACCTGGACCTTTGGTCCAGGTGAACTAATAACGTATATTTCCAGTCTTTCAGGTCCAAACCTTCTGGACATTCTGCTGCACATAAAATAAAGCGTTGATAAAGTTTACCAGTGGTTTTATTGGATCTCAAATCCTGAATTTTGAGAGAAGTCTCAGCTTGTCCCCGGTGCCCCAAAGCAGTCTTGTTCCGCCTGGCAAAATTTTGGGGAGCTTGTCACATGTATTATTTTGGTAATTTGCAGCATTTTCAAGGGAAATAACCTTAGAAAGGAAATTGTCTTTGTGGTTATGATAAATAATTTTGTAACAGATTGGAATGCTGTGCATCAAAGTTTGACACAAACATAATTAAAAATTTCACCCGGAATCCAATCCTTTTGGACAGACTGGCGGAAACTGAACTATAGGCTCGACCAGTTTATGTGAACTTTGCGTTCATCGTCGTCGCTTATGTCTGTTAGCTTTCCACTTCTTACATTTTTAACATATCTTAACATACGGTATTCTCTTGTCAAAGATATATTTTTTTCATTTTTTTTTAATAAATCACATAATGACTTCATTTTGTATTGGTGATATAACTATATTTGAAACAATATGAATTATTATACAATGTACATATATTTTAGGGGCTGTCGTGGTCCCGATCATATGGTAGTTGGATTTACAACTACCTGTGCAATCAGTGCCTATCACCATTAAAGTTGTGAGTTTGAACCCTGTTCATGGCAAGATGTACTCCATACAGTATTATGCAATAAAGTTGGTCAGTGGCTTTCTTCGCCAATTAAATTGACAGCCTTGATATAACTGAAATATTGTTGAAAGTGGCGTTAAACCCTACATATATTTCTATACTGATTTCTTGCTTTACTTTCAGCAATGAAACATCAGAGACAGAATGAATTTTTTCTTCAGTAAATATTCAGATATATCAGTAAGAGTTATCTATCTTTGTTACTAATGATATGTAATCCATTTACGATGATTTAGCTGAAACAATGTTTTCCCAATAGGTAAAAGACAGAATTAGGAGTTTATAGTGTTTAAAGCCACTTTCAACAATATTTCAGTTATATTGTGATGGTGAGTTTCATTGGTGGAGGAAACTATGGTACCTGAAGAAAACCACTGATCCGTGGCAAGTACCTGACAAACTTGATCACATAATCTTGTATTGAGTACATAGGAAGTTAATTTTCATCCCAAATATATAAAATAAAATATTACTTCAATAAATATTCAAATGTATCAGTAAAAGATACCTTACTTTGTTCTAATGATACATGTATGAATACAAATTAATTAATAGGTTATTCAGTTAAATTTATGTTTATCTCAATTAGTGAAAGACTGAGAAGTTCAAAATAAAAATTGGACATTGGAGTTTTTTTTTAGGTGACAATACTAATTAAGGTTCACTAGAGGAACATTTCTGCAAAGTCTGGATGCAGTTTTTCTGGAAAAGAAGTTAAAAAATGTCTTGTCCAATCATAAGATAGAATGGCCATCATTCTAGAGGAACATTTCTGACAAGCCTGATGATCTAATATGATGTAGTTTTGGGGAAAAAAGACAAAAGATATCTCAGTCAGAGGTTGGGGTGGCCATCTTGGATATCGAATCACTCTCAAAAAGTAACAACACTTCTTCAGGACTACTAAAATGAACAGTTCTGGCAACTTCACATGCAGTAGTTCTGGAGAAGAAATTGAAAATGTCTCAATCAATTAGCCATCTTATATATCTAATCACTTAAAAAAGATACAACACTAGTGGAACATTTGTGGTAAGTTTGGTGACTTAGCATGCAATGGTTCTCAACAGGAAGTTGAAAATGTGAAATGTTTACGACATATGGATGCAGGACACTTTTCAATCAGAAAATCTCAGTCTGAACAAGCCTAAATTCTCTAATGATATGCTAATGTCCATGTGGTAATTAAGCAATACTGCAGTGTTGAGGGATTCCCATTTAAAATATAGGATTTGAGAGTTCAAACACAGACAAGATGACAACAATGTGTCTTCCTCAGAAAGGAAGACATGATTGAAGATCAACCAATGACTGTCGAGTCAATTACAAGTTTGGTGTAAGGAAGAAATGATTTTACCAGTTTCTGACATGGTAAATTAAATAGATAATCTCAGGGCTCACAACACTTTGAAGAACAGGACAAGACTTCTTTCAGTTGACTCCAGGACAGAGCGAGTGAAAATCTGGGAGAATTTCGAAGAGCTTGTTGATATTGTACTGTTTTTTTCCTGCTACTGCATGACCCCCCCCCCCCAACCCATATTTTATGCCATGTTTTGGCAGCTATTTTGAAAATGCAGAATTGCTCCTCTAATGGTAACCTATGTCAAATTTTATGTCTCTTATCATTATCCATTTAGAAGTTATCAACATTAATGTACGAAATTTCAACTTTTCCATAGGATTCTATAGTAACCTCCATCCCCTTTGAACCCCTCAAAATATGACTTTGACCACCTTTACCACAAAGCTGAAAACTTTAGGACCAACTAGAATCATATATCTATAACTCCACCAAGTTTCATGAAATTCTGTCCAATAGTTCCCGAGATCTGCCGTGGACAAGTTCATGTGCCAAAGAAAGAAAGGAGAAAGAGAAGAAAGAGAATAATAATAATAATAGGAAATGGAGCAAAAACAATAAATCTCTTTAACGTTGTTTGGGAGACTTAAAAAGATGCAATCAACAAGTTTGGAATAAAATATTGAATATTAAATCCAGAGTAGGTCAACCTTCAGGAACATGAGAGCTCCTTTTGAGCGAATATGGAAGAAAAAGCTTTTTGGCAATAACAAAAATGGCTTCAAAAAGTTGACAGGAAGACAAAATATGGTGATATCATTGAAACCAGGGTGAAAATGTTGCCCCACTTCACCTGTTTTTTGCGAACCCAGTCACATGTGCTGCAAAAGCAAAATAATTCTATAATCAATTTGGTATCCATGTTTATTTTCTACAAAATACATAAACAGTTTTCAGTGAGAGTTCCACCATTACATACAGAAGGGGTAAAAACAGCACTGATTGTACATAAACATTAACTAGATCTACAAAACTCCCAATAATTGTAGACTTTACAACAATTTATTGCATCTATGACTAGCGAAGACTGCAAGTAGCTCTCCCACACATAATTCATACCACAAGTTTTCATTTAGCCATCAAAAAGACAAACATATTCAATTCATTTAACCAGTCATCTAATCTTTTGACAGTTATTCTTCTATATGAATCAAGTTTAGGCGAGTTACCAGCAATGATCAACGGCTACACTCTCAGCAATAAATCGTGTACATGGTATCTGATCGCTTGGTAGATTTTGATAAAATTTAACTTCTAGTTTGCCAGATTCGTGCTTATTGTTGTATTCACTGTAGATAATCTTTTGTTATTTTCAATACTAATTGGATAATTTATCACATTGTATATAATTTATGTGTGATTTAAGGCTCAAAATTTTTTTAAAACGCAACAATGATATAAAAGTCTGACAAGAAATTTTACAATTAAATATTATTATTATCATGTTTTCTTACAAGTTTAATATATAATTAACATCCACTGATAATAAATGAGAAACAAAATGATAAATGAATAAAATAAATCATAGTGAAATAGTTGAAGTACATATTACCATATCTGTATTACTATTTTTTTTTGGAAAATACTAAGTAAACTATATAATATATACATGCATACATATATCTGGGTCCTGAACATTTCTAGTTTTGTTCATAAACAAACACTACACTGGGTAAAGAGGAAAATGAAGATTATTTTTATTTTTTTTGTAGATGACTGAATATATCTTTTAATATGAAAACATCCTCTGACATTGCACTGTTCCAACATTCATCTAATGAACCTGAATTGTCTCCTCTTGAAAACAGGAATTGTCTCCCTTTGAAAAAGTAACAAGAGACTACAGACCGTTTGTCTCTTCTTTAAAAATCAAGTACATTTGACAAGAAGTAGATTTTTATTTGCCTCTCCTACGCGAGACATCATCTAGTAAATGATGATGGCCAAATGTATGGATTTCGTTTATCCTTTGAATTATTAGGAACTTGACCTACAAGTAAAATGAATTCATACAATTCCGAGGATTACTATATTTCCATAGCAACTGTTGGAAAATAAGTCAGCCTTCAATACTGAATGTTGTAGCTTTTTAAAGGTTGCTGAAGTCAACAGATGTTGTCCAGATAAGAGACTGGCTTTATATAGTTGTCCTCAGAACAAAATGATTTCAGACTGTTACTGTGATCAAATAAAATGGCAGACCAAGTCCTAATTAATAGCCTCTAAAATCTTTGGAATGTAAAAAATTTTTACATGAGAAAAAAAAAACAAAAAAACAAACACTGTATAATTGGTTCATTTTGTTACAATCTAGCACAGTACAAATTAACAGTGATAAAAAATAAAGAGCTCACAAGATCGTGAGCTTTAAACCTTCAATCGATTCCATCCATAAAAAAAAACACCTCAAAACATATGTAATTTTTGTCCTCAACAAATAATAAATTATGTTCAACGTTCTACTGTCATTATCACTTTTACATTGATTTTTTAAGTGTATTTGATAACCAATCAAGTCCTTCGTAAAGTCCGTCTCCACTTGTTGCACACGTAGCCTGGATGTACCACCCTCGCTGACGCAGACTATGCAGTCCCAATTTATCAGTAACCTCTGCAGCATTCATAGCATTTGGTAAATCCTACAAATACAGATGTGTAAAAAATATGATTAAGATAGAATTTTTACAACAGGTACTGGGACAATAGCACATAAAATAGAGATCCTTGCAATTCACTTGGACAAGTCCTGGACTCACCATTTTCAGTTGGAACTCGCCAAAATATCTTCTGGACTCATCAAATATATTACAACAAGTATCCATGAAATAATATTACATAAAAACAGATCATAAATAGGCTACCTCGTCCATCTTCTTTTAGTCTCAAAAGTGTTCACAGAAACTGAAAACATTTCAAGACATGTGTTGCTGGCCGATACATTTATTTATACTCATGCCTTATTCCATCTCCTCTATCGTCAACATTTTGTAAAACCATGAAAGCATTTGGAGACATACATAGAGAAAGTTTACTATTTGATGTAAATTAATATATGATTTATATGAACTCTGACAATTAATTTCAATATTGTTGGTCCATTATTAAAAAAGTTGATTATTGGGCCAAATAAAAAAAAAATGTGTTTACGGTCACCCGACCGACCCTATTTTTCAGCAGCCGACCCTAACCTTTTTTATCGGCAATTATTCGACCCTAATTTTTACTAGCGACCCTATCAATTTTTACACAGAATTTGGATAACAATTATTGTTGTTTAATCAGCAGCAGTGTTTTATTTATTCAACCGCTAGCTTTTTGTCGAAATTGAGAGAAAAGAAGGTAGAAAAACAGTGTAACTCGTCATAAAACAGCTTCAACAAATGACGGCTTACCGGAAATTTCGAAAATGAAATACCGGAATCGGATTCCGGAAACGACTATTTCCGGTTTCGCCGATAATAATAATAATAAAAAAAATTAATGACGACCGACCCTAGATTTTTTTGACGTGTGACCGTAAACACACATATTTTTTTATTTGGCCTTAGTGTAAGGGCCAAACCATCAAAACAAAATAAGTTCAGTAGTCAGCTGTGCTACTGTGTCCCTGTCTTATCCTTGATGGGTGTGCCAGTTTGATCTCGTCTCACTCACCTGTTTGTTACAGAACACTAATAGAACAGCATCTCTAAGTTCATCTTCTTGTAACATTCTGTGTAATTCTTCTCTAGCTTCATTTATTCTTTCTCTATCATTACTATCTACTACAAATATCAAACCTACGAAGAAAAAAACAACAACAGTGAGAGACCATTGTACATATAATATCAAAGTATAAGGCAGCAAAAAACAAACAAAAGAAAGAGTGAAAGATCATTTTACATATATCAAACTGACGCAGCCAAAAAATAGAGCGAAATTACACCATCATAGATATTATAAGTGTTTCCTAAGGTAAATTGAAGTTGAATGGACATTTGGTCCAGTAAAGGAGTGTGAATTACTGGACCCAGCATCAAGTTTACAGGACATTCACATCCTCCACAGAGGAGGTACTCACCTATTGGTCATTTGGTCCAGTAATAAATAACCTTTTACTGGACCAAACTAATTTTTACTGGACATTGCAAAATGTCCCAGAGACCTTGGGAAGACTGTTATAACGGACTACATTTAAATATAGAGTGTTATACAGTACAGGATTCTTGTTGATTAAACAGAGATTTCCATGTATGTGTAATACGATATTATGGCAGTAAATTTATATAACAACTTAAAGGAAACCAAAAATTCTAAAAACCTATCCTTAAAACTATCAATCAAGCATGGAAAGACAATCACATTACTGCAGATTTTTAAAAAATGGCTTGCTCCAAGAAATGTTAGGCTCAGTCGGTCAATCGTAAATACATTCTTTTTTTTGTTTGGCCTTGCAACAGTCTTCACACTTAACTTTTTACCTTACAAGCCCACCGGGCCTGTAAGTTCAAATATTTACAGGCCTACCATCAATTCTACAGGCTCGAATTTGAAAACTACATTAATGACCATTAATTCAAACCACCAAAACTCAAAACATGATGATGTACCAAATATTATGTGGACATGTCAATTATGCATTAGGTAAGACCAGAATGCAAGTAAAAAAACAAAAAGACACTTTATTTTAGATTCATGTTTATATTAATCTCCTGAAAATTCTAAAATCATACTGTCAATAGCATCCTCAGTATATTCCATATCATCATTGTCCACCTCCTCCTCATCATCATCACAACCAATATTGTTATAAGATTCTTATAACAAAAACTTGGGGTTTCATCATTGCGTGCGACATATAATTTGGTGATAATTTTTAATATGTACCCCCCCCTTTTTATTATATCACTAGGCCATAAAAAAGAATATGTTTGTTTGCCCGAACCCGACCGACTCATAAGAAAGCGCCGGACTCAAAAAAATTTTTTTACAGATTTTTTTTCGTATCCGTGTCCGTATTGATTTTGTTACATAATTTAACCTTATCCGTTCAGCGCTTTATCACATGGCAATTTGTGTTATGTAAAGCATCTAATTGATACGGATGAAGCATGACATAATGGCTTTTCGGTTTTTTACCCTCTCGTCATCTGTGCACATAAAAATTGGATTGAAATCAAGACCGATAGTTTCCAACAGACTCTATCGTTTTGAAAACACAAATACATGGCACGAAGTATTCGTTGAAGTGTGTGACGACGATTTCTTTCTGAGGAAAACTGAGGAAATTTGTGTGACTGTCTCGGATCGATCGGGACACTCGTTTGAGCCCGATTTGGAGGAACCAATCCAAGTCGTTCAAGAATTTGACTCGGCGTTACAATTTGCTTCAAGTTTTTTGCATTTGAATTTTGTATTCAAATAAACTCAATTAAAACATTTGTCTGTATTTATCTTCTTCAATCTGTATTTACAATGTAAACATTGAGAAAAAATAAATCGGGACATTGAAGTGGAAATCTTGACGAAATGTTATAAGAAAGGATCTTAGATCAGATAGATCTATATATGTGTCAATACCAAACTTAGCCTATCATTATTAAAGCATTTATAACGTTATAAGGTACAATAATTTTGACCCCCCTTTTTTTTCTTTTAAAGTAAAAAAAAAAAAGAATTTCCCTACCTACCTACCCACACTTCAGAATGGTGGGTAGGGTTTGGGCAAACAGAAATATTTTTAAGTCTGGCCCTATGCTTTGAATTAATACCACACAAAATGCAAAAAATCATATTTGTGTAGCCTTCAGCAGAAGAAATATGTATATGCCAATTTGCTCAACGGTCCAACTACCTGTATATATAGATAGCTAGGAAATGCAAATATAGCACGAACGTATATTGACACTGACAGTCATAAATTGAAACAAGTAAAGATTGTAATTATTATTTGTCAGACCTCAAATCAGAGTGCAACAATGGAACAAAACTACTGTAGTTCAGTCTATTTTCTAACTGCAGAGGTATTAACGTAGACACAGGTCTGTCAGCAACAGTTCTATAAATAGATCGCAATTAAAAAAAAAAAAAATACCGATCGGATTTGGAAGCGGATGGAAAAAAAAATCTGAAGTGTTTTCGTGCATTTCAACGAATTTTGAATGACCAACCTTCTCAAATATGAACATATTATATATGAGAACTCAGACTTTATGACACAGGATTGAGAAAAAAATAAATCAAAAGTTTGTTTGGTTAAAAGTAGCTTCGATCAACATTTCCCGTAGCACAGTGTCTGATTGCGCCCCCTTTCTGGTGGTGCCATTTTTATTTGATATTGAACGAAATTAAAGTTTCTTTAAGCCGAAATGGGTTACTTTTCAAGAAAGTCACTTTCAAAATACTTAATGAATACCATAAAATTCCATAAACACGATGTCGATATTTTCATAAATAGCACGTGGCAAAAATACGCGGGCAACTCTTCAAAATTACAAGGCTACTTGAACTTCACTTTTGACCAACCAGAAATCGAAGTCAACCTTTCCACACAACTACTTCGCCCTCTAACATGCTTCTCGTCCTTTTTTAAAACCTACATGATGGTAAAAAATATCAACCAATCAAATTGCAAAAAACAGACACACCTAAATCTATTTCGAATATCGGAAATTCATAAAAGGACTCGTTTACCTACCCATTTTTTGCATTGACTCGGCAGCAACTGAAAACAATAAACTAAATATCTACACACAATATCTTATGAAATCAATTTTTGAAACTATATGACTTTTTTTTCACAGGCCTGTCGGACTTGTGGAACTACTCATTTTATACGCCTGTGTACAATTTTACACGCCACGGGCTTCGGAATACCGCCTAATTTCGAAGACTGTTGCAAGTGTCACAATGTCTGTTTTTTTTTGCTATTTTTTTTTTCACATATACAAATTATAAAAACAGCGACTTGCAATTGTCATCATCTATTTTCACATTCTAGCAATTATAATGTCGTTCTATAACACCGTAATTTTTAATTTACATCTTCAGGCTCCTTGTATCAATACAGGTGCAGAAACAAAGTGCTTAAAATAAAAGTATCCTTGTTTTAGATATGTTTGTCCATAATTTATTTTTATCAGCATTCCCAATGAAAGAACAGAATAACCTGTCAGTAAAGTTATAGGGTTCAAAATTATGTAGGTCCGAGACCTTTGGATATTGACTTTTACATTGGATTTTAGCTGTGCCCACGGACCTTCTGATTTCAGTTCGACGTGTCATTATCTGTTGATAAGCTTATTAAATTCTTTAAACATCTAGTGCAGCAAATCATAGATCTGCTCATTTCTTTAAAAAATTTCCATTAGAAACGGTATTTAACAGTCACAAACACTTATCAAGTTTTTTTTTGCAAAGGGAACTGCCATTGTTGTTATTAACTTCAGGAAAGCAAACAAAAAGGCAGGAAATATAAAACATATACAATGTATGTTGATCCTGGTTTACCGAGAATCGTCTTCTGCATGTAACTATGTTAACCACAGTAAACGAGTACTCATAGCCGAAAGGTGGCATATTTATTTTATGAAATAGTTATATAGTGAAATCTTTATGAATATTGGGAAGTGAATCTAGTGCCTCAAGATAAAAAATATCAATGAAACCACCCTGTACAAAGTTTAGGTCTGAAATAACTTTTTTTAGACACTACATGTATATTCCCTTGAATACTCCTAATAACGAGGTTGACCTTCAGGGTTTAAAACTTTAAAAAATAATTCTGAACCCCTGTATATACATACCTTGTGTATTTTGAAAGTAATGTCTCCACAACGGTCTTATCTTATCCTGCCCGCCAACGTCCCATACAGTAAAACTTATATTTTTATATTCTACCGTTTCTACGTTAAAACCTGTCAAAAAAAAACAAACAAGTCTCAGTGATGATATAATGAAAGTAAGATGTGCATCCAGTGTTATCCATATGAACAGACAGCTGGCCAAAATGACAGTTTCAAACAAATTTTTGGCCGGTTCAATTGTCATCAGCAAAAAAATAATAATGGGTGAAATTGTATTTTTTTTTATCTAAAATAAGATCGTAGATCGAACTTGTCATGGATGTTCGAGTTACTTCCTGGTTTATATTTAATACATGTGTTCCGACGGTCACAGAAATGAAAACCCTGAGAGATATGTATAATTTTTCTGAACAATTTTGATTGGCTTAGTTATCTCAGTTCTTGGAAACAGAAGTGATCCACGGAAGTACAAAAACGAAAGTGAAACCACAAGAATGAAAACGCTCCGGACAACCCTAAAAAAAATAATGACGTCTACTTTTTGTAAATGACCTGATCACCTAATATTTGGGTTAAGTTCGTCCAGTGGTTTTGAAAGAAGATAAAAAAATGTGAAAAGTTAATGACAATGACATCTTAATAGCACAGGTATTCACATTTGTTCTAGCAGTATAAATTTTACAGAGGAAAAGTTCTCATCTTGTTGTTCAATTATTCTCAAAAATGCTTTCTTTTAAATTAAAAAGTAAACAAACATGTTTACAAACTAAATAATTATCTCCGTAATTTACAGATATGTGCAAAAAAGTTAATGTCAAGCCTTGACAAAGATTTATTTCCTCCATGTCCGGCATGTTTTCGTATGTGTTAATTTTAATCCTGTTGCTGTGTTTTATCATATGGTTTCTTGATACTTTCAGTTTATAATTCATTTGCGCAGCATAACAGCAGCTGTCACTGAAATATATATATACATGAATGGAGTCAGTTGCATAACAATGTTGCTCAAATAAATGCAAAACCTTTCTATTTCTTGCAAAAATATATTATGGCAAATAGTACATGTACCGTCTTTCGATGTGGTAAATTAATTTTTGTTATGCACTTTCCCATGGACAGTTGCTGTTGCAGAGAAATCGTAGAACGCAGAATAAGTAATCATTTTTTTTCGAAAACCAAAAATCTTGCTAATATTAAATGCTCCGTTTTTACGAGGTATTTATTATTGACCATTGCTTTTTGTTACGAATAAAGCAATACTTTCTCATAATTCGGAAGGACATTTAGGATTTTGAACTGAAACAACCAGGATCTTTTTTTTAAACATCAAAATATGTTTTTGAACATGGTTGTGAAGGTAGTGAGTGTTTAATAAATCACCTATTGTCAAATTTTCAACACAATAATGGGAATTATTAGGGCACCATCTTTTCAAAGAACCATACACAATTTCAATCCATTATTGTTTATTCAACAGTTACTGTGCAGTCAGAGATATAGAGTGATAAATCATTGTGATAGACATATCACTCTTCTTAGTGATACTGATACCTCTTTTGGTCTGTTTAATCTATTTACTTATTTTGATATGACTTTTGGGCAATAGTAACACTAAAGAAATTAAATTTTGAGGTTGGTTTATATGTTCAGTTATATCGTGGCGGTCAGTTTTATTGGTGGAGGAAACCAGAGTATCCGGAGAAAATCACCAATCTGTCGCAAGTCACTGACAAACTTTATCACATAATGTTGCATCGAGTACACCTCACCATGAACGGGGTTCGAACTCACAACGTTAGTGGTGATAGGCAACGATTGCACAGGTAGTTGTACAACTACCATACAATCACCATCACAACGGCCCCAAGAAATTTTGAAGAATATTTAAGAGAACAAAAGATATATCCAAATCACCAAGATGAATGATACGTCTACAGTCTTCACGCCAACCCACCTGCCCAAACAATTAA
Organism: Bathymodiolus brooksi; assembly: GCA_963680875.1. NCBI lineage: Eukaryota > Metazoa > Mollusca > Bivalvia > Mytilida > Modiolidae > Bathymodiolus > Bathymodiolus brooksi. The sequence goes on along the minus strand of OY804587.1, from coordinate 18,811,069 downwards.
AACTGGTTTCGGACAAGTGAAAATTATGAAAGAATTTGTTTGATTAAATATAATTTTTTTTCTAAATTTGTCTTTCGGGCAAGTAGGTGATCCATTTATCAGTGATTTATCATGCTATGTCTCTTGACTGTACTGTACCCGTTGCTGTCTACAGTCAATTAAATATAAATATTACAGGAGTGACGTTTCTTACCTATGGTTGGTATAGTGGTTACAATTTCTCCTAATTTTAATTTATACAGGATAGTTGTTTTACCGGCAGCATCTAATCCAACCATCAATATTCTCATTTCCTTTTTACCAAACAACTGTGAGAAGAGTTTCCCGAACATTGATCCCATGGTGATTATTTAATATTCAGTTCTTTTGATCGTTTATCTGAAAAATGAAATTTAATTTAATCGTTGGAATTATTTATGTTTTATTCAAGATGTTTCTTCAAAACGGGTCTGCATACTGAACAAAAATAATTATTCAACTGAGTGGTATAATTTTATTTTGACACATTTTGGTATATCCTATGTAAATTAAACATAAATTTGGAGTTTCATGTAAAATTGTGTAGTTTAAAAATAATTCCATGATAAAACCCGAGGATTTCTTATCACTTTCACCTCAGTGTACAACAATAAAAGCATACCCTCTATTTGGTGACAAAAACTCCTATATATACAGTTGAACCTTTATATATCAAACTCGAAAATCCCATCTATATTTTAAAGATAAAGCCTTATTCAAACGAAAAGTGGTCACATATCCATCCTTCAATCATTTATCTGTTCAAATCAACTTGAAATTTAGTCTTTCAATGTGGTTTACTCCTAGAATTTTATCCAAATCAGTCACGGATTGTCTCATTTGAACCTCAATCAACAGAAGTGACATTTGAACAGCAGAACATTCCTAATTCTCATACCCTTTGGTTCCACTTTGGACAATTTGGAAGTTCTCTAATGGACATGTTTTGCCTATTGAAAATATCACTTCAGTTGATCGAGGTTCAAATGTTACAATCCTTGGACCAATTTGGATAAAACTCTTATAGACTAAATCGACTTGGTTGATTTGCACAGATAAATGATCGATGGAAGGATAAAATATAGATGGGATTTCCCAAGCCGACTATGAGAAATCTTGTCGAGTCGCCATAATACATGTATATACCTTCTCGCATAAATATACAAATCGCATATAGATTTTGTTTTAATGACCGTTAGGTACATACATGCCAACCCTACCGATTTACGCAGTAGTCTACCAAATTTTTTAATCTTGCACCGCCTACCGATTTTAGATGTTTTCCTACCGATTTAAGAAAAAAATTAATGTAATTTTTGTTATCGTGAATTGTTCACAAGTTGATTATTCTTGTAGATTTCTACGACATATTTGAACAGGCTGAATTGAAATTTGAAGCGGTTACATGATAAAAGAGTGAATAAATATTGTATATTTCTTTTATTTAATGAAAAAATATTTTAGTTTCTAACAGTCGAACCGGCGATTTCACTCGTTTGAAGCGGATACATATCGCCAGGTGCCGGCCCTGACAAATCAAATTATTTAGGCCCTTTCCGTAATCGTTTCCCTCTTAATTTGTACCGGAAACTTCCATTGGTCAATTCTTTATCATTAAACCAATCAAAAACGGTATTTAAAATAATCGTACTGCTTGAGGACAGAGAGGCTTTGTGTTCCGAGTTCTTTGATTACCAGGCACTTGACTCAGGTTCAGTACCTGCATATGAAATAGGTGATCGTGTGGATGCCTTCTGGGTAGTGATACAAAGGCTCAAAGATCCTGACACAGGGAAACAACTGTATCCAATTAAATTTGTGCAAGCTCATCATGCATGTCCTTCTAATACCTCACAGCAACATTTTCTGTGAAACCCTATTTAGTATTGTTAAAAAGATGACAACAGACATGAGAAGTCAGCTTGGTAGAGGTAAAGAGGGATACGCTAGCGATAGTGTTTACAAAGATGTTCATGGCGTCAGAAACACTCTTTGCGGACTTCTTACCAGCAAATTAAATGTATTCAAGGGCACAAACTGTCATGAATGCAGAGATCACTTTGGGCCACACCACCGCGCCAAAATTTGATATGGCCCGTTAAAAAATTATGTGTGCGCCAGTAGGGCACATTACCGTCACGTATGGCCCATACAATTGTACATCGTGGCACAGGTAATCGGGATCTGCATACTTATTTTGTTTCGACTGGTTCTTAATTTTTGTTTCATCCCACAAACGTAATCAGGCGAAAAAGTAAACCAGTTGTATAATCATCCGATACTCTCAGTGTTTTTCATACTCGGGTCTCGATTATAACGAAAACTGTTGAATGACAACAAAATGCCTCCCAAAAAGGCAAGATCTGAAAACGTCAGAGAAGGAAAATCCTTGGTCAGAAGATGAAACGGACACAGGTACAACCACAGAGGCGAATGAACCTATTGGGGTCGATGATGACGTATCACACGAAGCCAGCAAAAACAAGGAAAGTTTCAGTCCCGTTTGGCCAGTTTATACACGTGGTTAACATACGACAAAGATAAAAACAAAATTTACTGCAGTAAATTGCTTAAATTCGTTTTCGGGCCGGGGGGCCCCCATACCCTGGCCTAATGGCCCATCATCTTCAAAAGCTAGGGTGATCTCTGTGAATGGAAACCAACTGGTGACCTCTTAGCAAGTTGTAAATCTGCAACATATCAGGCTCTTAACTATTGAAACATGTCATGCTTATTGTATCTTAGAAATGACGTACATCTATTTTGATTAGATTACAGGAAGTAATCTTAATTGTATTTCATACCTATGTCACAGTCTGTGTTATTAAAACTCTGACAAATATATATATATGTAAAATGCTAATTTCCATTTTCTCATGGTATTTTCATACTATATTTAAAGATTTGACTGAACAGATTTTATATCCAAAATGCAATACAGGGGTCGACAAGGGCCAGTAAAATTTTTGAACAACTGGCCCCTTCAAAATTCCACTGGCCCGAGAAATATCGGTCCACGAAGCGGACCGATATGAAAGGGGGGATTGGCCCCCCCCCTCCTCCCAAGAAACTAAAGATCGAGCAATATGAACCCCCATTAAAACCTTGGGTGAACTCATTTTCTCCGGAAGGATAAGCAGTTCCTGCTCCACTAGTGGCATCCGCAAATAATTAAATTGACTGTCAGTGATTTAAACATGTACATATAGTTTTTGTATTCTATGAATGAATGTTGTACTTGCTTTAAACAAGGTAAAGTTCATGACATTTTCCCATACATGTAGTGTTTTTAATGCATTACAATTAACAGGTATGGTTAGAAGATAATCAAACAATCTACATATAGATAGTCAAACTTGTTATCAAAAGTATATAGTTTTAACTTTTGATTCATTGTTTTTTGTATATATGTTAACTTATGTATTAACTAAATTTAATACGGCGCTCGGCCAATAATCTTCAGTAGTGAAGGACGGCCAGAAATATAAAGAAGAAGTCTCAGCGACCCCCTCTGTATAACGGCTTCCTTTTTTAGCAAATCTTATTTATTCCTCCCCAACGTTTTCCCGTGCATTCGATCATTATATAACGACCCACTGTCTAATGCGACTAACGACCATGTTCTTTTGGTAAAAATCCTTCATATAACGACTATTAGAAGATTATTATCAAACCAGAAGTTAGATAATAAATAAACAAACACAGTCCCGACTTTGGAAAATTTTCCGTTTTGCCCAGCTGATGCAGCGATTGTTGCCAATATCCCTCTTGCTGATATCGGCATGATCTACTGACTGAGTCCATACCTGTTACTAGTTCATAATAATAGATTTTTCATATTAAATGAAGTCACGATTAGCGTTATGTTATTGTGTATCCGCCATTTTTTTTTACAGGTAAGATGTTCACGTGATGATTTATTATTGTTGTTTGGTTTATTTGGGTTTATTTCTTATTTATATTAAATATTTAAAATTGCTTACTATAGAAAATACCGTTTTAATCTTTCAGTTTTATAAATAAATAATCGTGATTTTGAAAATTATTGAATTATGAAGTACTGGTTCCCAGCATATATTTCTGTCAATATTCGTTTAACGTGCGGTAACAGATCAAGGTAAACACATGCTGATTGTGTGATTAGGCTATTTATAGCTTTCGGCGAGTGATTGAAGTTGAATTTTAACGTTTTATCTGGAAATTTCATTAGTCTGTTATCAGTCGATATTGAATGACACGGAAGTAACGAAAGTTGCTGGCCCAAGTGGCCCGAGAATATCAACTGGCCCAGCGGGCCGATCTTTGTTCAGTTTGACTGGCCCGACCGTAAATATACTGGCCACGGGCCAGCGGTTACGTCGACCCCTGCAATAGAATGCACCATTTTGCGTCCTTCTGAAAAAAATATCCCATTTTTTCATGGTTTTATCATACTATATTTAAAGTTTTGACTACACAGATTTTATATCCAAAATGCAGCAGAATGGACCATTTTGCGTCCTTCCGAAACAAAATTGTTCAGACCCCTCCCCCCCACTTTTAGTCTCTCGAGGGTTGGCATGTATGTAGGTATAGAAAAGTTCATGCTGTAATGATACATATCAGATTATCGTTTAATTAAACTGAAAATACTAGCTGAACTTTGAAGGATAAAATGCAATTTTTGGAAAAAGGGGGGTGGCTATCATGTCCCAGCTTCGTGAATTTCGCAAGTTTACAAACGTGTGAAATCCGCAGCTCTATGGTCACAAAAAAAACCATAAGAACTACGGTTCCTCAGCTATGTTTGTAGAGGTCCCAATATGACCACGTTATGACATGATGAGCGGCGACCAAGTAAATATGTGCGAGGGAAATTGGCATGTTCGATGACGATGTACGTGATTATATCTTCCTCTTCATTTACGGGAAACCTTCAACGTAAGGAAGATTATATTTCCATCTCAGTTCGTAAATTATTAGTGATATAACTTATCAGCGATAAATGATGAGTAAATTTACATTTTAGTAATGTGTAACTTCAATCGCAATCATCACTAGAAACCGGAAGTACATACTTCCGTCTGCTTCTCAGCAATATTAGCAAATAATTCCAAATAATACTATAAATTTCATCAACAAACCTGACTGGTCTACCTATGTGTTGTCGACAGTAAAGGTGAAAGTGCTTAAATGACAAGGAATGCGTGATTTCGTTTCTAAGACCTGTCAAAACAATGTAAAATGGCGGACGTGGAGAGAATTTCGTTGCACATGCCACGTCAATTCCCCGCAATAGGGATATTACAATTGGTCAATTGATAACTACCCAGGTCACGTGATTTAAAAAGAGCTCAATGTACTTACAATGTATCGTCCTCTTTTACTGCATATTTTGTAGTTTTATAGGCGTGTAAAAGCGTGGACCGAGGCACATTTTTTGTATGAAGCGCTAGCGCACTTCATACAAAATGTGCGCGCTTCATACAAAAAATGTGCCTCGGTCCACGCTTTTACACGCCTATAAAACTACAAAAAAATGCATTCAATTCTTATAATTACATTTAAATCACACCAAAATTTAATATAGTTGAATTTTTCGTTGTGAATTTTATTTGTGTTAGATTATTTGCTGTTGAAAATTACTACGCCATTGATTGTTTACATCTGACGTCGTCATGGAGGCACGTGCAAGTTCGGGTTTGAGTTTTATTGGGATGTAAAACATCTTTTTTATAATCATGTGCATGACCACTTCATAGCCAATCATATTGTAACATTTCAATGAAAAACGGAAGTAATGTAACTATATGTGTATATTTAAAAAACAACACCTTGGGAGCGCTGGGATCAAACCAACAGGACTGGATGTGAATTAAAATATTTTTTTCCCAAAACGGATTTAAAATAATATAATTTGTTGTTGAATTCAAGAATATGTTGCTAACTTTAATATTTAATTGTAAAAAAAAATGTTTTAAAACTGATTTGATTGAAACTATCGCACCGTTGATATAGATATATAGTCTCTAACATTGTTTCCCGTTTATTACGATAATTTCTCATATCAAGATAGTTAAATTTTCACATTTTAAAGTTCTCGGTTGTTTCCCGTTTATTACGATAATTTCTCAAATCAAGATAGTTAAATTTTCACATTTTAAAGTTCGAGGTTTACCGAGAACATTAAAATGTGAAAATTTAACTATCGAGATTTCCCGTTTATTGCGATAATTTCTCGAATCAGGATAGTTAAATTTTCACATTTTAATGTTCGAGGTTAGATTGTTTCTCTAATGAATCACAAAAAATGTGCTTAATTCTTTTTCTCACTAATTTAACCAAATATATGGCCGTTTTTCACTTTCTCAAATCGACTTCCAATGACGTCACTGACGTATACGTCACACCCGTTAAGGAATGTTTTTGAAGACGGAGAAGGGACAAGATTCCAGATGAGGGGTTCTTGATTACGGTACGGTTAATTACGGTTAATTAAACGATTAAATTGATACAATGACATTTTGCGAAACGTAACATTTTTACGGGAAAAGTAGCGTGAAATTCTTATCTCACCCACGGGTTTAGACTGACAATTGCCTGTCTCAATCTATTGGATATAGAGATAGAGAAAGACTAATTTGTCGTTGGCGTTCATTTGTTCTTACTTAGCTCTTTTTTGATTGGTAGAGCTATTTTTAGTTACAAATACTGGGAAAAGTCGTTTCCGGTATGCAGTGAAAATCCCTTGTACCAGATTAAGGTCACCATATTATAAGAGCAATTGACTCAATTTTCTTTCTTTTCCCTTTTCTGACTCTATAGAGCGTACCTCTTTTTTATTTTCGCCGCAAACACAGCACACTTTTGTTGATTTCGTCGGCGTCAAGCTGATCGAACTCATGTTTACAACATCTTCTCAGCTGTTTGAATATTTCTCAAGGATTTTATGGTGATGACGTCACCTAAGTAGAAATTCCACTGCGACAGATTAGCGTTTATCTGTCCCTTTAGACGAGGTACGAGCCAGGGGACATAACTCGTCAGTCTACCACGGGTTGAGACATAATTGCGTAATTGACCAATCAGCGACTGAGAACAAACTGATCCACACGTTTATTATCGATTTCTTCTCACACGGGTTGAGAAGTGTGAAAATTGAACAAGAATTAGAGAAATATAGATTCGGTGGCGGATCTACTACGAAACTAATTAAGCTTAAGCTTCAGGGCCCCCAATCCTGGAGGGGGCCCTGAATCAACTTTTCTTTTTAAATGTGTGAATTTTCAACAAAATCGATGAATTTTTTAAAAAGTGTTTGTTACTAAAAATAATGCTATTCTAGTGATGGAATCATTTAAGCTAATGGGTACAAGTACTTAATATTGACCTTAGAATTTGCTCTAACACACATTTCATATGACCTCAAAATGTCCCTGAAATTTGTCAAATGTTCAAATTTTCTTGTGGCTTGCAGTGTCTGAACCCCATTAGCTTTACGTTACTCCCAAATAAAAATGATGCAATTCTTAGGAAATAATAATTGAAATGATGATTGCTTGTTGTTTAGAAATGTGAATAATCAATCTGATTCAGAATTGTTACAATAAGATTTGACAAACCTAGAGAATTGGGAAAAGACCTGGCAGATGAAGCTTAACCCAGAAAAATGTAATGCCATCCGTGTCTAAGAAGAAAAATCCCCTTAAATTTAATTATTTATTACATAGCCATTTAATCAAAGATTCATTGTCTGGAAATTAAACAATACTAATGTAGATTGGAAAAATACGGCCACAGTATTAAATTGCGTGAGCGCGAGATGGCAAGAAGAAGAAGACAGACCGCCGATTTCGATATTTTGGGCTAGCCCGTGCTTCGTAGGCGACAGCGAAAGCTACAATCCTCTATGGAACTTAGAGAGATCTACAGGACACGTTCCCCATACGATCGCAAATATTTACTATCCCGAACTCTCTGGTTATTTCAAAGAGTCCAAACCAAGTTCCGAATCGGTACCGATTCAGGAACCGACCCCTCTGGTATGCAAAGAAGGCCCCCGTTTACGAACATGAAAATACAAATCCCTGTGGTACCACAGGAGAAAATAATCAAAATATGAGCTCACGTAAAATGTGGGGACCGACGTGTCCCGTCTTCATCTTGCCATATCCCGCCAACGATGTGTCCAAAACTGTGACAATTTTATTAAGTCATATAATACAGTACAAATGTATATACAATAATTATAAACTATAAGATATTAAATGAAAATATTTGTAAAGTGCAATTTAAAATTGAAACTATATTTCCTTATAAAAGTCTTTATATAAGCTATTGACAAAGTTCCTTAAATATGTCCAGCTTCTGATGTTCGATTGAGTCAAAAAGAAAATCAACGTATTTCAATATACAATTATATATAACGATAAGAATAGAAAATCTAAAATTTGAAAAACACTTAATACTCTCCACAGTGTCAGTTATCTCTCCGGCGAGGAACGCCCTTGTGAATAAAGTTCTCCATTGGTATTCCCTAAATGTCCATTGAGTTGGGCTCTAGTCCATGTCAGCGACAAATCTGAAATATTAACGTTTTGCAGCAGAATCTGGTCCATTATTGCAGCAAAGGGGATAAGGAGTTGGAGGGGCGGTGGGTGGGATTTTTTGTTGACAATGTGCCTGTTGTCGAAAATTGGATGCTGGGAATGTGTGACGTCGCAGATTGTATAAATGACGTTCGCGATCCGGAGACAATCCGGTTTTCGGATTTCCAAAATTCTAAAACTTAAGTTAAGACTAAGTTCACTTTTATTAAATCCGTTTATCCTTTAACGATAAACTTAATTAATCAAAGATTCATTGTCTGGAAATTAAACAATACTAATGTTGATTGGAAAAATACGGCCACAGTATTAAATTGCGTGAGCGCGAGATGGCAAGAAGAAGAAGACAGACCGTCGATTTCGATATTTTGGGCTAGCCCGTGCTTCGCAGGTGACAGCGAAAGCTACAATCCTCCATGGAACTTAGAGAGATCTACAGGACACGTTCCCCATACGATCGCAAATATTTACTATCCCGAACTCTCTGGTTATTTCAAAGAGTCCAAACCAAGTTCCGAATCGGTACCGATTCAGGAACCGACCCCTCTGGTATGCAAAGAAGGCCCCCGTTTACGAACATGAAAATACAAATCCCTGTGGTACCACAGGAGAAAATAATCAAAATATGAGCTCACGTAAAATGTGGGGACCGACGTGTCCCGTCTTCATCTTGCCATATCCCGCCAAATGAGTGGGGTAAGCCCTACTCACCGCCACGCAACCACCCTGTTTTAGTTTAACGTTAGTGAAGAGTCAACATCCTCCTCCTTGTGTTCGATTCGATTTAAGCTTGAATTGGAGGGAAAACAAGAGAACCACCAGAGGAAATAAAATGTTCGAGGGCGCCCTGAATATTGTTTAGATAGATTTCTGTTCCTGAATTGGACAGATGTGTGCCGTCGTTACGATAAAGATTTACTTCTCTGGCACGAAGGTTACAGTGCCTTATGGCGCACCCTCCTATACTTATTACTTGGTTTCTTACCAAGAGGTTCACTCGTTTACGAGTTTTTTCAATAGATTTGCCATTGTGCCAGTATCGTCTTTGCAATATATCGGACCATACAATAAGCGTATTTGGCATTAAGGCATGTATACGAAGAATGTCGCATATTATGTTTTCTACTAGTTGCCAGCCTTTAACGGTGCCAAGATCGTTTGACCCAAGCTGTATAACAACACATTTCGGAGGAGGATGTCTTCTCAAAAGAAACTCAATCTTTGGAATTAATTCCTTCCAAACCATACCCCTTTTCCCGAACCAAAACCCTTGAAAACCTACATTATGGAGACCAAGATGACGTCCCCCTTGTCTTGAAACCACTTCTTTACCAGCCCAATATACTATACTCGATCCCAATATCCAAATAGAACGGGAACCTATAATATAAATGAAATCGTGCGAGATATTTAATAAATAATTCAGATATCTAATCGTATGTATTTCGTATAAGCATCGGACGTCCAACGCCCCCATTTTTTTATTACGTCGTCATGAATACCAAAACGTTTAGCCTCTGTTGCGGCCCCTATTCTGAAAGAATGTGGTCGAAAATGTCCTTTGACTTCACAAAATGACAAGGCCCTTTGTAAGACGATTGAAAATTGATATCGCGTTAGATCTGATCCGTCAAAGTCAAATAAAGATTAGAGTCGAGTGCATGTTGTCGAACTTCCAAATAATCCTTAAGAAGGTGTACCGGACATATGGAGTTATCGGTTTGACTACAAATAATCAAGGTGGTACTATGTGAGTGTTGATCTGTTTTGGAACTACGTATCATTAAATGCAAGTCAACGGAGTCTTGTTTGCGGACAAGTTTTATGTCGGATATGTGAATGACGTGCTTCCCGGCTCGACCTTTACTTTGACTAGTTATTTCACCAACGCGGAGAAGTCCGAAAAAACACAAACTGAACGCGCTTGCGAACATAGTGGATTCATATACTGACGTACAAACAAAGGGGAGCGATTGAATTAATCGTTTTAATAAATTCATTGAGACTGGTAGACGCAAGTCAGCTTTCGGGGAGTTTTTCCGTTTTGAACCCTCGAGTATTTTGGTAACCAAAAACGATTTCGTTTTGTCCGTGTGACCATTTAATTTATGCATTGTACTTATACCGGAAATGTAAGTAGTAATAGTACTGGCTGACAAGCCTGTGTGAGACATGTATGCAATGTAGAATAACAAATCATATAGAGGGGCGGGCCAAGTATCTTGTAAATTATACAATTTGCGAAATGATTGAAAAGATTCGACTGCCGTTTTGTATGTTTTCCACGTAGAATCTGCCATTGAAGCGTTCACCAATGAATCAATTTTAGTTGTTAAAGTTTCCAGATGGTCTGGTATTTCGGTGCCTCGTTGGTCTGCCTCTGGACAAAGGTTCCGGAAACGCTGCTAATCACAACGAGATAAAGAATCAGCAATTTTATTTGAAATTCCAGAAATATGTAAAGCTTTGATCATAATATTATATTGTAATGTTGACAAAACAAGATGCCTTACAAGGGACATAACTCTAACAGATTTTGAAGACTTTTTATTAATAATGTGAACCACAGATTGGTTGTCTATGTTAAAAATAATTTTCTTGTTTTTTAACTGTTCCCCCCAGATACACAGTGCAACAACAACCGGAAATAACTCGAGAAATGTAATGTCCTTAAGAATGCCCATTTCTTCCCATAATTTTGGCCAGCATTTTTGCGCCCATTTTCCTTGAAAATAAATACCAAACCCTCTGTTTTGACCACCAGCGCTGTCGGTGAACAATTCTAGGGTTTCATTTGAAGCCCATGCATTATCAGTGATAACGGTTACCCCATTATACTCTGACAAAAAGGTTAACCAGACTTTAATATCTTCTCGCATTGATTTTGACACGCGAATTCTGTGATGAGGTTTTCTTGTATTACATGTCGCATCAATAAGCCTCCTGCAAAACGCCCTACCCGGTGACACGACTTGACACGCGAAATTAAGTAACCCTATTAAGGATTGTAATTGTCGCAATGTGACCTTTTTGGACTGGACGAATAATTCGAGAGTATGCTTCAATTCAACGAGTTTTTCGTTTGGCAGCCGCAGTTCCATCGCTAACGTGTCGAACTCAATGCCTAGGAATGTTAAGATTTCTGTCGGCTCTACAGTTTTATCTTCGACTACAGGAACCCCCCATAATTTACATATATCCCGAAAAGTTTGTAATGTGAATTGACATTTCGGGCTATCAGCTTCTGCGCCAAAGAGAAAATCATCCAAATAGTGCAAAATATCTTTATTACCAGTCTTTTGCTCCGTAAACCAGTGTAATGCTGTTGAAAATTTTTCGAAGAGTGAGCAACTTATCGAAGCACCAAATGGGAGGCATTTATCAAAGTAGAATTTGTTATCGACAGAAAAACCTAGTTGGTCGAAGTCAGATGGGGAGACTCTGAGTAATCGAAATGCACTCTTAATGTCAGTTTTTGCCAACTTCCCCCCTTTACCTATTCTGTTGATCATGTCTATGGCATCGTCAATGCCTGAATATCTTACGGTGCAAAACTCTGGATCAATGAAATCATTGACCGAATACTGGGTTGGGTATGAAAGATTATGGATCAGTCGAAAATCGCCGTTCTTCTTTCTTACGAGAAAAATTGGAGATACCCTAAAGGTAGGCATTGCCCAGCAAACACGTAACGTAAGTGTAACGTTAAAGTAACGTTATAGTTAGGTAACGTACAAAAATAACGTTATTATAATGTTATATCAACGTAAAAAATAAACGTTACCTAGTGACCTAATTACAATGTTAAATTTTAATGTTTTTTAAACGTATTTGCAACGTCCTATTATTAACGTTTAATATTAAACGTTCTACTGACGATTAACTAACGTTTAGTGTTTTACGTTATGTATTAAACCAAAATGTAACGTAAAATGATAACGTTTGTACAACGTATAACTAACGTTACATGTTATACGTTTTTTTGTAACATTTATATAACGTTTGAATAACGTATATGTTTACGTTTACTTATAAACCTTGCAATAACGTTAAAATATAACATTATTATAACGTATTTTTAACGTTTAAAATAAACGTTGCATCGAAACAGATTAAGAACGTTATTATATTTCGTTCTCAAGACGTTTTGCAACGTTGCAATAAAATATTGAATAAAAAATGTTCAAGTGACATTCATTTAACGTTACTTGTTTACGTAATTCTCTAACTAAAAGATAAGTAAACTTATAACGTTCACAGGGGCGGATCCAGGGGGGGGGGGGGGGGGGCGCACCCGGCGCGCGCGCCCCCCTAAAATTGGAAAAAATATGATTTTTTGGCGTAAAATCGTGATTTTTCACACGAAATACCCCAAAAAATTTCGCGTCTCCCTCCGCTCGACGCATTTTTTTTAAGTGCGCCCCCCCCCCCCCCCCCCCCCCCCCCCCCCCCCCCCCCCCAACTTGAAATCCTGGATTCGCCCCTGGTTCATATAACGTTTTACTAACTAAAATAATGATCGGAGTGTTCGGTGGCACATTTGATTTGCAAAACGACATCGCAATATTTTTATGAAGAAATGCAGGTTTATGACATATTATCCATTATCATAATATATTATTAGGAGATCTGCAAGATTTTATCATTTCCTGAAACCATTCATTCGATTCCGAAAACGGATCGATTGTTTAAAGTGATTGCATACATTCGAATTCGTGTTATTATAACGTATTTAGTCTCTATACAATAAAGTTATTTACTTAAAAACTAGTGTAATAATGTTGGAATGATATAAATTTATTGATGATGATGAAAATTTGGGTATGTCAATCAATATCCGAAAATAATCGAAATAGCTTTCTTTCCTTTGTCTTTGAAGTTTTCCCGCTCGAAAAAGCCCTCAGGCTCAACTGCTCAAAAAGATAAATTTACATACTCTTTCAGTCTTCACAGAAAAAAGCTCAAAACAGGATTGTTTTTGACAATCCAGAAAGGTATGAATTGCTGCCTTACACGTCATGATAGTATTAAAGATTACTTACTTAGGGAACGACCATGATTTAACTTGAAAAGGGGGGGTGGGGGGACAATTTTGGAATATTGCTCCCAAACACTGGATATACATGGACAGAGGGTATTGCAATTTTGGAATATTGCTCCCAAACACTGGATATACATGGACAGAGGGTATTGCAACTCATTTTGTTTTTATTTATGACTTTATAGTTATTGGGAATATGTTATTGAATGTGCTTTTGCAGTAGAAGGGCATATAATATTGAAAATATGGTTGATATTAAGAATTTAAAAAAATTCATCATGCAGCAGTTTGTTGACTTCAAATATAGAATATGGCTAAATCATGATTGAACTTTTTTCAATCCTACACATTTTTCCTGGAAAATTTTGATAGTTTCAGTTAGAATACATGTACAATGTACCCATAAAATAATAATAGGCCATAGAAAGCAGTTTTAATTGAAAATTATGTAGTAAAAACCTGGTAATGTTAGTGATCCCAGAAAAATTATTTTGACTGCTTAGCATTTTCTGTAAATTTTTCAAATTGTCAATTTGGATTTCATGCTTTAGAAATTAGAGTATTATTTGGCCGTAACAGTACATTTGAGCATCCAGCTTACTTAAACAGTGGGGAAAATGATGTGGAAGCATATATTTATTGAGTTTTGGGGGAAATTATAGCTTTGTACCATAAGAAATTCCAAAACTTGAATATCAATAAATCATATTTTTGCATATTTGATGGAATTAGAAGGAATTTCAACTGTAGATCTATATACAAAAACTTATTGTATGCCTTAAACTACATAATTTATGGGGCTAAAGCATCAATTAACAAAATTAAGAATGATGTGAACTCATTTTATGGGATGAAAAGGGGGGGGGGGGGGCTAAATGTAAACATTTCATAGTATTTAGCTATTGAATATACAACTGAGGCATATATATGTGTAGAAATTGCTTATTATGTTAGAAATTAGCTTAATAACTGTAATATATAAGAGAATAGGTAAGTTTTGGTATATTACACAATCTGAACTCAACAGCTGTAAATGGAGATGTTTTCATTAAAAATCTTCAAAGGGGTACCTTTGCATTTGAACACTTATACTTGCAAATATTAGACAGCCACATACCTTATGAGGTTTTTTGTGGTTGATATTGCCTAAGGAATAGAAATACGGCAAATAAAGGGTTACAGAAGCAAGTTGTGCTGCTCTTTCCAAGTTAAAAAACATCAAGTTGAACTTGTGTTGCCATCATGTTCAAATTAGCCTAATAATGTCACAACAGACACAGAGTGACATTTTTCATACAAAAATGTTACAAAATGCATTGTGGTGTCAGATTACATGGTCAAAATGCATGTTATGTAATATTTTGGAATATTGCTCCCAAACACTGGATATACATGGACAGAGGGTATTGCAACTCATTTTATTTTCATTTATGACTTTATAATTATTGGGAATATGTTATTGAATGTGCTTTTGCAGTAGAAGGGCATATAATATTGAAAATATGGTTGATATTAAGAATTTAAAAAAATTCATCATGCAACAGTTTGTTGACTTCAAATATAGAATATGGCGATATCATGATTGGATTTTTTTCAATCCTACAAATTTTTTCTGATAAATTTTGATAGTTTCAGTTAGAATGCATCTGCAATGTACCCATAAAATAATATAAGGCTATTGAAAGTAGTTTTAATTGAAAATTATGTAGTAAAAACCTGGTAATTTAAGTGATCCCAGAAAAATTATTTTGACTGCTTAGCATTTCTCTAAATTTTTGGTTTTAAACATCAAAGGGAAAATAAACAATAGCAATAATACATATGTAGATTTTAACTTTTTATTGTCACAGGAGGATGTCAGATAGAAAGAAAAAAAGAAGGGAGTACAAAAGAAAATGGATGGCAAATGCTAGACTAAGATCAAAACACTTTGTAGCCGTCTCCAGTAGTGAAGAAGAATGTGAGATAACTGATCCTTGTTCATCGTTCCATGTACCTCTCAGTAGTGCATATAATTCTCAGCAATTGCATGAAGTCCAGGTTGGAATTTCTTTCTCAGATGGTCAAATTAATGAACACTTGTTAGATGTTGATGGTAGAAGAGAAGATTCCGAGGCTGACGAAAATAGTAAGAGTTCAGATGACGGTATAGACTGGGACACCGTTGATAAATATGCGGCATTGTCTATCTATTCGGACAGTAGTAGTATGGAGGAGGAGGATATACTAGCAGATGATCTTGTTAACTGGACTAACCAGTTTCAAGTAAATCATAATGCTTTAGATGCCCTTTTGAAGATTTTAAAAAAGCATGGTCATTCCAGTTTACCATCTACAGCTCGTACACTATTGAAAACAGTCAGAGTAGTTGAAACGCAATCTGTTTCTGGAATGGAATATTTCAATTTTGGAATTGAAAGTGAACTTATTAAAAATTTTGAACAGTATCCACAGTCAGAAAGAGATAACATAGACTATAGATATTTCACTTAATTTAGATGGACTTCCACTTTTTAAAAGTAATAATACATCATTGTGGCCAATTCTGTGTGAAATCCAATTGAAACCAAAGAAAGTCTTCCCTTTTGTGCTAACAATAGGCCCAACAAAACCTGAAAATCTTAATTTCTTACAAGAATCTGTACATGAAATAGACACTTTATTACAACAGGGATTCAACTATCATGGAAGGCTTATCAGTGTAAATTTGAAATGTATTGTATGTGATGCACCAGCAAAAGCAATGGTCAAAGGTGTCAAGTTGTTCAGTGGATACTATGGTTGTGATAGATGTAATCAAACTGGTGTATGGTGTGGAAGAATAACTTACCAAGACATTGGAAACCTTCAGTTGAGAACTGACCATTCTTTCAGGAATCAAGTGCAAGAAGAACATCATCATACAATTTCCCCCTTCTGTCATTTAAATATAGACATGGTCAATCAGTTTCCAATTGATTACATGCACCAAGCTTGCCTTGGTGTTGTAAAAAGACTGCTGTTATTATGGATGAGAGGAAAAGGACCTAGGCACATTAGAATGTCGGCACAGAACATCGAAGAAATAAGCAATAGATTGACCGATTTGGCCAAGTTTGTTCCAAAACGGTTTGCCCGTAAACCTAGGGGCCTTAGAGAGATAGACAGGTGGAAGGCAACTGAATTCAGACAATTTTTGATATACACTGGTAAAATAGTTCTGAAAAGAGTGTTACGTCCTGATTTCTATGCTCATTTTCTGTCATTGAGTATATCCATTTCTATTTTAGTGTGCCCACGATTAGTGAATGAACATGTAAATTATGCAAGAAATCTTCTGCAGTATTTCGTCAGTCAAGGAAGAATTCTATATGGAGAGGAATTCCTGGTCTATAATGTACATAGTATGCTGCACATTTCTGATGATGCAGAAAAGTATGGTTGTTTAGATGATTGTGGTGCATTTGGATTTGAAAACTATTTGCATAGAATAAAAAAAATGGTAAGATCAGGGAGGAAACCTTTGACCCAGATAGTGAAAAGAATTAAGGAGTTTCAGAACGGTTCTGATAGTAGGGAGTCGCAAACATCAGATGGCGAAATACATTTATCTTTGCGACAACCAGATAATGCTTTCTTAATTGGAATAAATAGATGCTGTCAGCTATTGTCCAAGACAAACAACCGAGATGAGGAAGGAAATCTTTTGATTTTGTGTAGAGTTTATACAAGAAGTGAAGCCTATTTTCAGACACCATGCGACTCTAGGATAATAGGAGTTTATAGGTTTGATAAAAGATTCACTATGGTAGAATATGTGTCGTCTAAGAACCTGGATAAACAGGCTATCTTGATTGAAAGGGAAGATGACAACGATGTTGTTGTTCTAGCCATATTGCATGATTTTTGAAGGAATATGTTTGTATGTACCTAGTATAAGTACAAATACTACACTGAAAACCAAAGCTTTTACAATGTCGGACAATATGAACTAACAAAGCCCAATCATGTTAAGATGAATTCCAACAAAAACTGACAAAAGTTTGGAGCAAACGTCGATGCTGGACCGTTTTTACATAGAGCACCTGGAAAACAACTCTCATATTCCAGACTGATGACAACGGCATGCGACGCCTTGGGAACGACATCTATTTTCAGATTCAGTACATATGGAAATAACCTCAACTTTTTAAAACCAATTAAAACACGTATTTAATGACATGTTACTCTAAGATTAATTTATTTTCAGATGGTCTTTGATTATGCAATTGTGGAGTTTGTTGAAGACAATCCACCCTCCATTGGCATTTCTCCCCAATGCTGGATTGAAAGTAAACCAGATGTAAGTGTATAATCTATACATGTCCATGAACTGCTCCTTATGCCAAATTAAATTTATGAATGACAATTTTTTTATAACAGGGTTTTTATTCCATTGTCTTGACCATGAAAACGTAAAACTCAACAAAAAACAAACTTTAGACTGATTTATGTATAGGAGAATGTCCAAGTAACTCTCCATTCCTTAAAGATAATGGAGACGAGGCCCATTGTTTTTAAGAAATGGAGAGATACAAGGACATTCTCCAACTTAAAATCCACCCATTGTACTTTATTAATTTTATTAATTATTAATCTTGTAACAAAAAAAAGTCTGTGTATAGTATCTAAAGTACAAAGTATTAAATTGTTTGCCCCTTGTGGGACCTTAAAAGTACAAAGAGAACAATAACTCTCCATTCCTTAAAAATAATGGAGAGTTTTGACAATAGATTTACATCACAGGTGTATTTTAAGTGGCTGTAACATTCCCTTGTACACTTTAGTAATCTACTGTACCTTTTATATTTAGATTTGAAGCCACTTATCCAGAAACATGTTCACAGATAATTTTCCTCCAACCATGAAAATAAATGTGTTTTCACTTCAGAACAATGTAAACAATAATTAAAAATATCTTGATTTTAACACAGCAAACATTTTTTAACTTTTTTGTCTCAAATTATACATTGCCATTTTTATTGTAGGGCATGTTTTGTTATTGGCCAAGAACCAATATTTCATTTCGGGCCAGAAAGGCAGAAATTCCTGACAAAGAAAAATGGGCAAAATATCCAGTAAGGATTCTGCATTATACAGGTGAGCATTATATGTATGAATATTATGATGGCTTAAAAAGTTGCATGCATTTAACCTGGTGGTATCGAATTAGAGGATAAACCGGGAATGACATTATAATTCCACCAAGGACAACAAAGTTAAAATCTCAAAACCCTACATGACTAAATCTTTGACTATCAATAGACAAAGAGAACAGCTGAATATCTTACCTTTATAATAACAATAGACAGAAATGTTTGAATGACTTTATTCAGAAAAACTTTATATTTGGATAATGTCTAATGAAAATATTAAACTTATTAGTGATTTAATTGATTATATTGATGTAAATAACTCAACGTGCAACACTTACAAATTAGATCAAATTAGAAAAGGAATAAACATAATACAAATTCAGTATTCATTTTTCTGGTGTTAGGCTAAGCCACTTTAAAAATTTGAATTATCTCCCTTTGTGCAAATCTCTTCAACTAAACCACTGTGTATTATTTAATATTACTTAGCAGAAGTGGCTTTATGAGAGGAGATTATTTTTTTCTTGAAGAGGCTGAGACTACTATATGAATATTAGCATTATTTCATATTACTTTCATTTGAAGTAACATTAATTATTTTCAATTGCAGAAAATTATGAAAATGCAATGAATTTGTCGAAAAATGCCGAGTATACATCTAACCTCAGCTCTGATGAAAGTGAAGGGAGGGGGCAACGAAAACGGAAACAGAAGAGGTTTTCAGACAGTGAGGCAGATGGTAAGGATGTTCAGCTATGTGCATATTGTGTGGTAAATTTATGCCCAATTCGCACACAAACGAAATAAAGCCTTCCTGTATTGATACTAAATCAGTAAATGTGTATTTTTCAATTTTGGCACAGAGATGTTACCATTGTCTGTATTTGTTTGACAATAAATATGTTTAAAGTAAAGATGTTACCAGAACTTTTACTTGGGTCTACTTTCAGAACCATTTAAATGACACCTCTTCATATGTTTACTTGTGAAATTTAAGTATATTGTTACAGAACACTAAATACAGTTTGTACAAACTTGACCTCAAATGAGATCTTTTCATTGGCTATAGTCAGCATTTTACAGCATGCCCAATTATCCTCTGCAGAAGGTTTTTTACCCCCAAAATTGTAGGGACTTTCTATATGCAGGGGTACAGAGTTAAGGAAAAAACAGCAATTGTACCCCCAGTTTCAAAACTCAGTGGGCACCCTGATTTTAACAGCCGATGTGTATACATAAAATACGTTATAGGATGGGAAAATCTTTTAAAAGCCGTAGTTATGAATGAAGTTTATAGTAATTAGTCACGCCTCCAAGCAGTTAAACAAATTCTTTTATTTATAGCTACATTATGAATGAAGTTTATAGTAATTAGCCATGCCTCCAAGCAGTTAAACAAATTATTTTATTTATAGCTACACAAAAAATCAATAAACACACATCAACACATTGGGTTTAGCACTCAAAACAATACAATTTTATGCAATCAAATTTGTATAAAAATATTATCAGCCTTAAAATGGGAGACATAGACATTTAAAAGGTAGTGAATCAATTGTACGGTTCTCCCATTTTAAGGTTGATAATATATATTGTCCTTTGTTTTCATGATGTTCTCTGTATTCATCCTTATATCCTTTTACTTAAGGGATATTGTCTACCAGCTGCGTAATTTTTTCATACCCAAAATTATTGTCGATTTCCGTACTGACCTTCATAAAATGAAGATTAACACCGAGTTATGTTGCAAAAGATACGATTTATTGACAAAAAAGACCCAAAAAAGAATTAATTGTCCGGATGACAATATTCAAATCTATTCATATGGCCTTCTATGCGAACACGTCTTGAGCATGCGCACTGTTTAGAAACAATAAACAACATGTGGTTCTTGGGCAAAAGAGAAACTGTCAACGCGTGGAAGAAAGCGGACTTTGACGGATTCAGAGATAAAGAGGAATAGAAGTGAGGTATCTTCCAAATGGAACAAATGCAGGATATATGTAGGGGATCAGTTGGACCGTTGCCGTTGGATGGAGCGAACTCAAGGAAGTGCTTGATTATTGTTGATAGGTAAGCCGAGCATGTTGCCTTCTTTTCTCAATCGTTTTTCATATTTTATGAATTTATGATGATGCCTATGATCATTTTCGGTAGAAATTAATCAGTATATGTAATTTTGCACCTGGCAACAGCAAATTATTGTCAATGAGTAGCATAAAACGGCCGTATTTGCGAGGTAAACAAACACAAATTTTAAGAGGCCAGCAAAGGGGAAATGGGAGTGCAAAAATGATATCAATGACAATGCAGTTTATTATTATCAATTTAAAAAGAAATATCGAATCAATTCATTTTTAATGCAAGAATTTAAACTGTACATGGCTTAATGAAAACCCTATAAAGTTCTTTTTATTCAAGCAAATTTATTTCTTTGATATACAACATATAATTAGGCTTTTAATTTTATCAAATTTCAACAACTTGGACAAGAAACTTAGTGTTGGGAACCAAAAGTATATACCTTACTTTCTGCGAATTATCACTATAATGGAAAATCAGTATGTATTTTTCAAATAAAAGCTTTCTATTTAAAGAAGCTTCATTTCAATTGCACTTTTAGTTTGGATCCTGTAAGTATAATATATAATTATAAACAAGGTTTTGAAGAAATGATATGAATATCAATTGAAATTTTCAAGTTTCAGAACTTTTTTTATATATGACTACAAAATTTTACTGAAAATTTCACAAATGTCCTAAAATGCATATTTTAGACCATGGCTAAATGAAAATCATTTTAATTCCTTTATGCAAACAAGTTCATATCTTGGGTACTGGAAATACATTACATAAATAAGGTTAAAAGTACTTTCAACAAGTTTGAACATAACACTTTGTTATGGGAGCCAAAATTATATCTTCCTGTCTGTGAATTATTACCATAGTGGAAAATCCGTATGTATCTTTTATATAAAAAGCTTTCCATTTAAATAAGTGTCATTTCAGTACCATTTTTAGTTTGGATCCTGTAAGTATGATACATAAACAAGGTTTTTAAAAAATAATATGAAGATCCATAGAAATTTGCAAGTTTCAGAAACTTTTCTATATATGTGACTATAAAATTTTACTGAAATGTCCTGAACTGCATATTTTAGACTATGACTAAATGAAAATCGTTTTCAATTTCCTTATGCAAACCAAGTTTATTTCTTGACTATTCTAAAAACATTACATTAACTAGTTTTTTACTACATTTCAACAATTTTGGACATAATTTTTAGTTCAGGGAGCCAAAATTATACTTTACTATCTTAGAATTATCAACATAGACATGATAGAGGGAAATCAATATGTATTTTTCATATAAAGGCTTTCTATTTAAAGAATTGTCATTTGAACTGCTTTTTATCCCCTCGCCAACGAAGTTGCGAAGGGATATAGTAACTCTACCGTCCGTCCGTCACATCCTTGTGAACACTCTAGAATCAACATCCTTCAATGGATTTTGACCAAACGTGGTACATACTTAGTCCTTAAGAGAATTTGAAACCCTATTGATTTTCAAGGTCAAAGGTCAAGGTCACAGGGTCAAATTTTTACCGCGTAACATCCTTGTGAACACTAGAATCAACATCCTTCAATGGATTTTTGACAAAACTTGGTACATACCTAGTCCTTAAGATAGCCGAAACCCTATTGATTTTCAAGGTCATAGCCTTATAGGTCAAAGGTCAAGATAACCGGGTCAAAATTTTACCGCGTAACATCCTTGTGAACACTCTAGAATCAACATCCTTCAATGGATTTTGACCAAGCTTGGTACATACTTAGTCCTTAAGAGAATCTGGAACCCTATTGATTTTCAAAGTCAAAGGTCAAGGTCACCAGGTCAAATTTTTAGGCGAAGGGATATGCCACACTTTGCCCTTGTTTAGTTTGGATCTTGTAAGTATGATTAATAAACAAGATTTTTAAGAAATAATGTGAAGATCCATAGCAATTTGCATGTTTCACAGTGTGTGAATTTAACAGTAGACCGATGGCCCATGTCTGTGTTAAAATCATGCAGGTTTTTGTAAAATTATCTAAATTTTTTAGGCAAATTACTACTAAAACTGGTAATTTCAGATAAATGTGATTTTGTAGTGATTGATATTTGTACTTTTGATTTAGATATTCTGACCAAGGTAATTCTAGAGTAGAAGAAATGAGCAGCCATCACATTTCAACGAAACGGATGAAACTGGAGAAATCGAGTTCATTTGTGAACCCATTTGAGTATGTTCATTTTGTTAAAGATTAGACATACATGTATTCTACATTATGTTTATAGGTAACATTGTCAATATTGTTCAACACAGTCACTTGTATAACAGTTTCCTATTAATTATTGTGGCTTGCATAGTGATACTACTAGTAGCTATATTATATAGGGATCATGTTGGCTTCTGCGTCATCGTTACATTTTCATCAATCCACAAGCTGAAATGGCCAGTCCCCCTTAGCTACTTACGGGAATGAAACCAAACTGGGACAGAATTGACGCACGTCTGGTGCACCAAATTTTTTCCTGGAACTTTGATGTAATTTTGTCTCTTTATATTGTGTTGTGTAGATGTGTGCTGCATAGATGTATAAAGATTTAATATTATTTTGAAAAGCTTTTTCGTTATACAGCTGCACATCAGAACCATATAGCAAAATTTGTTTCGATATTATACACATACACTGTAATAAACAATTATTTTTTATTCTTAGTCTCTCAATAGATATTACTGAAGAGGGCAGTGATGTTGGTGATGATTCTGACGATGGAGATTTTGAACCTAGCCTCAACTTCACTCTAAGGTTTGTCATGTTAATTTCATGTTTCAGTTGTAACTTACATACTTGAAATTTTGTCCTAATAACAGAACCATGAATGATCATATGTCATAGGAGCTTTATTATACCCCCGCTCCACTGGAAAGGGGGAGGTATACTGTTTTACCTCTGTCCGTCCGTTTGTCCCAAGATGTTCATAACATTTTTCTCAGTAATTATTTATGGCAGCAATCTGATATTTGATCATAGGCTTCAGAAGGGTCAATCGAAAGTCGCAAACCTGCTGCGTTGTCCATGGTCAAGTCTGGTAGAAGTCCCATCCGATGAAGGGAAAGACATCAACAACAAATGAAGATCAGGTCTGATTTGGGTAACAGACACCCTGTAACCATTGACCAGCTCGTGATGCCTGCCATAGAACTTCTTGAGGGATGACCACAACCTAAAATCTGTCTACAAATCACTCAAATCCTTCATAAAGTGGACTTGTAATGATATGTTTAGTTGCTCATTCACTATACATTCGAGATATTCATCTTGAATTGAAAGTTAGGGCTCCATAGATCATAATCTCTATTGTTTTATTCTTGTGAATTACATTGTATGTATTTTTCTACTTCAGGTGGCAGAGAAGTTACAACAAAAAGACAGCTAGATGGTCTGTGCAGCCTGTTAAAGCTGACAAGTCATATTCCTATGTTCCAAGACTATTAAGGGTCATCATTTGTATGAGACTGCAAGATAATGAAGGAATGAATTAACGTGTGCAGTTGGAAGTAGATGATCCCAGAAGAATCTCGGTCCATCTTGCACCAATTCCACAACCTCCAACTCGGGATGATATTGTAGCATCTCAGAAATCCAGATTTGAAGACCAAGACAAAACAATTGACTATATTGTCGCATAAAATAAATTTAGATTGTCACTCTTTGTTTTACCTGGTCTGACAGAAGTTCTGCACATTTAGAGCAGAAAATTACCCAAGTCAGGATAATGGGCATTACAAATTGTCCAATGCACAATAATGATAGCACTCAGTGTGTTGGTCTAGTTAGTACAAACCAGGACAACTTTTTAGGACCTCACAAGAAACATTTCTGCCAAGTTTGGTTAAATTCTGTTCGGCTGTTCTCAAGAAGAAGATGAAAATGTTGTTTCCCATAGGGTTTCAATGTAAACTTTGACCTCCGCTGGTGGCTATTTTGAATTTTCAAATGGCGCAAACAGTAACAACACATGTTAAAGACATTCATAGGAACATATATACCAGATTTCAATTCAATCCCTTCAGCGGTTCTTGAGAAGAAGTTTCTTGAAAATCGACCAATCAGAATTTTCAAAGTCACATGGTGGTCATGTTTTTTGACGAATCTGCACAAAAGTAACAACTCTTGTGTAGGACCTCATAGAAAACATCTCTGCCAAGTTTGGTTTTGAATTATATAAAAGACTGTCAGTCCATTTTAGAAGAAGTTGTCAGTGCTGATAGAACAAAAAATAATAATAAGATGGCAAAACTTTCAAATTAAATTTACAATTCCAACTGACCAACTTGTGAAATTAACAACTCATTATGGTTGATTTATTTTTTATTTTTGGTGTTTTAACACCACTTTCAGCAATATCATGGCGACCAGTTTTAGTGGTGGAGGAAACCAGAGTACCCAGACAACCACCGACCATAGGGAAGCAAGTGGTAAACTTTATCATTAGGGTATATGGGATAAAATACAAAATATTTCATGAACAAGTTTTAATTAAATCGTCTAGGAATGAAACCCTTGTATTGTCCATATAGATCAGGATATTTGTCCCTAATTTTCCAAGTACAACAGCTTGGGATCACACGTCTGACCCCAGCTCCAAGTCGGCCATGTGCCCAAATGGTATACTGGCGGTAGGCTGCATACCTATTGGATCTGTTGTAATCCTCGTCATGGGGCATTACTACAAGTTCCTCTCGAAACATTCTAGCAACCCCCAACACTTCCTCATCAAGGACAATCCGATCAAAGTCCTGTAATAAAGACAAGAGATTTAATAAAAACAGAGTAAAGACAGATGGTTCTACATTCATCTAGAAAAATGAGCTTTATTTAAAAAAGAAATATAATTCATTATAAGTGAAATAATTTGCACAAATTCAGTTTAGAGAAATAAAAAAGTCTTATTTTGGAAGGAAAGATTTTCTCGTGGGACTTTCTTATGACCACAGTTTTATTTCCTTTTTTTGTTGGTATATGGGAGAACCATTTTGGTCTTGCAAATTTTTTTTCATCAATTTACCCCTCAAGCTATTCAATTTTAATTTTATGGTTTTTTTCCTAAAAATTATTTTGATTCTGAATCTTGAAGAAAAAAATTTGGCTGGACAGGAGAAAAAAATATATTCCGACTTGACATTTTCACAGTATAATCATATACTTGCCATTTTCACAGTATAATCGTATACAAAATTTTGAAGAAAAAAAAATTATTCCAGCACTTCGCCAATCCAATTAAAATTAGATCTACGCACTTGCTCCCTATTTTAGATCTAATTATACCCCCGCTCCCCGAAGGGGGAGGGGGGTATACTGTTTTACCTCTGTCCGTCCGTCCTTCCAAAATATTTTTCGTCACATTTTTCTCAGCAACTATTGATGGCAGAAATCTGATATTTGGTCACAATCTTCACATAGGTATGCCATATCGTGGGAAGCGTTTTTGGAACCATCAGATTCCTACTTCCTGTTTGCCGACTTAGTTGGTTTTTATCCACATTGAACATATATGCACATTTTTCTCAACAACTATTGATGGCAGAAATCTGGTATTTCGTCACAAGCTTCAAATAGGTACCCCATATCATGGGAAGTGGCAGGGGTATCACAAGTGAGAATTAGATCACAGTTTACCTTGTTTTAATTAGATTGGCACTTCGCCGGAAAATAAGAAAATATGATTTCTGTGGCGTCTGAAAAAAACATTTCTACGTGACATAGCCCCCTTCAAGGTAAATGGTCAGTCCCATATTATTTTGCAGCAACTGTCTTGTGGAACTAGAAGTAAGGTCTCTTTTGTTTCTAATCCAGCCCAAATTTCTCTGAAACATTCCAGTCAATTAAGAAATAAAACAACACTGGCTACGTCATTCGTTTTCATCAGACATGTATTTCACTGTGTTCTACATGTATGTCTCTGTTTTCATATTGTCGGTAAACTGGCTAAAATAAATTAATTTAACACGTGTATCAAAATCTCGGGGAACAACTTCATAACTTATAAGAAGAAAAAAACTAATTTAGTTATTTTTAACGCCGGCAAAAATTTCCGATCGAAAATACGTAGTTGAGCTTGTCCCCGTAGGGTGCCTCCTGGCATGTTTTCAATGGTTATCGTGGAAATATCGGCTGAATCTGTTAAGGCATGTAGTTTTCATCAAAGAAAATCTATTCCTGATACAGAAATTATTTATTCTACGTCTTTTAGATACAATCGGTTCGCAAATAGCTTTTTTCCTCAACTTTTATAGAAACTTACCTCAATATCCATGCTGCAGCATCCGGGCTACTGACATAAAAATAGATAAATAAATAGAGTTGGCCTCGCCCAGGTGAGTGCATAATTAATTAGCTTCCGGTAACGATGGTCAGCTTTTTTAGTCGAAAAAACAACGTTTCGGAGCGTATTCATCAATAATTCGGTGTTTAATCTTCTTTTTATGAAGGTCAGTACGGAAATCGACAATAATTTTGGGTATGAAAAAATTACGCAGCTGGTAGACAATATCCCTTTAAACCGAACATAATTATGTCAACAAGCTGCAGCTGAGTATAGTAATTTCAGTGAATGTTAAGTTTACTGTAACTGATAAGAAGAGCAATCAACATTCAAAGGACAGCCTTTTCATACAATATTGTTTTGCATAGATGAAGAAGAATGTGATCAAAGAAAGAAGAATGCAAGTAAAAAACAAAGGCCGAAAGACAGCTCTTCAACTGAGACCAGTACAAGTACTTCACTGCCTACTGCACCAACATTTGGTAAGTGATAATAGATAAATATACATGTATGTTTGGATTTTTCATGCTCAAGACTGTTTATTTCACTATCTATACTTACCTGCATCAACTTTTTGCAATGTTCTCGGGTCGTCTTCAGCATTTGCCCGAAAAAAACAAAAAATTGATGCAGGTAAGTCATAAACAGGCGTTTTACTTAAAAAAACACACAGTTTTTGATATTTATGTACTTTGAAATATTTTAAACAGAAATTTATTACTCAGCAAACTACAGTCTTTGCTCTTTAATAGCATTATTGCTAAAATAATATCTTAATATCATGAATAATTTTTGTTGTCGTAACATCATTTTAACGATATCTTATACAATTCATGTTAATTGCTCCTTAGTGTTTGGACATTTGTGAAACGTGAAAGACTCAGATCGGTAAAACATACTTGAATGATTTAATCAGTGAAAAAAACAAAGATTTTGCAAACACGGTGTTTCCAAAAATTTGTTTCTTGTTTATTTCAAATAGTATGCATCTTAGATAAATCTTCTTTATTGTGTAGTAAATATACTATACTGCAAGATTAATTTTGTAACATTAATTGAAAAAGAAACTAAATATATCAAGATTGCAGCTACATATATTATTACCCTGAATGTATTCCAGATCGTCAACAGGACAAGAATGAAAACGAGAATTCAGACCAGGTGATGACAGAAGCAAACAGTATGTTTAAAACTTCTTATTCATTTATTGTATCTTCATAATTTTAACATTTTTGACTAGTTTGTCGGATAATAGCTCTGTTGTAAAAAAATGTATCAGAGTTACCTTTGTTTGCTGTATACCCTTAAATAACATTCAGTTAATCAATTCAAGGCTTAGAGAGTAAAACATATAGGATTACACAACGGTACACTTGTTAGAGATAAACAGTATTTTTGAAATACATTCCAGAATATTATATAATTGAAAGTTTGAAGGGTAATAATGTAACCATCGAAAAGTGGTACATCAGAAATAACTCTTAAAATTTATTATTATTCCTTGATTGATTTCAGCTTCTTTCCAAGAGAATGACAGCATTGAAAGGCCTGTCTCACCACCAGAAGGAACAGAAAGTATGTTTTTAAAATATATATATTCACTGGGGTAAAGCTGATGACCGTAACTGTAATTACGGTCATCCCAAGATGGCGGACATGAAATTGGGTAAGAATCTTTTTTGTCAATTAAATTGTTTTTATAATGTATAATAAATGACACATGCATTAGTACGTTAGTAATCTGTGAACTTTTCACAAGGAAATCACAAATTATGACTGAAAAATGTATATGAAAGAGAAAATCAGATTTTAAAAAATCGCTAAGATGACCGTAATTGCACCGCCGATGAAGTTTTCAGCTATGGTCATCTTAGCGATTTTTTCTTTCATATACATTTTTCAGTCATAATTTGTGATTTCCATGTGATAAGTTCATAGATTACTATCGTACCAATGCATGTGCAATTTAAAATACAGTATAGAAACAATTTAATCGACGAAAAAGATTCTTACCTGATTCCATGTCCGCCATCTTGGGATGACCGTAATTACAGCTACGGTCATCAGCTTTACCCCAGTGTATATTTCAGTTTTCAGACATGCATTTCACAGTGATTATGTAAATGTGTGTTAAAATTATATACATGTCATTTTGACTTTTCTATCTCATAAGTGCAAAACTTTAGTTGTTTTGTTACACACATCTCTAGCAATGTCTTTTAATAAATTGAAAGTCAGTCTGTTATAAAAAAAAAAGATAAACCGTTATCTCCCCTATTCAAGGGAGATATTTTTGTATTGTTTTACTGTCAGTCACATAGCTTTCAATGAAACTTCACAGGATTGTAGTTAATAATGTCTAGATATGCATGTAGGTTTCAGATTTTTTAAATGGGTGCCATTGCCATGGAAACAGAAAGATTATTTTCTCGACAACAAATGTATGCTGTTTTGAAGTAGTATGTTTGGTCCTATTGTATGTGCTGTACTCCCAATTTGTAAGCATGACATTCCAGTGAACATGATTTGAATATAAACTTGGATCAGATTTATTATGTTTAACCAGTTAAACAAAGCATTGAAACTGCATATTTGAGGTTTTGAGAAGTGTCAATAATAGTTAGAGATACAGTAGGCCTTTTGTTTCCACTAACACTACACAACTTATTTAGTAGTACTTAAGTTTTTTTCTTTTTTTAATAGCAAGTCTGTTAAGAAATGGGAGAAACCCTAGAAGGCCACATAATGATGTAACAGATGTGGACTCTTGTGAAGAAAGTAAGTTTAAGAAAAGTGCAGTACAAGTCAACTGCTCCACACTGATCTAAATACTTTCTTTTTTTTAAAACTACCCAAAATTTAATTCTTGCCACCTGGAAAAATAATACTTATTGGCTGGATACCTAGCTTCATATAACAATTTTTTGCCATTTTTTCGACTTTTGTCATTTGAAATACTCCAAGGTTTTTGGTCAGAAACCTTATCTTACTTAGCCATCCGATAAAACTTAAACAGTCATGTTTTCACCACAAGAATTGTTTGTACTGGAATGAAAGGTGTTTTGAATGGGGAATTTGAAGGTAAAATTTTGACTCACTGAAAAAGCAAGGAAAATTTAAACAAGTAGATAGCCTGCTTCTGCTGGTCTTTATTCATGAAGTACTTCTATTTAGGAAATTTTGCATTCAAAACTTGCCTTATGATATTGTACACAGCTTCTAAAGACAATTTTATTTAAAAAATCCACCAAGACAGTTATCTCCCTTTTACATGTAAAATCCCATAGACAATATATATAAATATACCCTTAAGAAGCAAGAGAAAGTTAAATGAAAAAAATTACATTGTATTTAAGACATTTTTTTTTGATAGAAATCTGTGCATGTTTATATATTAAGTTTGTTAAAAAGGCATTAGGGCTGTTTCATTAAAACATACATGGCTTCCAGGGAAGGCACTTTCAAACTCCTCTGTGGGTGGATATTTTTTACTCCTTTTTAGTACAAAATTGCATATATGGGTGGTTACCCCAATTTCAAATTGCCTTCTCTGGGTACCATATATATGGAACAACCCTTATTTGAAGTGAGGTTTCCAGACAATAAATTTTCACCAGTATACAGGAGAAATTAAACCATTCTAAATTTTAATTGTACACATTACTCATAAAATTGAATTTGATCAAAGCAAGAATAAGCCTCAAGATGAAATTTTCAGTTATCTAAAGGAGTCACTCTATACAATATATAGTTATTCGTTATTACAATTTATTTTTATATTCTCTAGGTTTTGAAACAAAGGTTCTAAGATCTTTGGATGAGATCTTAGACCGACAGAAAAAACTGGAGGAACAAGTTACCAGTTTTTTATTAACACCAGGAAACTCGGATGATCTTTTGGAGGATCTTGTTCCGAAACCTATCAATTCTGAACAGGAATTTGATAGGTTCGGAATGGAACTCCAGGAGAAAGTTTACAGAAGGAAGATGGTAAGGCCCATTGCATGAAAAATTGTGCATATATTTATAATAATGCTGCTTAAATCCTGGCTTATAATTTGCACGATTCAGGGTAATGATTTATAGATGCAAATTTTATCAAGTGAATTTATTTGAGTCCATGATATAATATAGACAGTAATTCCATTTTTTAGCAGTCACTTAAGAAATGAACAGATTGTTTTATAAATCGCCAAAGAAATTTCTTTTTAGTGGTAATTATTAATCATCTTTTAAGAAACAACATTTTTTATAATAGCTGAAATGGGATTGCTTCAGTTTTTATACTGCCATATATAATATTCTTAAGCTAAATTACTTCTGTTTTGTATATGTGTTATTGCTGAATGATACGTACCTGTATCAAATACCCTTTATTGTATGGCTACCCTTTATCACATACCCTTTATCGCATGGCTGCTGTCATAGGTAATTTTATGTACAAGTATATGGTAAAAAGAATAAAACATGGCTAAGTCCATATCACTTTGCCGTCAACCCTTGACCTATATCGCCTTGGGTCTTCAGACCTCTGGCTGATAATGAGGTCTTGGTTGAGACAGCAATGTGATACAGATTTTTTCATTTTTTTATTCTCTATATATATGAACATGGTGAAATAGTATATAAAGGCCAAATGTTTAATTAAATGAAGTCTGATACTAATAAACATGTTGCACAACTTACTTTTATCTTTTTTACAGGCTTTATTTCTTGCTGCCTTCGGTGGCTGCACATGCCTGGAGACTGTCAGAGCTATTCTGAAAAAGGTGGCATCAAACCAGGTATTGGCTCAATACAGTTTGAGAGGGAAAAAGGGAAAGAAGCCCTTCCAAGAACATTTAATGTACAGAGTTGTACTACGCGAGTGAAATTTTTATGTCATTGTTTAGGCATGCAAGATTTTATATTTTTTTAAATTTTTTACACATGTCAAACTGAAACTTGAAAATTCTAGTGTCACATTTTAAAATTATGTTTTAAATATTTTTGTAAAAAAAGGAGTTTAATACAAAAATATTTTACTTCAGTACTTGAAGACGTGCATGTTGAACAGGACTAATTTTTTAATTGCCTTTTACACTAAATGAATCCTTACTATAAAAATGTTGTTTCCAGTACCTGACTCGCAATGTTTTAGTCTCAAAAACTCTTATTTCCAGCTTTTAAAAAATCTAATATTTTTGTTCAGGTTTGATTTTCCAAACCAGATTCATTAGTTTTATATGCACTGCAGTATAAATTTCCAGTTTAATTTGGTCATTTCAGTGTACAATACTTGTTTTGAATGATAAAACAGTACCCAGCAATCTTGCTAGAAGGTAGGACTTATTTCATCAGATTCCACAGATTCAAGTAATATTATATAGATGTTTCACTTGACATTTTGGAAAAAAACGACACAACTAAACTGATCAAATTCTGCTAACTGTTGTGTGACTGGATACTAGTGATGGGAATCGGTAACATTTTCAAGATCGATGATCGTTATATCAACATCGACCGATGATCGATCATCGGTGACAATTGCCTGCTAAATGTATTTACTGACTATAATTAATCAAATAGCCTTTATTTCAAGAGTATGATTGACAAAAGTAAAGATATGAATAAAATTGTATCATAAATTTATAAACTATGATTTTTTCTATTAGTAAACATTAACTTTAAAATAGAAAAGAAAAAAAAAGATCGTTTTCCATATGTGTAACACCTGATATAGATAGATAAATAATAGACTAGTCCAAATATGTGTTTGACAAAAGTAAAGATTTGAATAAAATCAAATAATATATTTACAAACTACAATATTTCCATTTGTAAACATTAACTTAGAACAAAACAAAAGATCTTTTTCCATATGTGTAACACCTGATATAAAATGGACTATTCTGGGAAGTAGATAAATAATAGACTAGTCCAAATATGTGTATTGACTGAGTGTCAAAAGTACGCTTGGACAAAATTGCCAGATGTTTGTCAATATGAGGGCAAAAAAACCAGCTGGAATAAAACTGCAATATTTTTGTCAGTATGGAGACAGAAAAAAAAACCAACCAAAGAACAAAGTTAAGCATATATATTTTAGACACTATAGAATCAGAATCGACCACAAGGTATAAGAATCGATCATCGGATCGTATGATGACGTCCGACTGATTAGTCGATGTTTCCGATGATCGGTACACCACTACTGGATACACGTGTGTTCAGCTTTTAACAGTAGTTCTAACTCAAAGGGACCGTTCAGTTAGTATGATAAATGCAAAGTGTTTGAGTAATTTTTGCTACTTCCTGTTTTAATAAATTAATATTTATCTTCTATCAAGAATTATGAAAATAGATCTTTTCTTTTCTTCAGGAGTAGCTTCCAAGTTGCATAAGGCCAAGCTGCAGGAAGTGGAAGATTCGTTGATAGAGGTGCTAAAACATGCACCTCATATGCCAGGAGGGCCAAAATATAAGGTAATTATATGTGTACATACAGTCGACTCTCGTTATCTCGAATTCGATGGGACCATGGAAAAAATTCGAGTCAACCGTAGTTCGACTCAAGAGGAGCTATTAAAATAGCGGAAGTGTAGTTTGTTTAACGACGAAAGGGAGACAACTCGAGCTAAATTTTGAAGAGCTAAAACCAGCATCGCATGTTTCGATTCTCAGAACGATTTTAAACTTATTCGATGTTTTTGTTGCTGTTAAATTCTTAGAATCTTGTGGAATGACTGATAACTTCTAGATATCTTTTTTTTGTGTGTATGATTATGTTTATCTGTTTTGTTGCATTGATTCAATAAAGTGTAGAAGAGAACTATTCTCGACCGAAAATAGCACCAATTCTGAGAAATAGCGTGATTTTTAGTTGACAAAAGTTTTACTTCCTTGAAAAATTACACATGTCTTCTCGTGTACGTTGATAACAAAGGTGAACAAGAAGGCAAACAAGTTTCAATGTTTTATTATCATTGTGAAGCACTAATAAATAACAAAGGCAATACAATACAATATGGATTGAAATGCTTTTAAACACATTGATTTTACAAACACATTTAGTCCTGTTTTGATGAACTGTCGGCTTGAGTGAAGAAGGATGAGATGTCACTCTGTTTTGTACACAAACTTAGAACATGTTCATTCATTATGAAATGGTTAACTGTATTCATATGGGTAACAACCGTGGTAGAGTTCTGAAGAAATTCTAGATGAGATGAAATTGTGTCCAATGCTGCGAAAACGGTAGTCATAGATGGTCGTGATGGTGGTTCTTCATCTTCGTTATCACTTTCGTCGTTGTTATGCTGTCTTGATGAGATGATGTCTTCTACGATGTCATCATTGGTCATTTTGGCGGACATTACCAAATTATCATCAACTGCTGTGTATTCTTCTGGTACACCACCAGACGCCAAGCCGAGCTGAAAAAGTAGGCACAAAGGAATGTCGTCGTCTACCTCGTCTTCACCATCAGAATGTGTGTTGTCTGTTGGTAGCTGGAACCCTGCATGGTGATAGCAATTTGCAATGGTATTGGAAGTAACATTACTCCAGGCATGGTTTAACATACGAAGTGCATCAAGCACGTTGATTGCAAATTCTGTTTTAGTATCTATTGCCCTAATTTTTTTTTGAATCACTAATTTTCTATAGTGTAATTTCAAATTTCGGATGACACCTTGGTCCATTGGTTGTGTAACACTTGTTGTGTTTGGTGGTAAAAAGACTAATTTCATTGATTTTAACCCTTTAACATGAGGGTGAGCAGGACAATTGTCCACAATCATTACAATTGACCTCTTTTTTTTTAAGTCATTTTTTTGTCAATTTGATGCAACCAATTTATGAAAATTTCTGAAGTCATCCAAGCTTTTTTGTTGGCGACATATTCAGTTGGCAATGACTTAACATTTTTGAAACAACGAGGATTTTTTGATTTTCCAATAACGAACATGGGTAATTTATCAGTGCCAGACATGTTTGCACAAACAAGAGCAGTTAATCTGTCTTTGCTTTGCTTTCCCCCATGACATTTTACATCTTTAAACTCAAATGTTTTATCAGGCAACAAACGAAAAAATAGCCCAGTTTCATCAGCATTGTAAATCTGATCAGGTGAGTAGTCTTTTAAGATGTTTGAAAGTTTATTTTTCCAATCATTAATTTCATTTGAATTTTGATTTACTGATTTGATTCTCCACAAACTTTTTTGTATGTTATATTATGGCGTACTTTAAACCTTTCAAGCCAACCAGATGAACAATCAAACTCATTTTCTGAAATACCAAATCTTGTAGCAAAGAATCGTGCTTGATCTTTTAATGTATCACCACAAAGTGGAATATTTTGATCCCTAGCATTTTTGAACCATTTTAGTAATGCCTCTTCAACCTCGGGGAAATTTAGCAATTCTACATTTTTTTCTTTGCGAACTCATTTCACCAGAAAGATATTTTTTCTTAATTTCATCACTGTTTTTTATCCAAGTTGAAAGTGTAGACGTAGGAATGCCAAAATCTAAAGCAATTTGTTTTTTAGTTTTACCCCCTCTCTCAACAGTCACAATTGCGTCATATTTAACCTCGTACGATTTAGCGTCTAATTTACGTTTTATGCCTTTTCCTGTTACTGCTGAACCAGTTATCCCCCCAGTTTTTAGGCTGGGTCCTTCACTAGTTTGATCAGCATTTGTGTGTCCAGCTATCCCCCCAGGACTAGGCCCGGGTCCTTCACCAGACACACGTGTAACAGTATCATCAGAAGACATTCTGAAAGACATGTTCGAAGTGAAAAAATTTCCCCTTTTATTACAACTGTTAATTAAGAGTAACATTTTCTCAAATCTCTCAAAATTGAGAAATTATACATCTTCTTTGATGAAAATTAATTTCCGACAAATAATTCAATAGATAAAACGCTTCCGTTGTGTACTTTTCATAATCATTGATGTATGCCGACCCAAGCGCACTTATTATGAATCGATAATTTTTGATTGTACACACCTAACCTGTGTCATAATACCAAGCCAATTCAAATATTATCACTAATTAATTTATTAATTTTACAGATTGTGAAATAGCCTAAGGTAAAAATGTCAAATTCAATGACCGGATGTTTCACCTGTGATCCGATTTTAATCCTAAGGTAATACACATGTTTTGACAGGTAAATTTGACTTAACGAATGTAAATAATATGGCTTTCTACATCTCGGGACCAAAACTTTTATTCGAGACAACCGAATTCGACTCAACAGGAGTCAAATTACATATATATATACACAACGAAGTTCGGGACTTCGATAAAAATTCGACTCAACCGTAAATTCGACTCAACCGAATTCGAGACAATGAGAGTCGACTGTACATATATATATGTGCGTATTTCATCAGCTATGGTTTAAGCCACACAAAAATTTTGATTTCGAAGTATTTTCTATTTATGAATTAAATACACCTAAATATTTAACAATATTCTTGGTTAAAGCCGAGGTTATCATTTTTAGCTCACCTGGCCATAGGCCATGTGAGCTTTTGTCATGGGTAAGCGTCCGTCCGTCCGTTAGCTTTTCACATTTAAATCTTCTTCTCTGAAACCGCTGAACAGAAATCAGCCAAACTTGCCAGAAATGTTCACTGGATGGTCCTCTACCAGATTTGTGTTTTTGGTGCTGATTTGAAATCCAACATGGCTGCCAGGGTCCATAATGTGTTCTCATTGGCTGAAATTTTAAAAATCTTCTTGTCAGAAACCACTAAGTCAATTGAATTGTGACTTTGCAGGAATGATCATTGGGTGGGCCTGTACTAAACTTGTGAATCGTTTGCCAATCGGAAATTCAAGATGGCCGCCATGACTCGACTTAGTTTAACATTGGACCCTATGGGAATTTCACATTTTCATCTTTTTTTCTGAAACCACAAAACAGATTTGAATCAAACTTGGCAGAAATGTTCATTGGATGGTCATATACAAGATTTTTGTTTTTGGCGCTGATCGGAAATCCAATATGGCTGCCAGGGCCCATAATGTGTTCTGATTGGTTGAAATTTTAAAAATCTTCTTGTTAGAAACCACTAAGCCAATTGAATTGTGACTTTGCAGGAATGATCATTGGGTGGTCCTGTACTAAACTTGTGAATCGTTTGCCGATCGGAAATTCAAGATGGCCGCCATGACTCGACTTAGTTTAACATTGGACCCTATGGGAATTTCACATTTTCATCTTTTTTTCTGAAACAACAAAACAGATTTGAATCAAACTTGGCAGAAATGTTCATTGGATGGTCATATACAAGATTTTGTTTTTGGTGCTGATCGGAAATCCAACATGGTTGCCAGGGCCTATAATGTGTTCTGATTGGTCGAAATTTTAAAAATCTTCTTGTTAGAAACCACTAAGCCAAATGAATTGTGGCTTTGCAGGAATGATCATTGGGTGGTCCTGTACTAAACTTGTGAATCGTTTGCTGATCGGAAATTCAAGATGGCCACCATGACTCGACTTAATTTTAACATAGGACCCTATGGAAAAAATGTTTAAAAGTCTTCTCCTCTGAAACCAGTAAGTCAGTTTAAAGCAAACATGGGATGAATGGTCCTTAGGTGGTCAACTTTCAAAATTATGTCCTGTGACCCCGACCTCCATCCAAGATGGCAACCATCAGCGAACATAGTTTTAACATAGGACCCTATGGGAAAATTGTTTAAAAGTCTTCTCTTCTGAGCCTCTAGTTATGTGTCGTGATGTGGAGGATGCGGGTGAGACACAGGGTTCCGTGGAACACCTTACAAATTTGTAAATATCATTATCGTGGATGGGTTCTTACATGGAAATATTTGAAGCAAGGGTTTTGGGGTAAAATCTTAATTTTTTGTTGAAATATCACCAATTTTGAGAATTTTGTCTTGTTTACGCGATAACTTTAGTAAACATGGATAAATTTGAATAATTGTTTGCATGTGGCTTGTAAATATCATTATAGTGGATGGGTTGTTACATGGAAATATTTGAAGGGTTTTGGGGTAAAATCTTAATTTTTGGTTGAAAAATCACCAATTTTGAGAATTGCGTCTTGTTTACGCGATAACTTCAGTAAACATGAATAGATTTGAATAATTTTTTGCATGTGGCTTGTAATTATCATTATCTTGGATGGGTTCTAACATGGAAATATTTGAAGCAAGGGTTTTGGAGGAAAATCTTAGTTTTTGGTTGATAAATCACCAATTTTGAGAATTGTGTCTTGTTTACGCAATAACTTTAGTAAACATGGATTGATTTGAATAATTTTTTGCATGTGGCTTGTAAGTATGTTATACATTAAGACTGCAAGGCTGCTTTCTATAAATGTATAAAACTAAATATTATGCAAGTGCGGGGGAATACGTCATAAATGTGCTAGGCAGTTCTTTTATTTTAATAAAAATACACATATAATGTATTACAAACATTTGAGGAATTTTATTTATCCGTTTCCCTCTTTTTCTTTCAGAAACCTGCTGCCCGTCACCATCCACAAGATGTGTCATCGGATTCTGAGTGACATTCAAAACATTACATTATTAAAATATTTAACTATGAAATCTGGTATCTAATCTTAAATTGTTGCCCAACCAAGATTCTGACAATCAAATAAAAAACATGCATGACCCAGTAAAAAGTAAATGCTTGAAAATTCTACTTGCTTTTTGTCTACAGACTGGAATGGACACTTTGTATAGTCCGTTTGATTTCTATAAATCTTCAGAAGAAAAAAATCGTAAAAATCCAGTTCTCAAATCAACAATTTT
Source organism: Bathymodiolus brooksi (assembly GCA_963680875.1). NCBI lineage: Eukaryota > Metazoa > Mollusca > Bivalvia > Mytilida > Modiolidae > Bathymodiolus > Bathymodiolus brooksi. The sequence goes on along the minus strand of OY804587.1, from coordinate 18,772,151 downwards.
TTTTCTAGATGTTTATTAATATATGATATATACAAACTCTGACAATTAATTTTAAAAAATTTTCATTGTCAGAGTTCGTATATATCATATGATAAACATCTAGAAAACAATTATTGATTTGAAAACTGGATTTTTAAGAATTATTTTCTGAAGATTTATAGAAGTCAAACAGACTATACAAGAGTATCAGTGCGCAGTTAGGCTAAGTGTTTCCGCTTCATTGTTTCCACATGAATTGTGAAAAAAGTGGCAGGAATAAGAAAAGCATGTAGCACCAATACAACAAACTACATAGTACATAAACCACAAGTAATTAACATGAAAAAACAACAAGCAGACAAAGATGATAAAAAAAGACAAATAACAGAGAAATAAGATAGTTTGACTTGACACAGGCACAATAATATGAGTTTACATAGCTCCTTGGATATTGGTGGTTTAAGTATTCAAGTAACCTCTCAGACTAAGGTTAAAATAAACATTAAAATAATTTTTGAGTAACATTACTAGGCAACATTCAAACATTACTAGTACGTTGTTGAGTAACATTAAATTAACATTAAATCAATAATGTTACTGCAACGTTACTGGTGTACGTTGAAAAAAGTACATCTTATGTTACTAGCTAACGTAAAATTTAAAATGTTACTGTAATGTCATAGAGTAACGTTATTGTAATGTTATAGAGTAACGTTACTGTTATGTTATAGAGTAACGTTACTGTAATGTTATAGAGTAACGTTACTGTAATGTCATAGAGTAACGTTACTGTAATGTCATAGAGTAACGTTACTGTAATGTCATAGAGTAACGTTACTGTAATGTTATAGAGTAACGTTATTTTAAACGTTATAACAACGTTGATCGGAGTCCACAAATGACGTCAACATAACGTTAATTTATAACGTAAGTACAACATAAAGTTAACGTTATTCCAACGTTATATAAACGTTACTTTGTTTGCTGGGTGGAGGGTAATCGAATGGGCCAGCCACTCTGCCTAGATCAATTTCTTTAAATATCTTTTCCCGTACTAAATCTGGGTTTTCCGAAACACTTCTCGAATTTTTTGACTGAACTGGTAACCTAGGTCCATTGTATTGTAATTTAAATCCATGGTTTAGCCCCTGAATTAATTCTGTTTTTACATTCCCGAACGGGTAAAAAGACAAAGATTTCTCAACCTCGTGCACACAAATAGGGGAGCTACCAAGTGAATAAAGGTACGATTTATTTGTTATTACAGAACTTGAAGGGATGGTCCCCTGCGCAATTTGAACATTTGTGTGCATATCTACACTTTTGTCCGTATGAACATTTACCTTTGTTGAAGTTCCAGCAGGATCGAAATCCACGCTGGGTGTTGCCTTTTTGGCTTTGAGGGGTTTTCCCCCTTTTGAAGTCTGCAAGAAAGGGCTCGTTTTTGCTCTCTAACTTCTGGCTCACATTTGTATTGTCAAAGTGTGCGTATTTAGCAGGGGTGGAGACGTGTAAAAGCCATAGCTCCATATCGATGTCACCCCATGGAGTGCGAGGATATCTAGCTTTGCGAAGACGATATTGCTCGTCATATGCAGCCCAACCCGTACCTGATCCCCGCGAGGCCGCAAGACGTACATTAAACATGTATTTCAGATATTCCTGGCCTTTGTTAGGCCATTTTTCGAGCATAACACCCATGAATATCATAAAGGCCGATGTCCATACATGTATGTTGGAAATTGCTGCGATTTTTGGCTGTGTGACCGTCAACTGACCACCCTTTATGGAAAGGTCGCCGCTAAGTTGAGAGTCAGTTGCGAGCTCTCGGACCGACTTTAGGAGGACATACAAATCAATATATTCCCCTGCCCAAATTTTTTCATTAATTTTTAATGGAATGTGAGCGCTAATCGGGTCAGTGAAACTAGGTGTAAATGTTGGCATTTGGCTCTCATGTACAACACCCATTCCCATCAAACCCCGAGAATCCCCAGAAAACTCTAAATTTGTACCTTGTTGTAACGTACCATTGGGCATTGGACTGGCTGCGTGGATCTGCAGTATACTGTGCTCTGGTAGGGTGGTCAAGCCAAAAATTGAAATGCTAATAAATCATCCAATTATAGTTTAATATGACAGTACATACAAAATGGGAAATTTTGGTACAAAAATTATTAAAATCGGTTGAGCTGTTCAAAAGTTGTGGCCTTTTTGGTGAGCCAAAAGTGGTCGATTTTCTGGTTTTTGGAAAAATGTAAAAAAAAATGACATTTTTGGACCAAAATATATTTTTTTCACTACCTGATAGGTTATCATGCTTTCTTCTATAGTACTGTATCCTCCTTGTGCTTCAAAAAGAGGTATTATACACACCTGTAGGTGTTGTATGAAAAAAATGTCACAGAATTTAAAACATTGAAAATAGCCTTTGGACTTAGTTTTTTTAATTTATGTGTCAGCCGTCTACTTGTTCAAACTACCAGGTTTGTGGTCAAATATCTTCAAAAATCTTTAACTTGCAAGGCTGAAACTTGCAGCACTGTCCACAAAGTGCCCAGTCTCCAGGTAAAAATATCAAGAATAACATTTATTCAATTGATATATATATTTTTTTAATATTATTTCCTTTGCGCAGGCCTCCATAATTTTAACGTCAAATTTTATTCGAAAAATCAAGTTTTTGGTCATAAAAAATCTGAAAAAAGTACTGGAATTTTTCTGAATACTGATTTTGGAAGGGAAAAGAACCCTCTAACATGGAACACCTATATTTATCAGCAAAAAAAATTCTCAAAGTCTGTAGCGCCAGAATTATAAACTCCGCAGCTTAATATTTTGAGCTCCGTAAAGTGTAAAAATAAGTTATTTTAGGGAATTAATTATATTTTTTATGTTCAAATTGATATTTTTATGGTAAACAACCTCAATATCCATACATCAATGAAGTTATTATTACAGTTTGTGCAAAAACTGCCATTTTTTCCATTGAAAAGGTCAATTTTCTTTGTTCAATCAAAATTTCAGATAATTCCCGAAATTGCTACAATTTCAATAATTGTCGAATATTATAATATTAAATGTTCAAGTGTTTGGTATCATTTTGATCCTATAACTGTATACTACAAGGAGAAAACTATCAGCAACCCCAATTCTGACACTGGTATGAACTATGTCCTGGTTCATTAGCCCTCTACCTGGAAATTTAGTAAAAATAATATTTCAATTATGGCCCCATATTCCATGAAAAGTCTTATTTGGATTATCAGATATGTTCTCTGTACAATTTATAAGCCAGCCTTGAAATTATTTTATCTTTTAAACATTTAATTATCACATTTTATACATGATTTTCATTTTTTTGTCTGGGAAAAACCTCAAATTTGACAATTTTAGCTGATTTAAGCAAACAGTTCATGCGATTAGAAAGTCCCAAATTTTCAAAGTTATCATTTTTATTGTCACAAATCAATAAACTGTTATCTTCTACTATTATTTATAATCTTAATTTATAACAAACAGTCCTCAACGTCACTCTCTTTTCCTCTATATACTATAATTTTACATTTGACGACTACAAATAGTGCTGTGTCCCAGTTCATGACCAACTTATTCCAAATGAAATCTTTGTGATTTCTTTAAATTGTGTGTGTTGTGATCCTATGCATTAGCAGCATATTTGATAAACTGAATCATAATCAACAGCATCAACTTTCAGAAGTGGCATTTTAATGATTTAAAACTCTTAATGATCTACTGAGATGCCACGATCACACCTGTAAAATAAAAATAAACATTTAAAATATGTTATACAGTCTACAGAATAAAAATAAAGAACTAAAAATAATTTATCTTTTCCAGAAATAGTTTATCATACATGTAAAAATGAAAAAAGCTTTAATACAATGCACTATTCGACTAAAAATTATCTTTATGCATATATGCTTGGTGGCAAATAGATTCTATATGAAAATTAGCATTATTCCAGAAATGTTTGCTGCATGCATCATAAATGTTCTGTCATACCAAACAAGTTTGCACACAGTAATGGTGTAATGAAAAAAATGTAATTGATTAAACTTAGCATATCACATGCACTGATTACATTGTATATAACCAAAATGTTAATACATTCACATACTGTAATGTATGCATTAAGCATATATTTCATAAAGCTTCCCTAATAGCACTGAAACATAATAATTATGTTTTATAACAATTTAAATAAATTGTTTCAAAAATGTTGCATGGAAATTCATGTTACTATTTAAAAACAATTGTCCTATGTATTGCTACAATATACACTAGGAACTTAATGAGAAATGCATAAAAAGTTTTTATGTAGACAAATTTCATTTAAAACCCAAAAATAAAAAAAAATCTTGAACATTTCACAAAAGATACCACTTTTCTAAAAATATCAAAGAATACCGGAACAACTCCTTTATTAATAAATCCCGATAATTTCCGAGCAGCCATGATTACGTCACCAAAGCTCTGCTTGGATAAAGTTATTTATAGATTGGGAGAATTTGACAACTTTATATTGATGCTTGCCGTTTTCGCCATTTTTAGAGTAAAATAATAAAATGGTGAATTAAATCCCATCTCTTTTTCATTTATCGAAGCAAAGATCTATATTTATTCAGTTCGTGTAAAGTTTCTGTGCGATTTTTGTGCATCTTTTGTTTTAAAAATTAACCCCCATTTGATCCGGTTGAAAACGATATTTCTTTTGAGAATAAAACTATATTTTAGAAGAAGTTTTGTTACTTACCGTGCATGATTGACCTCCGTGGTCTGAATACATCAATGCTAGATAATTATTGTATCAATTGGTAGAACAATACGTCAGTAAATTCCATTTTTCTTTGGTACAACTCTGAAATTGTCCTGGCCAAAATGGCGGAAGACATACATCCCGGTCATGCGCCACACAACGTCCGATAACTCTTCCCGCTCAACTCTGATTGCAAAGTCAGAAAATGTGGCCCAAACATCCAATGATAACCGGGAGCTAATGCTGTTTACTCGTTGAAACCTTGGCGACATGTCTTTAGAGGAAGGTCCAGATTATTGATATTTGACCCCCAATGTTTTTCGGAAGTGCGGTAAGCGAGTTTAAAAATACCGTTTTGTAAACTTTTATATTTTACGTTACGATTTCGATTGTTTTTAATTTTTGGCAGTCGGATTGGTAAAATTGAAGACTTTCTGCAAATTTTAAGCCATGCATGAAGAATATTGATCCAGGGATAGCTCCCGGAATTATTTTTGAAAATGGGTTGTTCGTTGACACATAAATCAACATGGCGTCCGATTTTCTCGAAACGACTTCACTTTGGACGTTCAGTAGTAGTACCCAATCATATTTTTAATACTTATAACTACCGAATTAATAAAGTTCTAGTTTTCAAATTTTATCTGATATATTTTTTTTCACGAAATAATCAATTTTAGGTGTTTTTCTAATGAAATGAAAAAGGTGAAAAATCGTTTTTTTTTACTCTGACAGAAAATAATAACGTTATCTGCGACTACGTTTGACCTCCCTAGCTCTGGTACTGATAGGCGCCATGGAGACATCATTTTGCATGCTCGGTTGTGAAACGGCTGCCCTTTGGTAAATCAATTCATGGTCTGTATTTTGTGCTGGGTTCACTGGACGAGTCTCGGTGCCACTAACTTGTGTGTGGCGAAGGGTTTCGCTTGAACTTTCCGCACTGATGTGGCCATGTGTCCGTGCATCATGCATGGTCCGAGTGTGTGAAGGGTTTCTTCCGGGCCATCCTGATGTAGACGGTGTCGGTGCGTTCATGCTCGTGTCATTCTGACGATTGTTACCATCATTGTGTGTTTGTATGTCGGTAAAAGTTCTGGTGTTACTACGTGATACCACTGGAGGCACGTTGTAGCTATCTGTTTCTTGTCTCTGCTGTCTGTTTGAATTGTTTTGTCGTTTTGGTCCCGATCCTTGTGTCATCTGTGATTTTGCAGATTGTTTCCTCTGCCTTTTTGGAGGTTTCATTTCGTTGATGGTGGTGGATTCAAATCGATTTAAATTTGTAAATTTTTTGTTGACAATGTGCCTGTTGTCGAAAATTGGATGCTGGGAATGTGTGACGTCGCAGATTGTATAAATGACGTTCGCGATCCGGAGACAATCCGGTTTTCGGATTTCCAAAATTCTAAAACTTAAGTTAAGACTAAGTTCACTTTTATTAAATCCGTTTATCCTTTAACGATAAACTTAAATATTACAACCAGCTGAAAATAGTATTTATTTAGATATAACATCGGGCCTTCGGACTATCGGGTCGACACCCTTGAAAGTATGAGAACTATACTTATTCATATATTTTTTAGTTATTGGCGATTCTTTAATATAGACTAAAATTCAAAATAAAAACACATACATCAATTTTGCATGCACCTTATCATGTTAGATTGATAACAGTGATAAATAATCAAGAAGAATTTGCATTGGCAATAAAGCAGCTTCATGAGATTGTGAAATCATAAGTTAAACCCCCCATACATTAATATAATGAAATGGACAATTTACCAGCCAATCATTGAAGTGGTAAACTGAAAAAGTCAACACATTCTCCACGTCTGTTTATATATACCTTTATACTGGAAGCATGGCCTCCAAGACAAATGTTGTAAGGTTGTACAAGACTGCTTTGGGGCACCGTGGACAGGCTGAGACTTCTCTCAAAATTGAGGGTTTAAAGTCCAATAAAAACCACTGGTAAACTTTCATAAATGCTTTATTTCTTGTGCAGCAGAATGTCCAGATAACATATACTTTATACAAAGTAGTGACAAACATATTCAGTTAATGCAGCAAGGTGTTACTTGTTTAAGTTGTCTAAAAAATAGTCAATATAAACTAAAAATAGTTGAAAATAAAAAAAAACCAAAACAATCAAAAAATCAAAATAAATTAACGTCTATGGCTAAGGCTATGGGGCCCTTCAGAGATTTACAAGCCCCTTCTTTGCTCTCCGGGCCGCGGAAAGATGTACCTACTGAACCCCTCTCTCATAGGCCCTGATTCAGTGGAAGTGATCCCAACCATGATTCTAGTAACACTTTGATAGTCTTGAAATCGCTATTTTCATTGGATGATACATAGGGTCACTCGCATATGACCCGTAACGGGGATTCCTCAGATCTCCACATCGCGACATCAGTGTCAGTAGGGGAGCAAGTGGGAGATCTGATCTAAATAAGATTTCCCAAAACCACACACACCAGACGAATATTCTTCATATTCCCGTTTTTATTCCATCAGCAAGGGGAAATGCTGCACTACATTTCGAACTAAAAAATAAGCTTTTTATATGACACAAAAACGTGTGAATATATAACTGTAAGAGTTCTTAGTACCCCCTTTTGTTCTGAGCCCAGGGCCTCCAAGAGAAATTTTGAAAAGCGGGACAAGACTGCTTTCGGACACCGGGGACAGGCTGAGATTTCTTATTTTACATAATTATTTTTTTAATGAACTAAAATTAGTTGAAAATACCTCCCAAAAATGAAGAAAAAAAGGCAAAGGGGCCCTTCAGAGATTCACGGGCACCTTCTTGGCTCTCCGGGCCGCGGACCGTCCGTGGCTCCGATGTACCGGATTACCCCACTCCCCCCCCCCCCACACACACAAACACCACCGTCCCAACTTCATAGGACCTGTCTGAGCCTTTACCTAATGTAGTGTATATATACATGTAATTGCATTAAAGTAATATGAAATTGTATATTCTTTATATATATACATGCATATTTATTAAAAATATTTACTATACAATATCCTAAATAACATGTGTATTGTATGTCATTCATCGAGTCATTGGATCAGGGAAGACAACTCTGTCAAAGAAATATTTTTTTGAGGCGGAGACAGAAGTAATAAGAGGTTTGGATTTCTTTGTACAATTTATGTATGTAATATTGAACAAATGAACAATAACTGTACTAACAGCCTAATAACCGGTACTATACACTGCTTTCTGAATATTGTGCCAGGAAAAGTCACTTTATTATTTTTTTTTAACTTTCAGTTACAAAGTACAATCCTCTGGGAATAATAGGTGTATGTGATACTGATAAGTTAACTCCCAGCATTTATGTATAATTTTTAATGTCGTAGTTAAAATCGAACAACATTTTACATACAAAATGCACAGGCGCTCGTGGCAATGAACCACCACTTAAAAAAAAGAGGGGTGGGGGGGAGTAATTGTATTTTTTATAAAAAGCAAAGACCCTTATTACAGGGTCCAAGTCCTGGTCACACAACGTTTATTTTTTTTTTTTTTTTTATTTACAGGGAATGAGTTGCAGGGGCGGATCCAGGATTTAAAGTTAGAGGGGGCACACTTAAAAAAATTGCGCCGAGCGGAGGGAGACGCGAAATTTTTTTGGGATATTTCGTGTGCGCCCCTCCTGGATCCGCCCCTGAGTTGAACGTCTTCTATACCATGTGAGCAACGCAGAATAATTAACCTCTGGTTAAAGTTTTTAAATATCGATTGAAAATACTTAGAAATATTACATTATTTCCTGGGGCCGTCGTGACCATGGTCGTATGGTAGTACACTACCTGTGTAATCAGTGCCTATCACCACCAAAGTTAGAGGTGTACTCGATACAACATTATGTGATAAAGTTTGTCAATCACTTACGACAGGTCGGTGGATTTCACCGGATACTCCGGTTTCCTCCACCAATAAAACTGACCGCCACGATATAACTGAAATATTGTTTAAAGTGGCGTTAAACACCATACACAAGCAAATATAACCTTATTTCGGCCTTGTTTTATGAATATTAGATATTATTTCTCTTTGAAATAACAACCAACTTGTGTTAAAGACAATAAATCATATAACAAAACAATTTTAATTTTGAACCTGAAATTTCTAATGCAAATCAAGTAGTGTGACTTTGATTTGGATATTATTTTTTTTCTGATGCGACATCCAATACGGCTTTCAGTGTATCTGATTGACTGTGTGATAAATAAAACTTCTGTCGTCAGAGATCAAAGGACAAGTAATATCAAATTGTATATTCTTTATATATATACATGCATATTCATTAAAAATATTTACTATACAATATCCTAAATAACATGTGTATTGTATGTCATTCATCGAGTCATTGGATCAGGAAAGACAACCCTGTCAAAGAAATATTGTTTTGAGGCGGAGGCAGAAGTAATAAGAGCGAACTCTGTACAGGAGATATCATAATTTATTCATTGTCCCCTAAAAATTACTTGCATGGCCTCCAATCGTTATTCAATATGACCGCCACGGGAAATGTTTATTTCTTTGGTGGAATAGTCATTATTTTTCTTTCAAAATGGCCGCTACATGGCATGAATATCTTCTGATTGGATGAAACATGAACTAATCATCTTCTCAGAAGCCACATATCCATTTTGATTGAGGGGCCGTCGTGGTCGTGATCGTATGGTAGTTAGATTTACAACTACCTATGCAATCAGTGCCTATCACCATTGATGTTAGTTCGAATATCGATCAGGGCGAGGTGTACAACATTACGTGATAAAGTTTGTCAGTGACTGGCGACAGGTCGGTGATTTTCTCCGGGTTTCCTCCACCAATAAAACTGACCGCCACGATATAACTGAAATATTGTTGAAAGTGGCGTTAAACACTATAAACCTAACCAAACAAACATTTTGATTGACGAGTATGAATAAATAATAAGAACTATAAAAACTACATAGTTAATTAAAAATTAAATGAAAATTTCTTTTAAACATTTCAAACAAAGTCTAAAGATTGGAAAACCGAGCAATTTAAATGTCTTTAGGAGCAAGAAAATCAAAGAACCTAAACAGGATAGCCAAGGTCATCTAAGGTCACCTACAACGATGTCCGCCTGAGAGAGGAGAACTTTAGTTTTAGAAATAATTACATTATTTAGCAACCTAATTAAAGTTAAATATTTATTGCATCTTTTTCTTTTCGTTGATAATGCACAAGTGTATCGCCAAAGAAAAAATAACTAAAAAGAGAAAACAAACATTTATTTAGGAACTGTGAATTTCAAAAAATGAATATATATCTTATAAATCATGACAGAGCTGAAACATCAACAACTGGTCGTACTTGGTAGGAGATTCTCTCGGGAACAGTCAAGTAGAGGTATCGATCCAGTGCTAGTAATAAAAGTGTAGATATCTACCACACGTTTCTGTAATAACCTTCACCAGGTATAGTTTGCTATGCATAAAACAAATGTGTAGTCGGCGGACATATCATCTGTTCTTGGTCCAGTTTTTATTGAATAGGCAAACGAGATGTCGTTAGGTGTTAATATATCGCCAAAGAAAAAAAGAAAAAAAAAAGATACAACACACATCTAATTTTAATTAGCTTATACGAAGAAGAATGGCATATGAACCAGGGGATGTGCACTCGTCAGTCTATTGGTCGACAAAGCAGGTGAAATCGAAGTCCTGGTTTGGGTGAGGTTAAATAAGATTGCGATGTTCAGCTCATTTACATCAATACACTTGTTAAATATGTCACTGTATCTTGTTGTTACTTGGTTTTTTCTCTATTTACAGTATTAAAATGAGTAAATAGAAGAACACAACAAGCAAACCAACAAACCAAGCTCAAGCTTATGTAGGCAAGATGGCGGACAACTGTTGTAAAGACCACCGAGACGAAGAGACTCGATTTTATTGTACGGATTGCACTGTCCTTATCTGCGATGAATGTGTGCAGTCCATTCACAAAACCCATAATTTCAAATCATTTAATAAGATAGTGAAAGAATTTATGGATACCAATGGTAAGGATATGGATGAATTATGCAGTATTCATTTGTCAGAAGAAAGTGTGGAATGTATAAAATCAACGGAAGCCGAGTTGAAGGAAGAAATAACAAGATTTAAAGCACAAGCTGAAAAATTAGTTAATAAAATCAACCAAATTCGAGACCAGAAGGAGCAGGAAATTCAAAATATGATAGAGAAAAATAAAATTGCTGTACAGCAGATATCCCTTTTCGTTGGAGAACGTTTTGTTGAACCAGCTCGCAAACTAAAACAACTCGTTTCAGAACCGGGAAGAGCAAATGATAGAGAAGCCGTCAGGATAATTATAAAACTGAAGGACGTGGAAAAATCACCTTATGACGAACGATTAGAACACACCGTTTTTACCCCAAAATTTGTTGCGACAGAAATAGATGAAAATGTTCTAGAAAAGTTGTTTGGGGAACTTGCAATTGAAAAAGAAAGCATAAACGAGGTATTGAGGGAGTGGATGTAGTCGACTGGTCTAAGGCGCTGGACGTAAGGCTAAGCGAATGGTGCTGCATTGTATCAATGGTGTGGGTTGAAATCCCGTCGAGGGAAGAACAACAATTTGACAGTTCTAAAATCTAATTCTAACACTGTTTGGTTTAATATTCAGACGTATATATATATCCTGCAATCAGTACATTTGCTGTACAAATATGCTATACGAATAAATTTTTGCTTTATTCGTACTAGACGAATAAACTTTTCAGCCTACGAATAAACTTTTATACCTACGAATAAACTTTTAAGCCCCGCCTATATATATTCCGGAACTACTTTTTTGTGTTTTTGCTCTCCTGTGAAGGAGTTAAAATATGAACCGTAACCAATGTCAATAATCGACCGTCGTCTTTTTCTAATAAATGTTTTCGTTCTCACTATTTGTAAATACAAACCGACAAAATGAAACTAATAATTTTAAAATTTCATATTTTTTATACATATTTTACGAAAAAAAAATCCTAGAACAAAAATCTTAAACAAATCCGAATCATTTATATCTTGACAGGGAAGCTTTGCAAACAAAACAAAAGCAGCTAAAACTACAGGACAAAGGGAATAAATCAAAGAGGGCATGCCCTCCAACAGATGAGGAAATTAACATCCTTTATAACAGAAACGTTCTGGGCAGTCACACACCACAATCTTTACTAAACACACTTATATGGTTAAATAACTCAGTACAGTTTGAACATCAAACTCTAAGATTACTACATATATTTTATTATAAAATTTCTTCATATTAAATGTTCAATTAATTCACATCAATTACTTCAACATATCAGATAGCAGACTTCTTCAAGGTGAAAAGATCACATATTCCTGCTATTGCATCAAGTCATTTTAAAATTATAGATAATTATTTATATTCTGAATTCTTTATGACACCACAAAATATCTATATAATTTGTTTTAACCATTTGGAAATATATTCGCACATAATGACATTAGTCGTTACTCACAACAGCCAACATTATCATGTAAATATTGTTCGTTCCAGAAAAATATATCCTTCACTCTAATATTTTTCTGGTCACAACACTTATGCAATAAACCTATGTCCATAATATTCTTGGTTCCTTAGTGATATCGCATTATGTAATTTACCAATCAATGGATTATGGTTTAATAATAGCAAATTTTATATGAAGAAAATAGTTGGTGGGGATTCTACATAGACTTCAATACATCTTAATTCATTTGATTATGATATACAAACAGAAGTTAAATATAGTAATTAAAATCATATCTGGTGCTTGTTTTTTTTTTGGTTTTTTTAACAACGTAATATATTTTATTCAAATGCTTGCTACAATTAACACGCCAAAAGTCCAAGCTCCTTTTGGTGTTTCCCTGTTACATCCATCTTCGCTAGCCAAGGGTTACGATTCGAGTCCCCCTTCTCTCCACCCTTGGCAGATCTAGAATACATTTTGAGGATTCGCGCTTTAATATTTCATTGGTTACGGCTACCAGTACACGTATCCAATCAGAAGACGTTTTACACGGAGCACATGTTATCGACGAAATGTAAACAAAGATGGCACCGGAATGCTCTCATATGACAACGATTTGCCACTTCCCGTTTTGGTTCTAATGAAAACATCTTTCCCGTCTGCCAAAGCTTTGAAACTTTCACTTGGTTGACAGTAAGTGCTTCCAAATTAAATTTATCACAAATAAGTTTTTCTTCACTGGGCGCTGCCATTTTCAACTCTCCAACATACGTATAACAAAACGATTCTGATTGGCTGGCGATGACGACTATCTAAGGGGCGCAACTTCGATAAACCACCAGGTGGCATTGCGCGCAAATTTCAAAATGTATTCTAGATCCGCCAAGGGTGGAGAGAAGGGGGACCCGAATCGTAACCCTTGGCTAGCGAAGATGTGTTACATCTTGTTCTGATTATCCAGGGCTATAATCAGAATTACATGAAATATATATACAACCCAAATACAATTTCTATTTAATACCTTTTGAAAACATTTATTTATTTTGCATTATTATATAATGTTTTACTTTCATTAAAAATGTACACTTTTGAAGTGTTTTATTTTCATTTATTCTTTTAATATATTCATTGGCAAATATTCTATAAACATCAATATACTTTGTTTTCTGTTCAGATATATAGTACGATTTGTAGATGGAAAACCCTACAACTGTTATCAAAAAATTTAATACAGGATAGTTTTTATCATCTATCTTGTATCCAAGTACTATATGTTTCAAAGTAATTTTGTTTTCGATACCCAAACCCTTCATTAAATTCTGAAATTTTGTCCAAAACTCCTTTAGAAAGGTACAAGTAATAAAATAATGAGAGTAATCTTCATCTAATTTACAGAAATTACATAAACTATTCCCAACAATTTTCCATTTGGAAAGTAAAACTTTATTTGGTATAATAAAATGAAAAAGTTTCCATCTGAACATTTTAAGTTTGTTTTCGTCAAGAAATTTGAAAATGAAAAAATATAGACTACTTGTATTTGGTTTTTCAGACAACACTAAATAATTAATCCAATAATGTGTACCAATAGGGTTTGAAAATTTAACATTCACCAATTTATTGTATAATAACTTATTTATATAAGTTATTATATAATATCTGGTGCCTGTTGACACTAAATCAGATCTCTATTTTGATTTTCTTCAATTTATATATGAAAGTTTTATTTTATTCTATAAAAATAAATTCCAATTTTCCATTGAAACCTATGTAAAGTCCAGATGATTGGTATTAGCTTCTCCTCCTTTATATACTTGCATTGTCACAAAATACATAATGTATTTGTACGAGCTTTAGAAACAGGTAGAAAAGTGCATGAAAGAAAACTTTCCAGTCTCATGAAAAAAATGAAGGAAAGTTGCAAATTAGACATTAATCAATCAGTGCCAGAAAATATCTTATCCCGTCCAGAAGTTAAGAGAAAACAATGTGGAGGGGATAGATATTATGAAAATATCAGGGCATAAAAATGTGGCATTTATTAATAATTACTCAACATTGAGTGAGGAAAGACACAAGAAAATAGCAAACATCCTCAGCAACACTGAAAAGTGAAAGTGAAACGAACAGAAATGTAATCTCGTTGAGATTAGGATTCCGAAGAAATTTTCTGTCTGTTCTTCATCCTAATCTCGTTTCAAGCCCTATCAGGGGTATTCTGGAAATTTGGGGGTGCATTCCGATGGATATTTTGGCATGGACGGATTGTGTCAGATCAAGTGCAGGTAATTAAGATTTCATAATAAGAGATTATTACATGACATTTTCCATATCGGCCCTGGTATTAGCCCGAGACTCCCATATCAAGCCCGACAGCGAAGCCCAACAAATGAAAATGACAGAGTATGTACGGGATCTGATCTATGGGGTCCAAAGCTTTAAATGAAGCAAAACTTGGTGAAGAGATGGTACATGCCGCTAGGAGAGTCAGTCAAACTGGTATAAATGAAAATGTCAAATTTCTAAGTAAAAGACTTTAAGTAGTTATGATCTGTTTTTATAGGAGAATCTGACTTGTATTAATGAAAATGTGTACATTAGGGGTCCAAAGTTCTAGATTGATATTATATCTCTTTGAAATAACAACCAACTTGTGTTAAAGAAATCCTATAGCAAAACAATTTTAATCTTCGAGTCTGAATTTTCTGCTGCAAATCCATTATCCTTTGATTGGATGTTATTTTTGTTCTGATGCGACATACAATATGGCTTCCAGCATATATTATACTTGCTGATTGACTGTGTGATAAATAAAACTTCTGTCGTCAGAAATCAAAGGACAAGAGGAACGAACTCTGTACCGGAGATATCATAATTTAGACTTGGTCCCCAAAAAGATTACTTGCATGGCCTCCAATCGTCATTCAATATGACCGCCACGGGACATATTTATTTCGTTGCTCGAATAGTCATTTATTCCAAAATGATATTTATATGTTATCTTCTAATTGAATGACACAAAAAATCATCTTCTCATAAGCCACATATCCATTTTGATTGAGGGGCCGTCGTGACCGTGATCGCATGGTAGTTGGATTTACAGCTACCTATGCAATCAGTGTCTATCACCACTGATGTTGTTAGTTCGAATCTCATTATGTGATAAAGTTTGTCAGTGACTTGAGACAGGTCGGTGGTTCTCTCCGGGTACTCCGGTTTCCTCCAGACAAAAAATTTACCGCCCGTTATGACTGAAATATTGTTGAAAGTGGCGTTAAACATCATAAACCTAACCAAACAAACATTTTGATTGACGTTTTATAAACTTTTCACTCATGAAATGATGGAGTATGAATGAAGAGTAAGAACTATAAAAGCTACATATTTAATTAAAAATTCAATGAAAATTTCTTTTAAACATTTCAACCACTATTAACGTCACACTATTGGAAAGACTAATAATTTAAACGTATTTGGGTACAAAAACATCAAAGAACTTAAATAGGATAGCCAAAATTATCTACGGTCACCTACAACGATGTCCGCTTGATAGAGGAGAACTTTAGATTGAGAAATAATTACATTATTTAGCAACCTAATTAAAATTAAATGTGTATTGCATCTTTTTTTCTCGTTGATACTGCACTAGTCTAACGCCAGAGAAAAAAAAATAAAGATACAACAAACAGCTAATTTTAATTAGAGATGGATTATTTAGGAACTGTAAATTTCAAAAATAAATATATAATAAATCATGATAGTGCCGAATCACCGACTACTAGTGCCCGTTGTTGAACTTGTGATTAAACTAATCATATAATTAGCCAAAATTACATAATTAATTCCTAATCAGTAATCACATGCTTAGCTAATACAATGATTAATTTCTGTTGCTAAACTCTTTTTTAATCAATGTTAAACTAATCATATTTAATCATTGAATTAGCTACTTATGTGATTAGGAATTAAACATGTAATTATGGCTAATCATATGATTAGCTTAATCACAGGTTCAACAACGAACCCCACTGGTCGTACTTGGTAGGAGGTTATCTCGGAAACAGTCAAGTAGAGGTATCGATCCAGTGCTAGTAATAAAAGCGTAGATATCTACCACACGTTTCTGGAATAAACTTCATCTGGTATAGTTTTATATACATGAAACACATGTGTAGTAGGCGGACATATCATCTGTTCTTGGTCCAGCTTTTATTGCATGGGTAAACGGGATGTCGTTAGGGGTTAATATATCGCAAAGAAAAATATTTAAAAAAAAAGATACAACAAAAATCTAATTTTAATTAGCTTGTACGAAGAAGAGTCAATCGTAACTACTCGGCCATTCTCGCTACCCTGCAAATAACCAGCATTTATACGACCTCCGATTAATTAGCTTGTGCGAAGAAGAGTGGCATATGAACCAGGGGACAGCACTCGTCAGTCTATTTAACAATTTAACAAACTACAACAGAACAAATCGCTTCTTTAATTTCCTATGCCAATGATACAAATAGAGACGAAAAAAGCAGGTGAAATCGAAGTCCTGGTTTGGGTGAGGCTAATAAAATATTGCGATGTTCAGTTCATTTACATCAATATACTTGTTAAATTTGTCACTGTACCTTGTTGTTACTTGTCTTTTTCAGTATTTACAGTAATACAATGAGTGAACAGGAGAACACAACAAGCAAACCAACAAACCAAGCTCAAGTTCATGTAGGCAAGATGGCGGACAACTGTTGTGATGACCACCTAGACGAGGAGGTTCGATTTTATTGTACGGATTGCACTGTCCTTATCTGTGATGAATGTGTGCAATCCATTCACAAAACCCATGATTTCAAATCATTTAAAAAGGTAGTAAAGGAATTTATGGATACCAAAGGTGAGGAAATAGATAAATTAAGCAGATTTGATTGGTCAGGAGTAAAAGAGAAAATCGGAAAAGAAGCGGAAGCCAAATTGACAGATAAAACAACAAGATTTAATGCACAAGCTGAAAAAACAGTTAATAAAATCTACCAAATTCGAGACCAGAAAGAGCGGGAAATTCAAAACATGAGAGAGAAAAATAAAATTGCTTTACAACAGACGTCCCTTTTATTTGAAGAACGGATAATTGAACCATTGCTCAAACTAAAACAACTCATTTCAGAACCGGGAAGAGCAAATGATAGAGAAGCCGT
Source organism: Bathymodiolus brooksi (assembly GCA_963680875.1). NCBI lineage: Eukaryota > Metazoa > Mollusca > Bivalvia > Mytilida > Modiolidae > Bathymodiolus > Bathymodiolus brooksi. The sequence continues at coordinate 18,754,677 of OY804587.1, read as the reverse complement.
CAGGATAATTATGAAACTGAAGGAAGCGGAAAAAACACCTTCAGACAAACGATTAGAACACATCGCTTTTACCCCAACATTTATTGCGACAGAAATAGATGAAAATGTTATAGAAAAGTTGTTTGGGGAACTTGAAATTAAGGAAGAAGTCATGGAAGATGTATTCGGCCATAAACTAACTGAAATGGTCGATCATAACCGAACATAGATTGTGTGATTAGTCGAACATTAATTGTATTACATCGAACAGTCAACGACCGACCGAGCATATATAGATTTGCTATTAGTCGAACATTAATTGTATTACATCGAACAGTCAACGACCGACCGAGCATATATAGATTTGTTATTAGTCGAACATTAATTGTATTACATCGAACAGTCAACGACCGACCGAGCATATATAGATTTGTTATTAGTCGAACATTAATTGTATTACATCGAACAGTCAACGACCGACCGAGCATATATAGATTTGTGATTAGTCGAACATTAATTGTATTACATCGAACAGTCAACTACCGACCGAGCATATATAGATTTGTTATTAGTCGAACATTAATTGTATTACATCGAACAGTCAACGACCGACCGAGCATATATAGATTTGTTATTAGTCGAACATAAATTGTATTACATCGAACAGTCAACGACCGACCGAGCATATATAGATTTGTTATTAGTCGAACATTAATTGTATTACATCGAACAGTCAACGACCGACCGAGCATATATAGATTTGTTATTAGTCGAACATAAATTGTATTACATCGAACAGTCAACGACCGACCGAGCATATATAGATTTGTTATTAGTCGAACATTAATGGTATTACATCGAACAGTCAGACATATATTGTAACCAGTTAAAATGCCGGTACAATCGACAGATGCGCAGTCTCCCCGAATTTGTAATCCATGAAATCCGAATATTATCTCATCCTTGCTCGGCGCAGCTCGGTCGATTCCGGTTCTTCATCAATAGAAAGAGAACAACGGATTGACCCGAGGTTTGCTGATTGATCTCATCCACTGTCAGTCTTTGTTATGTTGAGTTTTTAGCTTTAGAACACTGTAACACGTTTTGATAAGTAATCGTATATGTATGTCGTATGTCATAGTATAATTCGGCACAACTCGATCGATGTCGTTCCTCCGTCTAGAAGGAGAACAGTTTATTCCCCTGAGGTTTTTCTATATGCAATATCATGAAATATTTAATATTTTTGAAATTTGAAAGGGATCTAAAACTGTAACAGTTGCCGTTGTCGAAATCAAGTTTATTTCTGTTTTGGGGGCGTCAATCATGGACGTATGGTAGTTAAAACTACCTTTGCAATCAGTGTCTATCACTTCTAAAATTGCGAGTTCGAACCCCGCTCATGGCGAATTACTCTATACAGCAGTATGTGATAATTAAAAAGTTTATCAGTGATTTGCGACAGGTCGGTGTACTTCGGTTTCCTCCACCAATAAAACTGACCTCCTCCAGTTTCTTCAGTAAATCTCTAGTACACCAGGTGGCTTCACCATTGGACGTTCCAGGGAAGAAGTTGCAACCAATGAAATGCAATTATATATAAATATCAACCCACCTAGTTGTCTTCTTTTTTCCCGTCTTTATATATTTATGTATTACATGTTATTGCTAACAATATTTTTGTTTTATCTGTTCCACCAGTGAACCAGTTTCAAAAGGCTAGATCTCCATGTGATTCTGACAGAGGTTACATCTACATAAATACGTTTCATCTAGACAAATCCTACACACAGGTTTGATCTACACGTATCCCCCTAAGGTTTTATCTACATGGGTTGTTCTCACATGTTTCATCTACGTGTGTATTTTACACAGGTTTCACCCACACATGTTTCTGACACAAGTATCATCTACACGTGTCCATTGCACATGTTTTGTCTGAACGTGTCCATTACACACGAGTTATCAACACCTGTTCCTTAAACGCGTTTCATCTGCATGATTTTCTTACACAAACTCCATCTACATGTGTCCCTTACACACGTTGTATCTGAATGTGTCCCTTATACATGTTTTATCTGAACGTGTCCCTTATACACGTTTTATCTACACGACGTTCATATGTAAGCTCCATCTACATGTGTTCGTTACACATGTTTTATCTGAACGTGTGTCCCTTACACACATGTCATCAACACCTGTTCCTTACACATGTTTCATCAACACGTGTCCCGTATATAAAGGTTTAACATATACTTGACCCTCACACATGTTTCATCAACATGTGTCCCTTATTAAGGTGTAACATACATGTTTCATCAACATGTGTTCCTTACAAAGATTTAACATACACGTGTCCCTTACAAAGGTTTAGCATACGCCAATTTCATCAACATGTGTCCCTTACAAAGGTTTAACATGCACGTTTCCCTTTCACACGTTTTATCTGCACGAGTTCCTTACATATCTACAGCATATGTACCAGCTGAGATCAGCTTTCCTGATATTAATACAAATTTATTAAGATTATCTTTATTCTTTGAAATAGTATTTTCAATTTAAAGTCCTTCTAGCTAACCACATATTCACCATATCATAGAGCTCAAAAAATATATAGAGTTGCCATAGTTTATAATTCAAACTGATATGAAATAGTAAGGTACTCACGAACGATCGGTGGATTTTTATAGGTATGTCGGCTTAATCCACCACTATGTCATGTTCAGTCAAGATATAGCTAAACGATAAGAGCTATTAATACTGGTGTGTGTCCTCCAGGCTCTTGGTCCTTTGTAACCTCTCTCTTAGATTGTATATATATATATATATATCAGGGGCGGATTCAGGGGGGGCGCACCCGGCGCGCGCTCCCCCCTAAAATTGGAAAAATATGATTTTGTGGCGTAAAATCGTGATTTTTCACACGGAATACCCCAAAAATTTTCGCGCCTCCCTCCGCTCGGCGCATTTTTTTAAGTTCGCCCCCCCTAACTTGAAATCCTGGTTCCGCCCCTGTATATGTATTTTTCTGAAAGAATCCTTTGACATACGTCAAAAGCAGTTCAATGTTGGCTAGTCTTAGAATGGTTTCACTTTGTAATATGTCATTTGTATGGTGTTATTAGAACTATAATTAAATCATTTCTTTACATTTATACGCATCAGTATTTATATACTTGTATTGTCATTGTATGTGAACATGGATTACGCATTGTTATCTGCTGTGCTTTATCCAATAAAGAATTATATATATTGTAAATAGTTGTTATTTTGATTTCATTGTTATATCTCTGTACCATTGTTATATATTGGATTAATGAGAATAAATATATATACAGTCAAACTTGCATTAATAGGTCATCTTTGGGGCAAAGAAAAAGTGGTCTTTTAAGACGGGTGACCTCTTAAAAGAGGTTCAATTCATATGAAATTTTCTATGACGGGACAAGGAAAAAAGTGACATTTTACCACAGGTGACTGCTTAATAGAGGTGACCACAAAGGCAGGTTTCACTGTATATAAATAAACGTCATTACAGATGCCGATGAAGCTTGTCGGTCAAGGGAAATATCCGTCAACTTGATTATAATTATAGTCTTTTTTTGTAGACTTAAAGTTATTTTTGTAATATTTTAGCATCTTTTTTCGGTGTTATTGTGCTACATTTTAGACGTTTATATATATATATATATATATAACCAGCATTGTTATTAAGCAACAATTAAATCAATCAATTTTATTTAAAAAAAAAAAACAACAATAAACAGAAATAAATGATTACATTAAAAGAATTAAGCTTTTGTTGTACAATACCTTGTATAAACACACTTTCCAATGGATATGGAATTCAAAGTTTCAAGTCACACTTCAATAATTCACTCAAAACTTTCATTCAAATCAAACAATTTTCAAATATGACATATAAATGATGCCCCCTCCCCCCCCTCCCCCCCCCCTCCGAAAAGTGTGGGCTGAATTGTTACTTCCATGACCATTAAATTAAAAAAAACACTTTCTGTTCTTAAAATTCATATTTTTTTACCATTGAAGAAAAAAATCCAAGGCGTTTTTTTTTTCAATAAGAAATAATAGTTATATACCAATGAAGGATGAACAATACAAAAATCACAATCCGACCAATGAAAAACATTAAGTAAATAAATAAGAAATATAATATTAAAAAAAAATAATTGGACAGCACAAACTCTCACAAATAATGTGAGTGTGAACAACTGCTTCAAAGGGTTCAGCACATCCTTCTCTAAACATGGCACCCATCGTGCATGAGAAGATAAGACAACGTTTTCACGTGGAAATCGTCTTGGATACCACAATATGTTTACAGAGACATGAAAAACAATGTTTATAATAAAATATCTACATACATACATGTAACACAATAACACAACACAAACAAGAGGGACGGACCGAAATCGTAATGAAAACCACAACATGTAACAAAACATGGTTAACTTGTAAACATTTGTAATCCATATCATGACTATCAAACTTCTAAAAAGGGATGGGGGTAAACCTAGACAGTTATAAGGAATTGGCCACTGAAAACCCCGGCGACGGGTAGCCTGGTGTCAGAAAACTTTAACATTTGAGGTAGGTAAAGGGGTTAGCTTGAACCTACGCCAATGGTGTTGGGATAGTGGGTTCAGAAGTTGACGTCAACAACCCCCCTGTCATACAGGACAACACGAAGTCTCCACAATAATATGATTTAAAACATCACTAAATAGGGGCCGTCGTGGCCGTGATCGTATGGTAGTTGGATTTACAACTATCTATGCAACCAGTGCCTATTTCTAATCGTTTAAATGTACTAACCCTACACCACCCAGCATCCAAACACACTCACATACGTTTTCCTCCTTTATTTTTTGATTATGTTCAGCTTTGTTAAAATTGTATTTTACCAGTTTTCTTGTGCATTCTCAATATAATGTAATAATAATTGTATATATAGGAGAAGACTCCATAAGTTAGTAAAACCTGTGTCTGATCCTCTTTTTATCATTGATCAAATAAAATAAATATAAACTAATCAGTGCCTATCACCACAATATACAACATTATGTGATAAAGTTTGTCAGTGACTTGCGACAAGTCAGTGGTTTTCTCCGGATCCTCCGGTTTTCTCCACCAATAAAACTGACCACCACGATATAGCTGAAATATTGTTGAAAGTGGGGTTAAACACCACCAAAGAAACAATATATTCTTTATACTATATGCATATAAAAATATTTACAATACAATATCCTAAATAACATGCGTTTAGTATCATTCATTTTGTCCTTAAATCAGGAACGATAACTCTGTCAAAAAAATGTTATCTTAGGGGAGGAGGACATAACAAGAGGTTTGGATTTCTTTGTACAATTTATGTATGTAATATTGAACAAATGAACAATAACTGTACTAATAACCTAATAACCGGTAACTTACACTGCTTTTTGAATATTGTGCCAGGAAATTTCACTTAATTGTTTTTACTTTCAGTTTCAAAGTACAATCTTCTGGGAATAAAAGGTATGTGATACTGATAACCCCCAGCATTCATGTACAATATCTAATGTCGCAGTTAAAATCGAACAACATTTTACATACAAAATGCACAGGCGCTCGTGGCACGAAACTACCCCCCCCCCCTTTTCTTAACTTCAGATATTTCTGGGTCGACACACGGAAGTTGCTGTTATCATAAGATTGTATGAATATTGACACGAACAAGTTAAAATAAGGAATTAGAGATGAAATAATAAAGAAATAAAGAAATTTTATTGAAAATAAATATGTAAATAGAAATTAAAAAAGGGGGGGGGGGTAATTCCGTCCCACGAGCGCCTGTGGCAAAATGTACTAGTAACCCATTACAACATACCAACAGAACTTATTGTGTCATTTGTATGTACAACTGGGGTCACTTGTGTGTAAATGATAATATATTGAATTTGACTCTGATTCATGATCTTTAGTTCTAGGAAAATCAGACTTGTACAAATGAAAGTAACAGAGTATGTACGGGGTCTGATCCTTGATGTCCAAAGCTTTAAATGAAGCTAAGCTTGGTGAAGAGAAGATACACGCCTCTAGGAGAGTCAGTCAGACTTGTATACATGAAATGGGGGTGTCGTGGTCGTGATTGTATGGCAGTTGGATTTAAAGCTTCCTGTGCAATCAGTGCCTATCACCAATAACGTTGTGACTTTGAATCCCGCTCATGGCGAGGTGTACTCGATACAGCATTATGTGATAAAGTTTGTCAGTGACATGCAACAAGTTGGTGGTTTTCCTCCCGGGTATTCCGTTTCTTCCACCAATAAAACTGACCGCCATGATATAACTGAATTCATTTATATTGTTGAAAGTGGCGTTAAGAACCATAACCAACCATAAATGAAAATATTAGTGGTTATGGTCTGTTTTTATGGGAGAATCGGACTTTTATTAATGAAAATGTGCACACTAGGGGTCCAAAGTTCTAAATGGAAAACATTTTGGAGAGATAATCCTTGATTCGCTCTAAGAGAATCAGACTTGTATTAATGAGAAATGACAGGGGTATATAGGGTCTGGTTCATATATATATATTTTGTACCCCTGTCATTTTTCTTGACACATGAAAGAATCATCTTCTCAAAAGTCACATATCCATTTTGATTGAGAGGCCGTCGTGGCCGTGATGGTATGATAGTTGGATTTACAATGGATGCAATATGTGCCTATCACCACTGATGTTGTGAGTTCGAATCTCGATCAGGCGAGGTGTACAACATTATGTGATAAAGTTTATCAGTGACTTACAACAAGTCAGTGGTTTTCTCCGGGTACTCCGGTTTCCTCCACCAATAAAACTGACCGCCACGATATAACTGAAATATTGTTGAAAGTGGTGTTAAACATCATAAACCTAACCAAACAAACATTTTGATTGACGTTTTATAAACTTTTCACTCATGAAATGATGGAGGATGAATGAAGAGTAAGAACTATAAAAGCTACATATTTAATTAAAAATTCAATGAAAATTTCTTTTAAACATTTCAACCACTATTAACGTCACACTATTGGAAAGACTAATAATTTAAACGTATTTGGGTACAAAAACATCAAAGAACTTAAATAGGATAGCCAAATTATCTAAGGTCATCTACAACGATGTCCGCCTGATAGAGGAGAACTTTAGATTTAGAAATAATTACATTATTTAGCAACCTAATTAAAATTAAATGTGTATTGCATCTTTTTTTCTCGTTGATACTGCACTAGTCTAACGCCAGAGAAAAAAAATAAAGATACAACAAACAGCTAATTTTAATTAGAGATGGATTATTTAGGAACTGTAAATTTCAAAAATAAATATATAATAAATCATGATAGTGCCGAATCACCGACTACTAGTGCCCGTTGTTGAACTTGTGATTAAACTAATCATATAATTAGCCAAAATTACATAATTAATTCCTAATCAGTAATCATATACTTAGCTAATACAATGATTCATTTCTGTTGCTAAACTCTTTTTTACTCAATGTTAAACTAATCATATTTAATGATTGAATTAGCTAATTATGTGATTAGGAATTAAAAATGTAATTATGGCTAATCATATGATTAGCTTAATCACAAGTTCAACAACGAACCCCACTGGTCGTACTTGGTAGGACATTCTCTCGGAAACAGTCAAGTAGAGGTATCGACCCAGTGCTAGTAATAAAAGCGTAGATATCTACCACTCGTTTCTGTAATAACCTTCATCAGGTATAGTTTTCTACACATGGAACAAATATGTAGTAGGCGGACATACCATCTGTTCTTGGTCCAGCTTTTATTGCATGTGTAAACGAGATGTCGTTATGTGTTAATATATCGCCAAAGAAAAATATTTAAAAAAAAAGAATACAACACACATCTAATTTTAATTAGCTTGTACGAAGAAGAATGGCATATGAACCAGGGGACAGCACTCGTTTATTGGTCGACAATTTAACAAACTACAACAGAACAAATTGCTTCTTTAATTTCCTATGCCAATGATACAAATAGAGACGAAAAAAGCAGGTGAAATCGAAGTCCTGGTTTGGGTGAGGCTAATAAAATATTGCGATGTTCAGTTCATTTACATCAATATACTTGTTAAATGTGTCACTGTACCTTGTTGTTACTGGTCTTTTTCAGTATTTACAGTAATAAAATGAGTGAACAGGAGAACACAACAAGCAAACCAACAAACCAAGCTCAAGTTCATGTAGGCAAGATGGCGGACAACTGTTGTGATGACCACCTAGCCGAGGAGGTTCGATTTTATTGTACGGATTGCACTATCCTTATCTGTGATGAATGTGTGCAATTCATTCACAAAACCCATGATTTCAAATCATTTAAAAAGGTAGTTAAGGAATTTATGGATACCGAAGGTGAGGTAATAGATACATTATGCAGATTTGATTGGTCAGGAGTAACAGAGAAAATCGGAAAAGAAGCGGAAGCCAAATTGACAGATGAAACAACAAGATTTAATGCACAAGCTGAAAAATTAGTTTATATAATCTACCAAATTCGAGACCAGAAAGAGCAGGAAATTCAAAACATGAGAGAGAAAAATAAAATTGCTTTACAACAGACGTCCCTTTTATTTGAAGAACGGTTAATTGAACCATCTCGCAAACTAAAACAACTCATTTCACAACCAGGAAGAGCAAATGATAGAGAAGCCGTCAGGATAATTATGAAACTGAAGGAAGTGGAAAAAACACCTTCAGACAAACGATTAGAAAACATCGCTTTTACCTCAACATTTACTGCGACAGAAATAGATGAAAATGTTATAGAAAAGTTGTTTGGGGAACTTGAAATTAAGGAAGAATTCATGGAAAATGTATTCGAACATAAAATAACTGAAATGGTCGATCATAACCGAACATAGATTGTGTGATTAGTCGAACATGAATTGTATTACATCGAACAGTCAACGACCGACCGAGCATATATAGATTTGTTATTAGTCGAACATAAATTGTATTACATCGAACAGTCAACGACCGACCGAGCATATATAGATTTGTTATTAGTCGAACATTAATTGTATTACATCGAACAGTCAACGACCGACCGAGCATATATAGATTTGTTAATAGTCGGACATTAATTGTATTACATCGAACAGTCAGACATTTATTGTAACCAGTTAAAATGCCGGTACAATCGACAGATGCGCATTCTCCCCGAATTTGTAATCCATGAAATCCGAATATTATCTCATCCTTTCTCGGCGCAGCTCGGTCGATTCCGGTTCTTCATCAATAGAAAGAGAACAACGGATTGACCCGAGGTTTGCTGATTGATCTCATCCACTGTCAGTCTTTGTTATGTTGAGTTTTTAGCTTTAGAACACTGTAACACGTTTTGATAAGTAATCATATATGTATGTCGTATGTCATAGTATAATTCGGCACAACTCGATCGATGTCGTTCCTCCGTCTAGAAGGAGAACAGTTTATTCCCCTGAGGTTTTTCGATATGCAATATCATGAAATATTTAATATTTTTGAAATTTGAAAGGGATCTAAAACTGTAACAGTTGCCGTTGTCGAAATCAAGTTTATTTCTGTTTTGGGGGCGTCAATCATGGACGTATGGTAGTTAAAACTACCTTTGCAATCAGTGTCTATCACTTCTAAAATTGCGAGTTCGAACCCCGCTCATGGCGAATTACTCTATACAGCAGTATGTGATAATTAAAAGTTTATCAGTGATTTGCGACAGGTCGGTGTACTTCGGTTTCCTCCACCAATAAAACTGACCTCCTCCAGTTTCTTCAGTAAATCTCTAGTACACCAGGTGGCTTCACCATTGGACGTTCCAGGGAAGAAGTTGCAACCAATGAAATGCAATTATATATAAATATCAACCCACCTAGTTGTCTTCTTTTTTTCCCGTCTTTATATATTTATGTATTACATGTTATTGCTAACAATATTTTTGTTTTATCTGTTCCACCAGTGAACCAGTTTCAAAAGGCTAGATCTCCATGTGATTCTGACATAGGTTACATCTACATAAATACGTTTCATCTAGACAAATCCTACACACAGGTTTGATCTACACGTATTCCCCTAAGGTTTTATCTACATGGGTTGTTCTCACATGTTTCATCTACGTGTGTATTTTACACAGGTTTCACACACACATGTTTCTGACACAAGTATCATCTACACGTGTCCATTGCACATGTTTTGTCTGAACGTGTCCATTACACACGAGTTATCAACACCTGTTCCTTAAACGTGTTTCATCTGCATGACTTTCTTACACAAACTCCATCTACATGTGTCCCTTACACACGTTTTATCTGAACGTGTCCCTTATGCACGTTTTATCTACACGACGTTCATATGTAAGTTCCATCCGCATTTTTTATCTGAACGTGTGTCCCTTACACACATGTCATCAACACCTGTTCCTTACACATGTTTCATCAACATGTGTCCCTTATAAAGGTTTAACATGTACATGACTCTCACACATGTTTCATCAACATGTGTCCCTTATTAAGGTTTAACATACACGCGTCCCTCACACATGTTTCATCAACATGTGTCCCTTACAAAGGTTTAACATCCACAGGTTTCATCAACATCTGTACTTTGAGCCGTAATGAAAGGGGGAGGCTTGGCGCTTAAAAATCTGATTCGACCCACCATATCTTTAGAAATGCCTGTACCAAGTCAGGGTCATTACGGTTTTCACAGTTTTCCGGTTGTTGACTGATTTTGTCTGTTTATATACTTATGAGTTTTGACTTTCCCTTTGTAAGATTGCTCGGAGTTCGGTAATTTTGTTATTACCCTTATTTATTAAGGTTTAACATACATGTGTCCCTCACACATGTTTCATCAACATGTGTTCCTTGCAAAGGTTTAACATACACGTGCCCCTTACACAGGTTTAGCATACACGTGTCCCTTACAAACGTTTAACATAGAGGTGTCCCTTACAAAGGTTTAACATACGCAAGTTTCATCAACATGTGTCCCTTACAAAGGTTTAATACACACGTGTCCCTCACACATGTTTCATCAACACGTGTCCCTTACAAAGGTTTAATACACACGTGTCCCTCACACATGTTTCATCAACACGTGTCTCTTACAAAGGTTTAACATATACGTGTCCCTCACACATGTTTCATCAACACGTGTCCCTTTCAAAGGTTTAACATACGCAAGCGTCATCAATATGTGTCTCTTACAAAGGTTTAACATACATGTGTCCCTTACAAAGGTACAAGTTTCATCATAGGTTTAACATGCATGTGTTCCTTACACAAGCTTCATCAACATGTGTCCCTTACAAAGGTTTAGCATACACGTGTCCCTCACACATGTTTCATCAACACGTGTCCCTTGCAAAGATTTAAAATACACGTGTCCCTTACAAAGGTTTAACATACACGTGTCCCTTACAAATGTTTAACATACACGTGTCCCTCTCACATGTTTCATCAGCATGCGTCTCTTACAAAGGTTTAACATACACGTGTCCCTTACAAATGTTTAACATACACGTGTCCCACTCACATGTTTCATCAGCATGCGTCTCTTGCAAAGGTTAACATACACGTGTCCCTTACAAATGTTTAGCATAACAAGTTTCATCAACATGTGTCCATTACAAAGATTTAACATACACGTGTCCCTCACACATGTTTCATCAACACGTGTCCCTTACAAAGGTTTAACATGCACGTTTCCCTTTCACACGTTTTATCTGCACGAGTTCCTTACATATCTACAGCATATGTACCAGCTGAGTTTAGCTTTTCTTATATTAATCCAAATTTATTAAGATTATCTTTATTCTTTGAAATAGTATTTTCAATTTAAACAGTCCTTCTAGATGACCACATATTCACCATATCATAGAGCTGAAAAATATAAGAGAGTTGCCATAGTCTATAATTTAAACTGATATGAAATAGTAAGGTACTCACGAACGATCGGTGGATTTTTATAGGTATGTCGGCTTAATCCACCACTATGTCATGATCAGTCAAGATATAGCTAAACAATAAGAACTATTAATACTGGTGTGTGTCCTCCAGGCTCTTGGTCCTTTGTAACCTCTCTCCTTAGCTTATGTATATATATATATATATAAATGTATTTTTCTGAAAGAATCCTTTGACATACGTCAAAAGCAGTTCAATGTTGACTAGTCTTAGAATGGTTTCACTTTGTAATATGTCATTTGTATGGTGTTATTAGAACTATAATTAAATCATTTCTTTATATTTATACGCATCAGTATTTATATACTTGTATTGTCATTGTATGTGAACATGGATTACGCATTGTTATCTGCTGTCCTTTATCCAATAAAGAATTATATATACTGTAAATAGTTGTTATTTTGATTTTATTGTTATATCTCTGTACCATTGTTATATATTGGATTTATGAGAATAAATATATATACAGTCAAACTTGCATTAATAGGTCATCTTTGAGGCAAAGAAAAAGTGGTCTTTTAATAGAGGTGACCACAAAGGCAGGTTTCACTGTATATAAAAAAACGTCATTACAGATGCCGATGAAGCTTGTCGGTCAAGGGAAATATCCGTCAACATGATTATAATTATAGTCTTTTTTTGTAGACTTAAAGTTATTTTTGTAATATTTTAACATCTTTTTTCGGTGTTGTTGTGCTACATATTAGACGTTTATATATATATATATATATATATAACCAGCATTGTCATTAAGCAACAATTAAATCAATCAATTTTATTTAAAAAAAAACAACAATAAACAGAAATAAATGATTACATTAAAAGAATTAAGCTTTTGTTGTACAATACATTGTATAAACACACTTTCCAATGGATATGGAATTCAAAGTTTCAAGTCACACTTTAATATTTAACTTACAACTTTCATTCAATTCAAACAATTTTCAAATACCCCCCCCCCCCCCCCCCGAAAAGTGTGGGCTGAATTGTTACTTCCGTGACTTTTAAATTAAAAAAAAAACCACTTTCTGTTCTTAAAATTCATATTTTTTTTACCATTGAAGAACAAAATCCAAGGCGTTTTTTATCAAGAAGAAATAATGGTTACATACTAAAGAAGGGTGAACAAAAATCACAATCCAACGGATGAAAAACATTAAGTAATTATATATGAAAAATAATATTTTTAAATAAATAATTGGACAGCACAAACTCTCACAAAGAATGTGAGTGTGAACAACTGCTTCAAAGGGGTCACCACATCCTTCTCTAAACATGGCACCCATCGTGCATGAGAAGATAAGACAACGTTTTCACGTGGAAATCGTAATGGATACCACAATATGTTTACAGAGACATGAAAAACAATGTTTATAATAAAATATCTACATAAATATACATGCAACACAATAACACAACACAAACAAGAGGGACGGACCGAAATCGTAATGAAAACCGCAACATGTAACAAAACATGGTTAACTTGTAAACATTTGTAATCCATATCATGACTATCAAACTTCTAAAAAGGGATGGGGGTAAACCTAGACTGTTATAAGGAATTGGCCACTGAAAACCCCGGCGACGGGTAGTCTGGTGTCAGAAAACCTTAACATTTGAGGTAGGTAAAGGGGCTAGCTTGAACCTACGCCAATGGTGTTGGGCTAGTGAGTTCAGAAGTTGACGCGAACAACCACCCTGTCACCCAGGACAACACGAAGTCTCCACAATAATATGATTTAACACATCACTAAATAAGGGCCGTCGTGGCCGTGATCGTGAGGTAGGTGAAGGGGCTAGCTTGAACCCACGCCAATGGTGTTGGGCTAGTGAGTTCAGAAGTTGACGTCAACAACCACCCTGTCACCCAGGACAACACAATAATATGATTTAAAACATCACTAAATAGGGGCAGTCGTGGTCGTGATCGTATGGTAGATGGATTTACAACTATCTATGCAACCAGTGCTTATTTCTAATCGTTTAAATGTACTAACCCTACACCACCCAGCATCCAAACGCACTCACATACGTTTTCCTTCTTTATTTTTTGATTATTTTCAGCTTTGTCTGTTATATATTAAAATTGTATTTTACTAGTTTTCTTGTGCACTCTCAACATAATGTAATGATAATTGTTTATATATAGGAGAAGACTCCATAAGTTGGTAAAGCCACAGGTACTCGGGGATAGAATCCCCCCTTTTTTCGTGAAAAAAAATATTCCCCGTTTTTGTCTTTCTTTTTGATATTTTTGTGATTAACTTGTGCTATATCATCAGAGAAATCTCACTATTTCATATCATCAGAGAAATCTCACTATTTCCTCCAGTTTGCTATCCAGCCCATGCCATTGCCCAAAACCACACACACCTGACGAACATTCTTCATATTCCAGTTTTTTTCATATCAAGAGGAAATGCTGCATACATTTCGAATTAGAAAAATTATAAGCTTTTTATATGACACACACAAATGTGTGATTAAATAACCGTGAGAGTTCTTCAGTACCCACTTTTGTTCTGATCCTTAAATTAAGGCCGTGTACATATGTAATTACATTAAAGTAATATACAATGGTATATTCTTTATATAGCCTATATATACATGCATATTTATTAAAAAACATTTACTATACAATAGCCTAAATAACAAGTTCAATTAGTCATGGGAACAGGAACGACAACTCTGTCAAAGAAATATTTTGTTGAGGAGAGACGAAGTAATAAGAGGTTTTGGATTTCTTTGTACAATTTATGTATGTAATATTGAACAAATGAACAATAACTGTACTAATAGCCTAATAGACGGGAATCCCTTGCTTTATGAATATTGTGCCAGGATATTTCACTTGATTAAATTTTTTTTACTTTCAGTTTCAATGTTTATTCCTCTGGGAATAATTATAGATTAATACATGGTCTTTTTCATATTGCCCTTGTTATCAGCACGAGACCTTGATATCGGCCCCGAGGACGATATCAGTCTAGGGCTGATGACAAGGGCAATATGAAAAAGGGCAGATAACATGTTATTGCTCTTCACAAGAGGGCAGATAACATGTTATTGCACTCGTAAAATGTTATTGCCCCGGAGGCAAATAACACGCCGCAAATTATGCTTTTATTACACATGCAAATTCTGCGTTATTTCAATAAAATATGTGATAATAGACCGTATGTGATAACTCCGAGCATTCATGTGCAATTTGTAATGTCGCAGTTAAAATCGAGTGAGTGAGTGATTGTTGTTTAACGCCAGCTCAGCAATTTTTCAGCTATATCATGGCGAGAACAAGTTAATTTTCAATGAGATGAGGATGAAATTTCCTGGCACAATATTCAGTTAAAATCTAACAATATTTTACATACTAGTAATCCATTACAACATATCAAAAGGATTATTTGTCATGTCATGTGTGTGTACAACTGGTGTATAACTGATAATATCTTGTATTTGGGTCTAATTCATGATCTTAAATTCTATGAAAATCAGACTTGTACAAATGAAAATGACAGAGTATGTACGGGGTCTGATCTTTGGGGTCCAAAGCTTTAAATGAAACAAAACTTGGTGAAGAGATGGTACATGCGGCTAGTAGAGTCAGTCAAACTGGTATAAATGAAAATGCCAGTTAATGTGGGACCGCCTGATCCATGGTGTTCAAAGTTCTAAATAAAAGATTTTAAGTAGTTATGATCTGTTTTTATGGGTGAATCTGACTTGTATTAATGAAATTATGCACATTAGGGGTCCAAAGTTCTAAATTGATATTAAATCTCTTTGAAATACTAGTAACAACCAACTTGTGTTTACGAAATCCTATAGCAAAACAATTTTAATATTCGAGTCTGAATTTTCTGCTGCAAATCAATTATCCTTTGATTGGATGTTATTTTTGTTCTGATGCGACATACAATATGGCTTCCAGCATATATTATACTTGCTGATTGATTGTGTGATAAATAAAACTGTCGTCAGAAATCAAAGGACAAGATGAACGAACTCTGTACCGGATATATCATAATTTATTATTGGTCCCCCAAAAGATTACTTGCATGGCCTCCAATCGTCATTCAACATGACCGCCACGGGACATATTTATTTCTTTGCTCGAATGGTCATTTATTCCAAAATGATATTTATATGTTATCTTCCAATTGAATGACACAAAAGAATCATTTTTTCATAAGCCACATATCCATTTTGATTGAGGAGCAGTCGTGACCGTGATCGTATGGTAGTTGGATTTACAACTACCTATGCAATCAGTGTCTATCACCACTGATGTTGTTAGTTCGAATCTCAATCAGGGCGAGGTGTACAACATTATGTGAAAAGTTTGTCAGTGACTTGTGATAGGTCGGTGGTTTTCCCCGGGTACTCCGTTTCCTCTACCAATAAAATTGACCGCCACGAAATAACTGAAATATTGTTGAAAGTGGCGTTAAACACCATAAACCTAACCAAACAAACAATTTGATTGACGTTTTATAAACTTTTCACTCATAAAATGATGGAGGTATGAATGAATAGAAAGAACTATAAAAACCACATAGTTAATTAAAAATTCAATGAAAATTTCTTTTAAACATTTCAACCAAAGTCCAAAGATTGGAAAACCGAGCAATTTAAATGTCTTTAGGAGCAAGAAAATCGAAGAGACTTAACAGGATAGTCAAAGTCATCTAAGGTCATCTAACGTCATCTACATGTACATCAATGTATGCCTGAGGGAGGAGAACTTTGGTTTTAGAAATAATTACATTATTTAGCAACCTAATTAAAATTAAAGGGGCATTAGCTACGATTTTGACAAAAACATTTATATGTTTGGGAAATTGGTAAATAGCTTTAAAATGATGAAATAAAGGTAAATATTTCACATTAAACAGCTCATCGAACCACTTTTCGCCTTTTGAGAACGAAAATAACCATCGATTAATTATTTCCTTTCAAGGAAATAATTTGACTTCGCTTTTTCTGTATGCAACTGAACTTACTAGTGACAGGTAAAAACGAATAATTTGTATTTTGTCGCTTATTAACTGCAAACTTGCATGGTTCTTTGTCCGTAATTAACACAGACTAAAAGCAGATTCACAAAAAATAAGAAATATCTGCATTGTTGTACTGATTTAATGACGATTCGACAAACTCCTTAAATAATGTCGATAATTAAACAGATGGCGTTCATTTCTTGATCGATCTCAAAACACGAGCAGTTGCACGTTTTTCCTCGATGCGCGTACATTTCATAACATTTATAAGTTTCAGAAACACGTTTTATTAAGGCATCAATCATATCTGATAGTTGTTATGGGTAACAAAAATTTACGATTAAGACAGATAATGCCTCTTTAAATATTTATTGCATCTTTTTCTTTTCGTTGATAATGCACAAGTATATCGCCAAAGAAAAAATAACTAAAAAGAGACAACAAACATTTATTTAGGAACTGTGAATTTCAAAAAATGAATATATATCTTATAAATCATGACAGAGCCGAAACACTAACAACTGGTTGTACTTGGTAGGACATCTCTCGGAAACAGTCAAGTAGAGGTATCGATCCAGTGCTAGTAATAACAGCGTAAATATCTACCACACGTGTCTGTAATAACCTTCATCAGGTCATCGTTTTCTATGCATAAAGCAAATGTGTAGTCGGCGGACACGTCATCTGTTCTTTGTCCAGCTTTTATTGCATGGGTAAACGAGATGTCGTTAGATGTTAATATATCGCCAAAGAAAAATATTTAAGAAAACAAAAGATACAACACACATCTAATTTTAATTAGCTTGTACGAAGAAGAGTGGCATATGAACCAGGGGACATAACTCGTCAGTCTATTGTTCGACAATTTAACAAACTACAACAGAGCAAATCGTTTCTTTAATTTCCTATGCCAATGATACAAATAGAGACGAAAAAAGCAGGTGAAATCGAAGTCGTGGTTTGAGTGAGGCTAATAAAATATTGCGATGTTCAGCTCATTTACATCAATATACTTGTTAAATTTGTCACTGTACCTTGTTGTTACTTGTCTTTTTTCCTTATTTACAGTATTAAAATGAGTCAACAGAAGAACACAACAAGCACACCGACAAACCAAGCTCAAGTTCATGTAGGTAAGATGGCGGACAACTGTTGTGATGACCACCTAGACGAGGAGGTCCGATTTTTTTGTGAGGATTGCAATGTCCTTATCTGTGACGAATGCGTGCAGTCCATTCACAAAACCCATGATTTCAAATCATTTAAAAAGACAGTGAAAGAATTTATGGTTACCCATGGTAAGAATATGGATGAAGTATGCACTATTAATTTGTCAGAAGAAAGTGTGAAAGGTATAAAACCAACGGAAACCGAGTTGAAGGAAGAAATAACAAGATTTAAAGCACAAGCTGAAAAATTAGTTAATAAAATTACCAAATTCGAGACCAGAAAGAGCAGGAAATTCAAAATATGATAGAGACAAATAAAATTGCTTTCCAACAGATGTTCCTTTTCGTTGAAGAACGTTTTGTTGAACCAACTCGCAAACTAAAACAACTCGTTTCAGAACCGGGAAGAGCAAATGATAGAGAAACCGTCAGGATAATTATGAGACTGAAGGACGTGCAAAAATAACCTTGTGACAAACGATTAGAACACACCGTTTTTACCCCAAAATTTGTTGCGACAGAAATAGATGAAAATGTTGTAGAAAAGTTCTTTGGGGAACTTGAAATTAAAAAAGAAATCATGAACGAGGGATTCAGGGATAGTATGAAATAGTCGATCATAACCGAACATATATATTGTGATTAGTCGAACATAAAATAGGTAAAATATAAAAGTGTATTAAATCGAACAGTCAACGATCAACCGAACATACATGTATATATATAGGGAGTGGATGTAGTCGAGTGGTCTAGGGCGCTGGACGTAAGGCTAAGCGAATGGTGCTGCAGTGTAACAATGGTGTGGGTTCAAATCCCGTCGAGGGAAGAACAAAAATTTGACAGCTCTAAAATCTAATTCTAACACTGTTTGGTTTAATTTTCAGACGTATATATATATATATATATATATATATATGAAATATTAAGTATATATGTACCATCTACACACGCTTATACACATGTCTTACGTCTATCCCTAGATTTGCCTTACGAGAAAAGGTAACACTACGATTATTGAAGCTCCTTTTTTAGGGAGTGGATGTGGTCGAGTGGTCTAGGGCGCTGGACGTAAGGCTAAGCGAATGGTGCTGCAGTGTATCAATGGTGTGGGTTTAAATCCCATCGAGGGAAGAACAAAAAAAATTGACAGCTCTAAAATCTAATTCTAACACTGTTTGGTTTAATTTTCAGACGTATATAATATTTAGTATTAACCTAGTATCCTTAGTAACTTTGAGATCCAGTGGGACAGATATATGGTATGGTTGTCACTTACTTCTAGACGTTTGTATACTATACTTTATTTCCTGTGACTGTATAATGAATTCTTCATTATCCTATGCAATATATTAAAGATTGCTGAGTTAGATTGCTGTCAAATTATAATATTAAGTATATATGTACCATCTACACACGCTTATACACATGTCTTACGTCTATCCCTAGATTTTCCTTACGAGAAAAGGTAACACTACGATTATTGAAGCTCCTTTTTTAGGGAGTGGATGTGGTCGAGTGGTCTAGGGCGCTGGCTAAGCGAATGGTGCTGCAGTGTATCAATGGTGTGGGTTCAAATCCCGTCGAGGGAAGAACAAAAAAATTTGACAGCTCTAAAATCTAATTCTAACACTGTTTGGTTTAATTTTCAGACGTATATATATTTGTTATTAATCGAACATTTATTGTAATAAATCGAACAGTTGTAGTAGGCGGGGTTCCGTAGGATGTGGCTTGTAGGACAAAACGTCCGAGTGTGAGGATGACAAACCCTAAACCCGATTGAATAAACAACATAAACCCGTGAACAGACAACAAACAGCTCAACCATTAGATATTTGTATACGAAGGACAACTCGACTTCTTTGTATGTATATGTGCGCCAGACAACTTTGTATACTGTGTAATGGCGAGACACAAGTGACGGCAATAGAGGCAATAACTGGTTCTGAATAAAGTGAATCATTTCAACAAAATATGCTTTAATTTGGCAAAATGTATTAACAATGCAAAAAGTCAACAATGTAAACGTTTATCAAAAATCAACAATGTAAATGCTTATCAAAAATCAACAATGTAAATGCTTATCAAATATTAGCAATAAATAAATGAACAATTTACCAGCCAATCATGATTTCTTTCTTGTGCAGCAGAATGTCCAGATAACATATACTTGATACAAAGTAGTGACAAACATATTCAGTTAATGCAGCAAGATGTTACTTGTTTAAGTTGGCTTAGAGTCAATATCAACTAAAAATAGGTGAAAATAAAAACAAAAACAAAATTAAAAAATCAAAATAAACATCTATGGCTAAGGCTATGGGGCTCTTCAGAGATTCACAAGCCACTTCTAATGGTTCTCCGGCCGGGCCCCGGACCGATGTACCTACTTAGCCCCCTCTCATAGGCCCTGATTGGAAGTGATCCCATCCATGATTCTAGTAACACTTTGATAGTCTTGAAATCGCTATTTTCATTAGATGGTACATAGGATCACTCACATATGACCCGTAACGGGGATTCCTCACATCTGGCATCTCCATGCCGCGACATGTCAGTAAAGGAGGGCAAGTGAGAGATATGATCTAAACCACATTGCCCAAAACCACACACACCTAACGAACATTCTTCATATTCCCGGTTTTTTTTCATATCAAGAGGAAATGCTGCATACGTTTCGAACTAGAAAATTATAAGCTTTTTATATGACAAACACAAATGTGTGATTAAATAACCGTGAGAGTTCTTAGTACCCATTTTTGTTCTGATCCTCTAATTAAGGCCGTGTATATGTAATTACATTAAATTAATATGAAATTGTATATTCTTTATATATACATGCATATTTATTAAAAAAAACATTTACTATACAATACGTCAATAGCCTAAATAACAAGTTCAATTAGTCATGGCAACAGGAACGACAACTCTGTCAAAGAAATATTCTGTTGAGGAGAGACCAGGCGGTGGAAATGATGATCTCCCTTGGCTATATACTCAGTCATTACAAAATATAGAGGGGTGCTAATGTGTGTATCGTGTTGGATAAATGAGTTTGCCAGACATTTATTTATGGATATATTGTGACAAAATATGGATGTAATAGTTTGAAATATATATTTCCCAAGGAGGTTTGTATTATTTTACATTCAACATACGTTCTCTTGTAAAATTTTGGATGTGAAGTAAAATACAATCAAATTTTGGGCCAAATGTTACCAGCGAGCTGCTGGTAAGATCAGGATCAGAATCAGGAAGATTTTTAGTTTGACAAATTTTTCTGAATGGTTTTTTGTTCTTTTGTAAGGTATTTTTACCTTAATAATTATATATAAAAACAGAAAATATAGGTTATATATTTTTATAAAATAAATTAATTTAAAAAAAACACGTGTTTTCTTAGAATATGGTAAATCCGATGATTTATGATATGCAGATGTTTGTTTACAAACAATAATTATATATATAAGTGTAATTGTTATCAATATTAAGCAATAAAAAAAATTTGTGTTCATATTTATATGAATATTATAGTTGCAATTATTTAAATTAAATATATCTACCTTGAAGAACTTTCGATTTATTTATATAATCAACGCCCAATTTATTATAAATATATTGCCTAATTTAATTCGATATTTTCCGTATATTCCAAATTCCAATTATACTTCGGTATTTTCCTACTTATTTCGGTCGATTCTAAATTTGCATAGACACTTCAAAGTACGTCAAAAAAATTTCCAATGAAAAGTTTCTCGATATACGAGAACTAGACGAGAATTTCCTTACTTATTATAAAATCCCGAGATACATCGAATGGTAAAATCGGCCATTTTCTAGCATCATTATTTGCTGATTCCATCCCCTTTTCCTATGACATCCCCTGGTGAGACGAAGTAATAAGAGGTTTTGGATTTCTTTGTACAATTTATGTATGTAATATTGAACAAATGAACAATAACTGTACTAATAGCCTAATAGACGGTAATCCATTGCTTTATGAATATTGTGCCAGGACATTTCACTTGATTAATTTTTTTTTACTTTCAGTTTCAATGTACATTCCTCTGCTCTGGGAATAATAATAGATTATCGTCACGGTATGTGTTTTCGTGCGTCATCTGTTTTCGTTTTATCAATTTTATTTTGATTTCCACAGCGCACGCATTATTTTTGACGTGTCTTCCGGTTTCTATTTATGGAACATAAACAATACTACAGCGTGACATCTGTAAAAGATGTTAAAGGTTGCTTTTAAAGACGTAAGTACCAAGAACAGTGAACCTACCTACTGAACCATACTTTTTGTAATGCTAAAAATTTACTTCTTTTTAAAGTAGCTGGAAAAAAATCCAGAAGGGCTATTTAAAATTTAACTATGTCATCTGCCTCTCAGACACCGGCTCTTCCTGTCATATAACTGTCATGGGGTCACTGATCGTCCTTGTAAACAAAAGAGCTGACTGAAATGTGCCTGTTTCTTATATAAAATGCATGTCACTTTGCAGTGCATTGTGGTTTCAGCACTAAAAAAAACATCAAAAGTAAACACAATTTTGAAAGTGGTAATTTTCAAACATTCTGTTATTTTATTTAGATGTAGTATGATTTGGTAGATGGCCAGAACCATGAAATTTTAAAACCAGCCATTTCCGGATTATATATTCGTTTCCATCCCGTATATCGGCCTTGTTTTTACTTCACTCGAAAACAGATGACGCCATTTTACTGACAACAAAAGTTGCCAGATAATCGAGAATATATTAAAATACAAGAATGGCTTTAAAAAAAACAATCTTATGTACAAAGAAATATTTAACTAGCCATTCTTTCAAAATTCCAATCGTCATATGAATGAAGGGTTAACACTGTTAATCGCTATATCGGAAAATCGATAATAGCACGAAAACCGATAACACGATGCTAATATATGGTCTTTTTCATAATGATATTGCCCTTGTTATCAGCACGAGACCTTGATATCGGCCCCGAGGACGATATCAATCGAGGGCTGATGACAAGGGCAATATGAAAAAGGGCAGATAACATGTTATTACTCTTCACAAGAGGGCAGATAACATGTTATTGCCCAGGAGGCAAATAACACGCGCAAATTATGCTTTTATTACACATGCAAAATCGGCGTTATTTCAATAAAATATGTGATAATAGACCGTATGTGATAAATCCCAGCATTCATGTACAATTTGTAATGTCGCAGTTAAAACCGAGTGAGTGAGTGATTGTTGTTTAACGCCAGCTCAGCAATTTTTCAGCTATATCATGGCGAGAACAAGTTAATTTTCAATGAGATGAAAATGAAATTTCCTGGCACAATATTCAGTTAAAATCGAACAATATTTTACATACTAGTAATCCATTACAACATATCAAAAGGATTATTTGTCATGTCATGTGTGTGTAAAACTGGTGTCACCAGTGTATAAATGATAATATCTTGTATTTGTGTCTAATTCATGATCTTAAATTCTATGAAAATCAGACTTGTACAAATGAAAATGACAGAGTATGAACGGGGTCTGATCTTTGGGGTCCAAAGCTTTAAATAAAGCAAAACTTGGTGAAGAGATGGTACATGCCGCTAGGAGAGTCAGTCAAACTGGTATAAATGAAAATGTCAGTTAATGTGGGACCGCCTGATCCATGGTGTTCAAAGTTGTAAATAAAAGACTTTAAGTAGTTATGATCTGTCTTTATAGGAGAATCTGACTTGTATTAATGAAAATGTGTACATTAGGGGTCCAAAGTTCTAAATTGATATTATATCTCTTTGAAATAACAACCAACTTGTGTTAAAGAAATCCTATAGCAAAACAATTTTAATCTTCGAGTCTGAAATTTCTGCTGCAAATCCATTATCCTTTGATTGGATGTTATTTTTGTTCTGATGCGACATACAATATGGCTTTCAGCATATACTATACTTGCTGATTGACTGTGTGATAAATGAAACTTCTGTCGTCAGAAATCAAAGGACAAGATGAACGAGTTCTGTACCGGAGATATCATAATTTATTATTGGTCCCCAAAAAGATTACTTGCATGGCCTCCAATCGTCATTCAATATGACCGCCACGGGACATATTTATTTCTTTACTCGAATAGTCATTTATTCCAAAATGATATTTATATGTTATCCTCTAATTGAATGACACAAAAGAATCATCTTCTCATAAGCCACATATCCATTTTGATTGAGGGGCCGTCGTGACCGTGATCGTATGGTAGTTGGATTTACAACTATCTATGCAACCAGTGTCTATCACCACTGATGTTAGTTCGAATCTCATTATGTGATAAAGTTTGTCAGCGACTTGCGACAGGTCGGTGTTTTTCTCCGGGTACTCCGGTTTCCTCCACAAAAAAAATTGACCGCCCGTTATGACTGAAATATTGTTGAAAGTGGCGTTAAACATCATAAACCTAACCAAACAAACATTTTGATTGACGTTTTATAAACTTTTCACTCATGAAATGATGGAGTATGAATGAATAGTAAGAACTATAAAAGCTACATATTTAATTAAAAATTCAATGAAAATTTCTTTTAAACATTTCAACCACTATTAACGTCACACTATTGGAAAGACTAATAATTTAAACGTATTTGGGTACACAAACATCAAAGAACTTAAATAGGATAGCCAAAATTATCTACGGTCACCTACAACGATGTCCGCCTGATAGAGGAGAACTTTAGATTTAGCAATACTTACATTATTTAGCAATCTAATTAAAATTAAATATTTATTGCATCTTTTTTCCCCATTTAATCAATGTTAAACTAATCATATTTAATCATTGAATTAGCTACTTATGTGATTAGGAATTAAAAATGTAATTATGGCTAATCATATGATTAGCTTAATCACAAGTTCAACAACGAACCCCACTGGTCGTACTTGGTAGGAGATTCTCTCGGAAACAGTCAAATAGAGGTATAGATCCAGTGCTAGTAATAAAAGCGTAGATATCTACCACACGTTTCTGGAATAAGATTCATCTGGTATAGTTTTATATACATGAAACACATGTGTAGTAGGCGGACATATCATCTCTTCTTGGTCCAGCTTTTATTGCATGGGTAAACGGGATGTCGTTAGGTGTTAATATATCGCAAAGAAAAATATTTTAAAAAAAAAGATACAACACACATCTAATTTTAATTAGCTTGTGCGAAGAAGAGTGGCATAATATGAACCAGGGGACATAACTCGTCAGTCTATTGGTCGACAATTTAACAAACTACAACAGAGAACAAAATAGAACAAACCGATCCTTTCATCTCCTATGCCAATAATACAACCAGAGACGACGGAAGCAGGTGAAATCGAAGTCCTGGTTTGGGTGAGGCTAAAAAATGTGGTGCTGTTCAGTTCATTTACATCAATATACTTGTTAACTTTGTCACTGTATCTTGTTGTTACTCGTCTTTTTCTGTATTTACAGTATTAAAATGGCTCTATATATTAACAGTAAAAGTATAAAAAATGTCAATTTCGCCCAAGTTCGTGTAGCCAATATTTGCCGTTGTAAAGACCACCAAGACGAAGAGACTCGATTTTATTGTAAGGATTGCAATGTCCATATCTGTGATGAATGTGTGCAGTCCATTCACAAAATCCATGATTTCAAATCATTTAAAAATGTAATTAAGGAATTTAAGGATACCGAAGGTGAGGCACTTGATCAATTATGCAGTGTTGATTCACCAGAAGAAAGGGAGAAGGGTAGAACAGAAATGGAAACCGCATTGAAGAAAGAAATAACAAGATGTAACGCACAAGCTCAAAAATTAGTTAATAAAATCACCCAGATTCGAGACCAGAAGGAGCAGGAAATTCAAAAAATGATAGAAACAAATAAAATTGCTTCACAACAGCAGTCATTTTCCAATGAACGTTTTATTGAACCATCTCGCAAACTAAAACAACTCATTTCAAAATCAGGAAGAATAAATGACAGAGAAGCCGTCAGCTTAATTATGAGACTGAAGGACGTGCTAAAAATAACTCCAGACAAACGATTAGAACACACCGTTTTTACCCCAAAATTTATTGCGGCAGAAATAGATGATAATGTTATTGAAAAGTTGTTTGGGGAACTTGAAATTAAAAAAGAAAGCATGAGGGAGTTTATCAGCAATAGAATGAAATAGTCGATCATAAACGAACATATATATTGTGATTAGTCGAACATAAAATGTATTAAATCGAACAGTCAACGATCAACGGAACATATATTTGTGATTAGTCGGACATAAAATATAAAGTGTATTAAATCGAACAGTCAACGAACATATATAGAATTGTTTTTTGTTGAACATTAATTGTAATAAATCGAACATGCAGTCAAGCATAAATTTTATTACATCGAGCAGTCAACTATCAACCGAACATATATTTGTGATTAGTTGAACATAGATTATAAATTGTAATAAATCGAACAGCCGAACATATATTGTAACCAGTAAAATGCCGATTCCGTTCCTCCATCAATAGGAGAGAAGCGGATTGACCCGAGGTTTGCCGATTGATCTCACCCACTGTCAGTCTTTGTTATGTTGAGTTTTTAGCTTTGGAGTACAACACGTTTTGATTTGTAATGATATGTTTATGTCGTATGCCATATTATCACTCGACACAACTCGATCGATTCCGTTCCTCCGTCTAGAATAAGGCAGCGTATTCCCCGAGGTCTTCAATAGTTTGACATTTTAAAGAGACATAATACTGTAACACCAGTTTTTTACAGGTTTCATCCACAGGGGCTAAGTGCGTCCGAAAAAAACAACTATATAATACAACAAGGGGAGCAACTCACTTGCTTGCATTTTTTAAGTGGTCGTGTTATTTTGATCGTAACTTCAGAACGCCTTAATATTTACAAAAAAAAATTCACCAGTCGAAAGCCAAGTAATTGTCCTTTCCAATGAGACCCCAATTGTTAGTGTAGGTCTCCGAACTGCTGAGGTAAGCTACACGAACCAAAACAAAACGGCGTGAAAATCGGAGGTCGTACAAATGCTGGGTTAACTTTTTCGGAACATCTCTAGACTCTACATGACATTTGATGAAAAGGGGAAGGTCGTCAAATATGTTCAGCCAATCAACACACCCGTTAGAACTCTCTCATATTTTCAAGTCTGTGGTGTTTGGGAAGGATGGAAAGGGGATTTCTTTCAAAAACAGACTTAAAGGGCATATAAATTGGAGAAAGGTAAGAAATTTTAACGTAATTTGAATGGATGAAAGTATTTAGCCAGTCAAAGTGGTAAATATTAAGGCGTTCTGAAATTACGATCAATTTAACACGACCACTTAAAAAAATGCAAGCACGTGAGTTCCTCCTCTTGTTGTATTATATAGTTGGTTTTTTTTTCGGACGCACCTAGCCCCTGTGGTTTCTTCTACACGTGTTAATCTCACATGTTTCTTCTATGCGTGTTTCTTACACAGGTTTCCTGACCCAAGTCTCGTCTACACGTCACCCTCATAAGGTTTATCTACACGCGTCCCTTACACACGGGAACATCTACACGATTACCTTTTACAAGCTCCATCTACATGCGTCCCTTACAAAGGCTTCAACTATACGTCTTGCGTACAAATGCTTTAGCTTAACGGATCCCTTACACACGTGTCATCAACATGGCACCTCTTCCTTATAATTACACGTTTCATCATCACGTCTCCCTTACAAAGGTTTATCATGCATGTGTCCCTTACAAAGGTTTAACATGCACGTGTACCTTACAAAGGTTTAACATGCATATCTCCCTTACAAATGCTTAACATGCACGTGTTCCTTACAAAGGCTTAACATGCACGTGTCCCTTACAAATGTTTAACATGCACGTGTCCCTTACAAAGGCTTAACATGCACGTGTCCCTTACAAAGGTTTAACATGCATGTGTCCCTTACAAAGGCTTAACATGCACGTGTTCCTTACAAAGGCTTAGCATGCACGTGTCCCTTACAAATGTTTAACATGCACGTGTCCCTTACAAAGGTTTAACATGCACGTGTACCTTACAAAGGTTTAACATGCATATCTCCCTTACAAAGGCTTAACATGCACGTGTCCCTTACAAAGGCTCAACATGCACGTGTCCCTTACAAAGGCTAACGTGCACGTGTACTTTACACATGTGTCATCAACATGTGTCCCTGAAAAAGGTTTAACATGCATTTATCCCTTACACATGTATGTTTTATCAGCACGTGTCCTTTACAAGTTTACCATACATGTGTTCCTTACACACGTTTCGTCAACACATGTCCCTTACAAATGTTTAACATACATGTGTCCCTTACACATGTTTCATTAACACGCTTTCCTTACACATGTGTCCCTTACAAAAGTTTAACATGCACGTGTCCCTTACAAAGGTTTAAGCGTGTTCGCTACACACCGAGTTTGCCATCCACAAAATGCATATGTATCATCTGAGTGTAGGTTTCCTTATATTAATCCAAATTTATTAAGATTATCTTTATTCTTTGAAATAGTATTTTCAATCTAAACAGTCCTTCTAGCTGACCACCTATTCACCATAACATAGAGCTGAAAAAATATAGAGAGTTGCCATAGTCTATAATTAAAATATGAAATAGGTATTCACGAACGATTGGTGGACTTCTACAGGTATTTCGGTTTAAACCACCACTATCATGTAATGTCCGGCCAAGATATAGCAAAACAATAGGGGCTATTAATACTGGTGTTTGTCCTCCAGGATCTTAGTCCTTTGTAACCTCTCCAGGCGCGGATCCAGGGGGGGGACGCACCCGGCGCGCGCCCCCCTAAAATTGTAAAAAATATGATTTTTTGGCGTAAAATCGTGATTTTTCACACGAAATACCCCAAAAATTTTCGCGCCTCCCTCCGCTCGGCGCAATTTTTTCAAGTACGCCCCCCTAACTTGAAATCCTGGATCCGCTCCTGCTCTCTCATTAGCTTGTATATGTATTGTAAATAGTTGGTTGTTATTTTTGATTTTATTTTCTTTGTAACCCCTCCCCGTCACTTGTAAATATTGTAAATAGTTGGTTGTTATTTTGATTTTTATTAATACATGTATCTCTGTACCATTGTTACACATTAGCATTATGCAGATATATAACCAGAATTAACATAAAGCAACAATTAAATCAATCAATTTTATTTAAAAATAAAAAAACAATAAACAGAAATAAATGATTACAAGCTTTGTTGTACAATACCTTGTATAAACACACTTTTCAATGGATATGGAATTCAAAGTTTCAAGTCACACTTCAATAATTCACTCAAAACTTTCATTTCAGTTCAAACAATTTTCAAATATGACATATAAATGATGCCCCCCGAAAAGTGTGGGCTGATTTGTTGTTTCCGTGACTATTAAATTAAAAAAAAAACTTTTTTGTTCTTTAAATTCATAATTTTTATTATTGAGGAAAAAATGGGCCGATTTGTTGCTTCAGTATCTATTAAATTGAAGAAAAAAAAACCCAGTTTTTCTTAAAATTAATATGTGTACTATTATATGTTCAAAATTACAGTCTTGTCGTGAAGAATTTTTCAGGAATATCTGTGATGTTGTGCCTTCATTTATTAATATGTCTGACTTTGACAAATTTAAATTTATATTTAGTAGTAATGATCTAGACATATGTAAAATGTGTATATTAGGTGTCAATAAGTTGTATAATCTAAATCAGTCTAAAAAACAAGATTAATCAGTGGTTTTAATTTTTTATGTCACTTTTACTGATCTTTAATTGTCAATGGGAGGTAACTTGAAATTTTATACATTTGTATTGTATGGGAGATAACTCTGTCTTTCCTCAGGTCAATCGTAACTACTCGGCCATTCTCGCTACCCTGCACATAACCTCGTACGTACATAGTAGACATTCTTCTTAAATTGTTTGCCGAAGTTAAGTTAAGTTAAGCCGCACAAAAATATAGCCCACGAAAATCCAATATGGAAGACATACTAAGTAAAATCTAATCATGCAAAACTAATTAAAACTTTAATTGAAATATAGCAAATTTTTTAAAATATAACTTTATCAAACTTTCATGTAACTGACATGTGAAAAGTAGTGCGATTTATACGCCTAATGTATACGAGGTTATTTGCAGTGTAGCGAGAATGGCCGAGTAGTTACGATTGTCCTCAGCTGTGTTATCAACTATTCTGTATTATGTTATCAAATATTGTGTACTTAAAGTTGTCTTAGATGTGTTTGTCATGTTCTGTATTGATGATAATCCTTTGTTTGGATTTTTAGATCAATAAAAATTATTATTATTATTATTATGTATATATATTTTTATTATTGAAGATAAAAATCCAAGACGTTTTTTTTTTCAATAAGAAATAATAGTTACATACCAATTAAGGAAGGGTGAACAATATAAAAATCACAATCCGACGGATGAAAAACATTTATAAAATGGCGATCCCCATTATTTGGTGCTACATGCAACTTCAATCACCAAATTCTAAGGGCCGGGGTGGCCCAATGAGTTAGGTAGTTGAATTACCTAACAATTTTTACGGCGTGGGTTCGCGCCCAGCTTTTTAAATTACAAAAAGGGTGAACTCGACTCGCAGCCGCAGGTGATAAAGTTTACCAGTTGCTTAACCATGGTCGGTGGTTTTCTCTGAGTACGCCGGCTTCTTCCACCACTAAAACTGGTCGCCATGATATAGTTGAAATATTGCTGAAAGTGGCGTTAAACACAACCAATCAATCAAACCAAATTCTACCTTACGGTATACTATTCTTAACTTTCATGAACACAAATGTCTTTTATTTACTGCCATTTAAATTTTCACGCTAACTTGTTAAGACCATGGCGTTTTCCTTCCCTTTCCTTTATAAATAAGAGAAATAATAACATTTTAAAAGATTGGACATCACAAACTCTCACAAATAATGTGATTGTGAACAACTGCTTCAAAGGGGTCAGCACACCCTTCTCTAAACATGGCTCTCATCGTGCATGAGAAGATAAGACAACGTTTTCACGTGGAAATCGTCATGGATACCACCATGCCTGTACAAAGACATGAAAAACAAATGTTTATCATAAAATATCTACATAAATATACATGTAATACAATAGCACATCACAAACAAGAGGGACGGACCGAAATCGTAATGAAAACCACAACATGTAACAAAACTTGGTTAACTTGTAAACATTTGTAATCCATATGATGACTACCAGACTTCTTGAGGGATTAAAATCTGAACAAATATAAGGGGCTAACATACATTGGGGCGAATTTGCTTTGATGAAAAAGGTATCAAAGGGGCCGAAAACAAGTTTACAATGGGAGGATAGATTGTTTTACTTACCTGTAATTAACATGCGTATTCGCTTAATTCAAATATTTGTAATATCTATTCACCCACTGCTACATATACATGTTAAAAATAGTTGTGAAATGGAGTTGGTGGGCAAATAATGTATTATTGTCGAAGGCTTCACATTCCGAAAAGACAGTATTCTAAAATGTGGAGAAATGTCATGGACTTACAGATTAAATGCTCACCAGACAACTCTCCATATATAGAGGACAAAGAACTTCCGAAATTCCACCAAATTTATACATTTTAAAATCCGCCCAATTGTATACTTTTCATCCGCCCCATTGATGCGTTTTTTGTTGCCCCATTGAGTTGTGAATCCGCCCCAATGTAAATCTGCGTTATAAGGAACTGACCACTGAAAACCCCGGCGACGTCTATTCTGGTGTCAGGAAACCTTAATATTTGAGGTAAGTAAAAGGGGCTAGCTGGAACCCATGTCAATGGTATCGGGCTAATGGGATCAGAAGTTGACGCCCACAGCCAGCCCGTCACCCTGCAGGAAATCACGAATTCTCAAGAACAATCAATATGATTTAATACTTACTACATCACTAAATAATGCTGTGGAATGAGGGCAATTTGATTTAATATATGGTTTTACTTATAACATACAAGACTATTTTTTATTACAAGTTGAAAAAAGTTTTTTAATGTCAATATACAGCCATTCATTTACGAGGCTCCATAAGGGTTGGAGTTATGGTGTTTAACGCCACATTCAACAATATCTCATTTATATCGTGACAGTCAGTTTTATTGGTGGAGAAAACCGAAGTACCTGGAGAAAACTACAGACCTGCCACAAGTTACTGACAAACTGTCTCACATAATATTGTATCGAGTGCACCTCGCATGAGCGGGGTTCGAACTCACAGCATTAGTGCATAGGTAATTGTAAATTCAACCACTATACGATCACAACCACGACGACCCTTGACCCCATAAGGATAATACACTTGAGTTCACATATCTCTTTTTAATATCAAGTATTATTATACTTCGTGTAAGTTTCTGTAGTGATATTTGGTACTGTAATATTTTGGCATATTACCTGGACAATTAGACACTCAGTATAATAATGATATTAATGTGGTCTTGTCCAGGCGGTCGGGTAATATGTCTCTCAGACCTGGGTAATATTTTGGCATATTACCTGGACAAGACCACATTATTATATAAATATTAGATGAACTCACATACTATATCAACACCATTAAAGTCGGTAAGGACCAATGTGGTCGTGATCGTATGGTAGTTGTATTTATAACTACCTGTGCAATCAGTGTATCACCACTCACGTCGTGAGTTAGAATCCGGCTCGTGGCGAGGTGTACTCGATACAACATTATGGGATAAAGTTTGTCAGTGATTTGCAGCAGGTCGGTGGTTTTTCTCCGGGGCCTCCGGTTTCCTCCACCAATAAAACTGACCACCACGATATAACTGAAATGTTGTTGAAAGTGGCGTTAAACATCATAAATCAAACCCTAAGTAACCCATTAAAGTCGAAATACGTCTTCAAAACGGATGCGGTCGCGAGTCTTAAAATAAGAACCCAACCGGAACCTCCACTATTTACAGGGTATATTAAATATTTCAATCTTTTTCTGAATTAAAAAAATACATCTGGTTACATAAGAATCAAGTAAGAAATCATTTTATACTTGTGAACTCACTATTGTGTTTTAACTTACTTCTTTGTTTGTTTGTTTGGTGGTGTTTAACGCCACTTTCAACAATATTTCAGCTATATCGTGGCGGTCAGTTTTATTGGTGGAGGAAACCAGAGGACCCGGAGAAAACCACCGACCTGTCGCAAGGCATTGACAAACTTTTTCACATAATGTTCTACACCTCGCCCTGATCAAGATTTGAACTCACAACATCAGTGGTGATAGGCACTGATTGCATAGGTAGTTGTAAATCCAACCACCATACGATCACGACGGCCCCTGTTTTAATTTACCCATGTAAACAAATTGCACAGACTGGGAACTATAGGCACAGACAATTAACAGAAAATGGTTAAAATACTGACAGCTATTTTACTTAATGCACAATGGAGCGTGAAATGCATTGCACACTAGTTTTATAAAATTTGACACAATAAAATAAATATACAGAAAAATACTGCACAATTATGCAAATAAAAATTCATTGAATTTATAAAGCACTACCCAATAATTAAAATGATATGAATATATAAGCACTAAAATGTGTAAACATAATTATATTGTATATCAAAATGTTCATATAAAATGCCCCTTATTTTATGAGATGCTGAACTTGGGTTAAAAATATATACAGACACTTTTATACAATTGGAATATATTAAATTTACTTTTTTAAGATTAGGGGTTTATTTAACAGAAGTCTACTAACATATAAATAAATAAGATTGATTGTCGTTTAATGTCAATTAAGAGAAAAGCACTGCAGTTATATTCTTGACTAGCTGCAGTACCTATCTCTTATGGTCTTCTTCCCCTTTTTGTGTCCATTGTCACAAAAAAAGCAACAACAAAAATAAAAATAAATACAAGATCTACAAGAACTACAAGAACTACTGTTCCGCAGCTGATTCAAGACTAGGTCAAGTATATAAACAATAAATCATAAAAGGTAAACTGATGACACTGGGGTTGGTCAATAGGGGGGAATTTGTTTAGAAAGCTGCAGGGAAAAACCAGAGGATATGAAGTATTGGGTACGATATTTTTGACCTGCAACATTGACGTTAATGGTTGCCAATAAAATACCCCTTAGAATGCTACATATACCTTTATATATATATATATATATATATATATATATATATATATATATATATATATATTTATTTAATATCATTTGACAATTCAATTTAATAAATAATTTGCAAACAACTGATGTTCTTTGTACAATGATATAAAACTAAGTCATGTCATTCCAATTAAGACACAAAGAGGTAATTAGGATCAAACAAGAATCATTAAAATAAAATTCTTGGAATTATGACAAGAATCAAAATGAACACATGAAAAATAAAATACTGAGACTTTCAATTAATACTATTATAACATGTTGTTTCTTTCACATCTGTTACATATTCCATACTTTTTCAAACCTTTAACCTTTAACCTTTAACCTTTAAGACCACTAACGATGTGAGTTTGAACCAAATAATGATCTAGAAAACATTACACAGAAAACTATAGATCGAACAATACGAAACCCACTGAAAACTATAGATCGAGCAATACGAAACCCACTGAAAACTATAGATCGAGCAATACGAAACCCACTGAAAACTATAGATCGAGAAATACGAAACCCGCTGAAAACTATAGATCGAGCAATACGAAACCCACTGAAAACACTGAAAACTATAGATCGAGAAATACGAAACCCACTGAAAACTATAGATCGAGCAATACGAAACCCACTGAAAACTATAGATCGAGAAATACGAAACCCACTGAAAACTATAGATCGAGAAATACGAAACCCACTGAAAACTATAGATCGAGCAATACGAAACCCATTGAAAACTATAGATCGAGCAATACGAAACCCACTGAAAACTATAGATCGAGCAATACGAAACCCACTGAAAACTATAGATCGAGCAATACGAAACCCACTGAAAACTATAGATCGAGCAATACGAAACCCACTGAAAACTATAGATCGAGCAATACGAAACCCAATGAAAACTATAGATCGAGCAATACGAAACCCACTGAAAACTATAGATCGAGCAATACGAAACCCACTGAAAACTATAGATCGAGCAATACGAAACCCACTGAAAACTATAGATCGAGCAATACGAAACCCACTGAAAACTATAGATCGAGCAATACGAAACCCACTGAAAACTATAGATCGAGCAATACGAAACCCAATGAAAACTATAGATCGAGCAATACGAAACCCAATGAAAACTATAGATCGAGCAATACGAAACCCACTGAAAACTATAGATCGAGCAATACGAAACCCACTGAAAAATATAGATCGAGCAATACGAAACCCAATGAAAACTATAGATCGAGCAATACGAAACCCACTGAAAACTATAGATCGAGCAATACGAAACCCACTGAAAACTATAGATCGAGCAATACGAAACCCAATGAAAACTATAGATCGAGCAATACGAAACCCAATGAAAACTATAGATCGAGCAATACGAAACCCACTGAAAACTATAGATCGAGCAATAGGAAACCCACTGAAAACTATAGATCGAGCAATACGAAACCCACTGAAAACAATAGATCGAGCAATACGAAACCCAATGAAAACTATAGATCGAGCAATACGAAACCCAATGAAAACTATAGATCGAGCAATACGAAACCCACTGAAAACCGAGGGTGAACTCAGGTGTTTTCTGGAAAGGTACACCTATGACCACTAACGTTGTGGGTTCGAATCCCGCTCAGGCGAGGTGTACTCGATACAACATTATGTGATAAATTTTGTCCAGTTTGAAATATTGTTGAAAGTGGCGTTAAACACCATAAACCAAACCAAACCAAACATATTCCATACTAATCTTTCAAACTTTTAATTTTTTCATAAACCAATTAAATTTGAATAAAAATGTTAATTTCGAAACAGTATACAAAAGATTGTCCCAAAAAGCACATGTAACTTTAAATGGGGGATCCGTGGGATAAAAAGATTAAATGAAGACAAAATTGTCCCAAATTATAAAATGCATAAATGTACTGTCAAACCTGCACCTGCGGTCACCTCTATTAAGCAGTCACATGTATTAAAAAGTCACCCTTTTCTTGTTCTGTTATAGAAAATATCTTATGAATTGAACCTCTCTTAAGACTTTATCATCATATCCAGGGGCGCCCCCCCCCCCCCTAAAATTGGAAAAAAAATATGATTTTTGGGCGTAGAATCGTGATTTTTCACACGAAATACCCAAACAATTTTCGCGCCTCCCTCCGCAATTGGAAAAAATATGATTTTTTGGCGTAAAACCGTGATTTTTCACACGAAATACCCCCCAAATTTTTTTTTAGGGGGCCCCCCCTAACTTGAAATCCTGGATCCGCCCCTAATCTCATTGAACATTAACTTGTTCTCGCCATGATATAGCTGAAAAATTGCTGAGTTGACGCTAAACAACAATCACTCACTCTTTGTTCCAAAAGTGACCTTTTAATACAGGTTTGACTGTATATCTTTAGCTTGGTGTAGTGGGTTTTTCTTAAAAGTTATTTCATATTCAAATTTGGCAATGAAGGCTCATGATTTTTTTTTTCAGACCTCAATGTAAGTCGATTTGACCACAGGAACCGGTAACAATCATCACACGAAATGACCCAAATCCATTGGTATAATAGTATATGTTTTAAAGGATTTGGGATATTTTGTGCCATGATTGCCACCGGTCCCTGTGTATTTAACCGTATTTACCAAAACTAAGGGAGGTAATTAACATTTTCTTTAATGAAAATTCTGTCCACAATAGGTTGATTTTTGATTTTTGGTGTTTAAGGCCACTTTCAGCAATATTTCAGCTATATAATGGCGACCAGTTTTAGTGGTGGAAGAAGCCGGATTACCCGGAGAGAACCACCGATCATGGGCAAGCAACTGGTAAACTTTATCAATAGGCCACAATACAGTCCCTTTATAATTATCTACTATAATTAATGTACGCCAGAGTTCACGAAAGTTGTCAGTCCTGTCAAACGTGACCATCAAAATTTGGGTAGATTTTCCTAAGGACTGACGCAATCTTGGTATGTTGCAATAGAAAATTAATGAGGACTGACATTTTTTTTCACTAGGATTACCAAACCCAAATGACATTTCGTGAAACCTGGTACACAATTAATCTACATCTGTTTTCAGAACATATACTACACAAATATTTCCTTGTAAAAAAATCAGGTACATGTACATGTATATATCATAAATATGTTTACAAGAACTGGCTGCAATAGACGTTTTCAATAAGCCTCATTTAGTATACAAACTAGAAAAATATCATCACTAAACATAGTGATAAAAATCAGAATTTGCTCAATTTAGCAACAGCAAAGTTTAATAATTTAACATGTCGTTCTTACACCCTTCAACAGTTAAAAACATCCAAATTTCAAAATATTTGGACCCGATGGTTTTCGCGGTCACTAACAACAACATTACCATTAGCCAGTAGTGCTACCCCCTCGAGACCTTTGAACTGACCGTTACCACTTCCGTAGGTACCAAACATACAATAGAATCGTCCGTCGCCATGGAAAACTTGGATCCGGTTGTTACCGCTGTCAGCCACAACTACAAAACCTTGGTCGTCAATAGCGATCCCTTTTGGATATTTAATTTGCCCTTGCATGGTTCCTGGTGATCCGAAACTGAATAAAAAGTCACCATACATGCTGAAAACTTGAATGCGATGATTACTACTATCGCTAATGTATATTCGATTATCGGGACTTATCGCTAAGTAATGGGGGTTTTCTAAATGCCCCAACCTATGACCAAGACTACCAATTTTTCGCACAAAACTACCATTAGACTGGAAGACTTGAACTCTGTGATTTTCTTTATCACAGATATAAATGAAGCCCATTTTGTCACAGCCAACTCCCCAAGGATATAGGAGTTGTCCGTTGTCAACTCCTTCATCTCCAAACATATGTTGAAATGCACCATTGTGGTCAAATACTTGTATTCTGTGATTATAACGATCGGATGTGATTATCTGTCCAAAACTATTTACAGCTATTCCAGCAAGGCAATCGAACTCGCCCTCGCTCTGTCCATATGAACCAAATGTTTTAACAAACCGTCCTACCGAATCAAAAATTTGAACTCGATGATTACTACTGTCTGCAACCAAAATGGTGTCATCTCGGGTTGATACAGCGACACCACGTGGCCACGTAAACTGCATTTCATCGTTCCCTCTCGTACCAAATCGTATTATTGCTCTTCCTTTATCTTGGTAATTATTTATAGCTTCCGACACAATTGTACTTTCATTTCCTTGAAATGAAACCATTTGTAAATTGACGACTTGATCATCATCGGAATCCGAGTCTGCATGTGTTGATCCATTAATATCGAATCTAACTGATGGTCGTGATCTCAGCCGGGCTTCTGCTGAGCTTACACGTGACATTGGATGTCCTGGATCTGGACTTTCATCTCGTTCAAAAGTTCTGCTACGTGCATTTGCATAAACAACAGCAGGTTCTTCTTCGATATCTTGCTGAGAAGGCCTCTGATAAAACCCAGAAGCGCCATGAATGTCCATGAGAGTTGCCCCTGTGGTTAAGCTTCTCTGTCTTCTGGGCTGAGAAGAGGCATTTTGAAGAAGCGAAGGGGCACTGCCTCCTATCAAACCTGCTAATCTGCTGTCGGTCATGTGGTGTCGTCTGCGTTCTTGTATACTTCGTCGAGGAGTAGAGCTGCCATTTGGTAGCAAGGGTCTTATCTCAGGGGTAAACGACCGTGATGTTGAAAATCCGGAGATTGGTGTTGAAGGAACAGGTCGGCCACCAGATCGTATCAATGCGATTGCACGGTCTACTGCATCCATTGACGGAGCCCACGTTGTAGAAATCGACGACGGTGATGATGTCATAAGTGCAGTTGTAGTTGAAGATGCTATCGGTTGTGACGACGATACAATTGGTATTGATTGCGTTGCTGGAGCATCCATCGGAGATTGTTCTCGCGATGGTGTGTTGGAATCGTCCGGTGCAATATTTGAAACGGCAACTTCTCCATAGTTCGTAATAGCATTTAGCAGTCGATTTTCCTCTACGATAAACTGTAAGTATCGTTCTCTTGGAACCTGAAAATTACCACCTTCATAATGTCTTAACGTTTCCATGTATTCTACACATTGACGTCTCAAATCTACCAAATCTTCAGTAGGAATGTTTGATTGAGATCTTGCGAGAGAGGAATCGGTTGTGTCACAAAAGCTTGATATACTGGCTATTTCAACTTCAAGGTTTTCGACATGCATTGTTAAGGATCTTGTTTCACCTTGCAAGAACATTTCAATCTCACCATGAAGTAACCGTTGTCGATTTCGTAATTCACTTTGGTATCTTTCAATTGCTTCTGATACATCGGATTTAACAGCCTCTGTTCGTTGACGAATTTGGGTCGATTTCCTTTCTATACTACTTATCGCATTTGATATATTCGGAACACCTCGTCGTATTTGTCCAGTCAGACGCACGATATCTAGTTTTAATTGTTCAACATGCGCATTTTGACAAGAAACGCAGACGATCATATCACAGTGTGTACATCGAGCTAAAAACGCTTCACGCCCACAAACTGTACACCCACTGCGTGAGGCGGCCGCTACAGATGGCGGCGCATGTTCATCAACGATGGCGTTGATATATGCACTCGCAGCGTCGGCTGCCGCCTCGGCTGTTGAATTTGACCTTTGCGGACCTTCTGTATTTCCAGTTGCACCTCCTGTTTGTTCTTGTCGTCTGCCTTGATTTCTTTGTGAACGCAGATCAAGAAATCCTTGAATTGTAATGTTATTCGGAAATCCTCTGATTCCTTCATATGGTACACGATGTTCTGCTCGACATTCTGGACACTTTATATATCTGGTAATTGGGTGGACCAGTCCTTCTAAGCACGGCGAAGAACAAAACGTGTGTTGGCATGGCAATATTTTTGGAATGTTAAATCTATCAAGACATATGGCACATTTCAAAAGTTGTCCAATCTGTTCGGATGAATATGAATATTCTTGTTCTTCATCCATGATTTAGTGCCTGAAAAAAATATACCATAATTACAATTCAATGAAAACGTAGAATACTAATTTATTCCAGAGCTTGTGCTCCCTATATGATTTCCTTGATAGAGGGTTGCTGCTAACAAGGAAGCTACTGAACTAAGGATTTATATTAGTTAAGTTGAAGTCATCACTTCGAACGTTTTACGGTCGCCACTGGGAATGCGGTGATACTAAACAGAGTCGACTAGAGTGGACTAGAGTCTACTAATGAAATAACGCAAAATAAACATGTAAATGTATTGCATTACTTTGTAGATGATATTAAATGACTTAAATGATATTTATAAGTTAATTTTATTGATGTTTTAGTTCTCACGGAGTGAAAATATACAAGAAAGATCGGCGCGATTAACTTCGGGTTTACCAAAATAGAGACATGTAACCTTTATACTCAATACTTTTAAGAACTCAATAAAAAAATGTTTTGTTGTTATGAATAAAGGTTTATATTACACAATACAGTGATTTTCAGCTTTTTCTGGTCTGAAATTTTAGCTATTTATTTGTCTTTTCTTCAATTGAGCTGTACGGCTGTGTGTTAGAGACGACAGATATGGATGGGCTGTTGTTGAGAAGTCTACAAATCATTGTGTAGTAAGATGTGTGTTAAATAGTTTTGATTTTTATTTATTATCATATACAATAATAGATATGTACATACAGAGACTTAATTTTCCATATTTCGCATGTATCTATTTATTATTTCGTTTGGTAATGTAACTAGATTAACACGACGGGTGCCACTAGTGGAGCAGAAAGTGCTGAACCCTTCCGGAGCACATGATTTCACCCCCGGTTATTAGTGGGGTTCGTGTTACTCGATCTTTAGTTTTATATGTATGTTTTGTAAATTGTTGTTTGTTCTTTTGTACTTTTTCTTTTGCCCATTGTGTTGTCTGTCCTTCGATTTACGGATTCTGATTGCCCATTTGATATCTTCAAACTCAATTATGCACAAGTGTCGCATTTTTTTAAAACCTTTTAAGGTACGTCAATAGTTAAAACATTGGAAAGCCACACAATTCAAGTCTTTGGACGCAAAGTAAATGAAAGGCACTACATTTTATAAGTTGAAAGTTCAATTTTCGAAATGACGTGATGTCACGTGACCACGAGGTAGTACAAACGCAGTAACATAATATTGATTTACATGAATACAATATTTTTCCTAGAGTTATTCCCCTTTTATCTATCAGATTCTTCGTACCACAATGCTGCTTCATTCCAAAATACAGTTTATTTCAATTCTTGATTATTATGACATTTGTTATTCTATTTTTTGTCTTTTGCACCCTGTTTTATTATTAGGATCGCAAGGGTTTTAACTCATTATACCATCAGCAAGTTCAAATGTTTGAAACTTGAGTGTACATATCACAATGATGATGATTCAAGCAATTTACTAAAAACTTCACAAAACTTATTATTTAAAAGTTCCTTAATTAAAGTCTATGCTAAACTTTGGACCACATCTATATATGACAGTGAAGATTCATACCATATATAATTGTCCATTTCTTCTCCAGAAAGAAACTGTTAATTTCTTAAATTGTTGAAAGTGGCATTAAACACCATAACCTTAGCCCTTAATTTCTTAAAAGTTTCACCGATAAACCCTATGTTAAATTTTCTACGTGCAGGGTTCGGACCCTCTAGACCTCTGTGCTTTCATTGGTATAATTTTGAATCCAAGGGCTCGAACCCAAAAGACCATGGTGTCTTCCATTGTGCAAGTTTGAATCTGTGTATCAAAATGACTATTCATGTCATTTATATATGCATTTTCAATACAAATTTTTAAAGTATTAAAAAAATGTTATTCTTAATTTTCTCCGTTGTAGCTTATATGAACATTGCAGGGGCGGAACCAGGATTTCAAGTTAGGGGGGCGCACTTAAAAAAATTGCGCCGAGAGGAGGGACGCGCTTTTTTTTTGGGGTGTTTCGTGTGAAAAATCACGATTTTACGTCCCCCCCCCTGGAGGCGCCCCTGCATTGAGCCCCCAGCTCGTCCCCCATAAACCATACGATCCTGCACAAATCTAAATATCACAATGATGCTGCAAAACAAATACCTCAGCATTTTACTGATTGTTCTTGAGAAGTATATGATTACGTATCTTCTCAAGTTCATAATTAACTATCCCCCCTTTTTTAGCACTATCTCCATGGAGGATCAACTACAATTGTACAACTCTGAATCTCTTTTTCTTAAAGATCATCATTGCCAAGCTTGGTATCCTTCCTTTGAGTAGTTTTGATTAAAAATGAAAACGTTAATGAAAACAGACGGACGGACTAACGATTAAAGTGAAGATCAATTGCCAGTCCAGCTAAAACATCGGTTAAATGAATATCCACACACGACCCGATTATATAGCAAATAGTTCATGGCACTGGGGGTCATATGGCAGTATACGGACCGGTTCTAAAAAATATTATATGGACCGAAGCTTCTGAGGTCCATATAATATTTTTTTTGGTGACGGACCGGTCCAAATACTGCCATATGACCCGAAGTGACATGAACTATTTGCTATATTATGCTTTTTATCTAAAATAATGCAGGTACCTGGCCGGTCCATATACTACCGGTCCATATACAAAAATAGTGACCGGCTGCGCTAACAAAGACAAATAGGGAAAATAAAAACGTAAAGTGTAATATAAAGATATATACATTGATCAATTAAGCTACATGCAGTTTTTAAACAATCTATTTTAAGTAGCATGATATTTCCCTACTTCTTCAACCTGGGTCATTTAAAGTGCATGTTACCTCTGGACAACAAAGGAGAAATGTTGTGAGAATATCAACTTTTGAGTTATTTTATTCAGCAAAGTATCCATACATTATTATAAACTATCCTAAAAAACTATGAATACACAAA
Organism: Bathymodiolus brooksi; assembly: GCA_963680875.1. Lineage (NCBI taxonomy): Eukaryota > Metazoa > Mollusca > Bivalvia > Mytilida > Modiolidae > Bathymodiolus > Bathymodiolus brooksi. The sequence goes on along the minus strand of OY804587.1, from coordinate 18,711,422 downwards.
TATTTCCCCTACGTACTAAACTTCCTCAGATTTATATAGCATAAGGCAACAACCATTTTCTAAAAAATCCCCCCCCCCCCCCCCACCACCCCAGATAAGAAAATGGTTGTTGCCTCAGTAATACCCATACATTATTATATACTATGCATAAACACTATGAATACACACATATTTCCCTATATACCTAAGCTTCCTCAGATTTATTTAGCGTATGTAATGAGGGTGTAGCGCATACCTGCAACTGTCAGGTCAATCTGTGATCATAAACCATATGAGTGGGAATACAATATGATTAGACATAGGGTCGTTTTATGTAGGAATATGTATGTACTATTGTCGTACAGAAGATGCACTGCCTTCTCATTTCCTGACACAGACATGATGGTCTATATCAATTAAGTAAAGATTAGTCTGAAGTCAGATACCAAAGAGGTAACCAGAAGCCGTAAATCGAAGGACAGACAACACAATGCATACTGCCAAAAGAAGAGGACAAAAGGAAGGAACATTGATCTACAAACCGCTACACAGAAAAGTGAACATTGAGCAACACGAACCCCACTAAAAACAATGAAAAACTCTTGTGCTCCTGAAGGGTTAGCAGTTCCTGCTCCACTAGTGATACCTGTCGTGTTACTGTTAAACGACACAAACATCATCTGAGTTTCTTCATTTTTTTCTTCATCAATTTCAATACTTATCGAGTTTTATCCACCGTGAATTCCCGACGAAGTGGGGTTTTTTTTATTATGGAAGTCAATTTTATTGGTGGAAAACTGATTGTCTTAATATATCAAACCGAATTGGTGGTATAATCAGTTGTGTGATCGCCTCGAGTGTAGGTGTGAAACCACTAATTAATTTCTCTAAGGTTTTCTACGAAATTTGTGTTTGTTCGAGCCTGCCTGGCCATTTTATCTTAAGTTTAACCTTTCTAAGACCATATATTTTCTGAAACGTACATGATTCCTCTACGTTCTGTTAAAATATCAGGGCATGTTTAAAATCTTGCAGTGAAATGCCAGGCTACGGAAAACAACTACTCTAAAAATAGCTCGGTCATCCCCCAAAAAATTCAGTATTTATAGGTCATGCATCACATCCTCCATAGAGGTATTAAAATACAACTAAGTCCATCAAATTTGGGCTCAAATTAATCCCTATATATTTAATTTCAATTATCAGTTTTAATCATTCCATTCTATTCAGTAGTTTTCACAATATAACAAAGTGCAAGAAACTTTTTTCTTGAAAAGGGACTACTTTCGTACATGTTCTAAGCTCTGATTGGTGAATTAGTGGATTTACACTAGATTGTTGGTTCGAGTCCCGGTCGGGTCAAACAAAAGATTAAAATCAGTATCTGTAGCTTCATTGCTAATCACACAGATCGCAATCAGGATAATGCATCCTATATGCGAATGCAACAACATGTATAACCATGAGATTGTAGAGAGTGAGCTAGCACTATAAAAAATGCAACTAGCAGTGTTGGTCTAGTACAAAACGGACATTATCATCATCATCATCATCATCATCATCATCATCATCATCATCATCTCATCGAAAAGTAATCTGTTCTCGTCATAAAATAGATGCAAAGTACTCACTTGGCGTTAAACAACAATCACTCACTCATTAATATTTTGGTTCCTTGTTTATAGTCAAAGATGTAAGTCACGATCCTATTTTCAGTAATAATGTGATCGACTTTTCCGTTGTTTGAGATGGTTTACCGGGTACTTTTCGACGCTCGACTGCGATCTCTAATAGTATTCCGTCCTTTCATCACTAGATATAGATGAATGTCGTTTAACACTCGATCGGCAATGTTCGGGTGATTCCGTTGCTCTCATTAGAAGAAGGAACGGAATCGGCCGAGTTGTACCGATTGGTTTTACACTAGTAAGTGATTTATCCTTTTCTTACTGGAGACCACAACAATTTAAAGTAATTTCATTATCATAACATAGACATAGTGAACTTACAAAACTAGTATGACATATAAATGCGTGCATGTTGCATGAATGGTTCTGTATGTTTGGAGCAGGATTCCATGAGATCAGCTACGTAGTTCTGCATCGTTTTCCTCTATAGGTTCCTGAAATCAAATTAATTTGAATTAAAATCGTTTGATTCGGAATTATTACAATAAATAACATTATGAACATCGTCGGAATTTCCCACGGCTGATCACACTCCGATATATTCTCCTCATAATGAGCGGAGAGTATCGAAGTGAGGTCAGCAATGGGTTACCGACGATGTCTTATGATGAAGTTGATGGAATTTAATAGAGGGGATTTCAACAAAGTTTTGTAACTTTTGTACGATCCCTTTTGGAATAGAAAACAAAAAAGTGTCCATATTTCTTTAGGCATAAAATATATTTAAAATAAACTATCGGACAAGGCGTCCCCGTTGTATACCTTCGTCGCGTGTCTTGTTGTCATGTCAACCTAGGAATCTCAGAAAAAATAATTTAAATAATGGCGTTATATCATAAGGAGTATTACTCTTTTTTTCTTTCTTTTGACATTCGTGTGATAATATCGTATTTTAAAAATGATACGGACACGCCCCCCTCATGTTTATGCATCATGGTGATTACTATTAACATTTAAAATGTTTTACTTTTGTATTTGTAGATTTGGTCACAAATGGTTTATAATTTAAATGACATTGGATTTTACTATGTTTATATCATTTTATAATTATGTTTTAAAATAAAATTTAAGTCAATAGCAAAATATGTTTTTGAATAAAAGTTTCAAAAGAAATTCGAAATTTTCAACTTAATTACGTTACCAAGTTAAGCAGCTATATTTAGCTGAGCACTGTAGATGCAAATAAGGACGTTGGGAACATTTAGTTCATACACATGCTCCACTGATATTACATGTTATTAATCAAAAAGGGTATTTAATGAATTCAACAGGTGCATATGCACGTCATTTTTTCAAGAGTGAATTAACTGTAGTCTATGGTAACACTACAGTTTACGTCTTTGTTGTGAAGCTGTCAATTTTAATTAACCAATTAGTCGATGATGTGGAACAATGTATGAATCATACATGATTCTTAGACTTGATGAAAATAATTCAGGAAGTATTTTTATGATATCGCCCATTAACAATAATAGTTTGGTTTATGGTCTTCAACGCCACTTTCATTAATATTTCAGCTAGATAGTGGCGGTCAGTTTTGTTGGTGGAGGGAACCGGAGTACCCAGAGAAAACCACCGACCTGTTGTCGCAAGTCCCTGACAAACTTTATCACATAATGTTGTATCGAGTACACCTCGCCATGAACGGGGTTCGAACTCACAACTTTAGTGGTGATAGACACTGATTGCACAGGTAGTTGTAAATCCAACTACCATACGATCACGATGAGTGACTGGGCGATTGTCGTTTAACGCCAAGTTAGCAATATTTCAACCCTATTATGGCGAGAACAAGTTACATTTCGATGATACGATGTCTGTTTGATGCATTTTCATAGTTCTAGCTCATTGAAACAACAGACCGCGAGTAGAAATATTGGTCCACCTGGATATATTAACCTGATTCTGAGTTAATCAGTCTTTGCCTTTACTTCTTAACACTGTATGCTGGGATGAGAAGCAGCTAATACCAATTATTTAGACTTTGGTTTGATCCCATAGCAGTTAGAACCCACAATGATGAATGTGACTACGTGATTGATTGGTGTTTAACGCCAACTTTAGCAGGATTTCAGCAATGCAAACAATCGTAATGCATCAACATATTTTACAGTACTTTACTGTAAAATGAAATCACAAAATAGTTTTACAGTTTTTCCGTTATTATACATTCTTTAAGTCAATACTAAATACATTGTGTTGGGAGTAACATAAAATCATTAAAAAATAATGCAAAATTCTATATGATGCTGGATGGTTTGTCATTGACTAGACTGATTAGATCTCTTAGTTTTCCTGTGGGAGAAGTTGTAAATTTTCTGCATCGATTTTGTGTGTTTGTTTGTTTGTTTGTTTGTTTGTTTGTTTGTTGTTGTTGTTGTTTTTTTTTTAACTTAGATTACAATGCAAGTCATCGTGTCCCTATAAAGCAGGTGACGATTCTTGTAGAATATTAAATTTGATCCCCCTTCTTTTTGTCCGAAAGAAAATGTAACCTTTCTTCCTTTCGGAGACTTTTGGATGGTCCCGCCAGTGATAAGTAAAGGGAAAGAGCTTTAATCATTGTTCTTAATTCACATGCACATTATAAATTAAACAGGTATATATCGTTCATCATGGGAGGTAAACAAAAAGGAGTAAATCTTTTAACGTTAAAACCACCAAACATATGACTCTGTGTATATCAGGGTCCTATGGTATCGTGGTAGTTAAATTAAAAAGATAGCGCCCAAAATTTGCTATAATTACATGTTAATACACGGTACCATAGAATCCACGGTATCATAGGATCTGACTATACAAAGTGGGTTTTTTTTTATTTCGAAAACTACATTTCGAAAAAGAAAAATTTGCATGCAGTCACATACCTGTAATTAATACATTTTTCAATAATCAAATATTACGCAGGTACCACGCAGTTTTTTTTCTCTATCTATCAAATCCGGTTGAAAACAATGAAAAAAATGTGCACACTTTTAATTGCACCTGGTGCATCTAACATTCGATACTGACAAACACAAATATTTCTTGATAACAATTTTTTTTGCCAACACACGTTAATTTCAATCTGAAATTGACCAGAACAACAGACGTAGCAGGTTTGTATTTCTAGCTAATTAAGCAATTAGAGAAAATCTATTGTGAAGTGTTTAAGCTATCTCCATTCAGTCTACTCTACTGTTGATAAACAAATATCTATAATTATATATAAATACACATCATGTGATAATACGCAGTTGCATTTTTGGCACTGTGACTGTATTTTTGAGGTTCTTTATGAACACTTGTAGAAATTCTGTTAAGTGCGTAAAACATGTATTAGGAAGATAACAAAGAAAGAAGTCACATCGTTTCCATTTAACAAGCATGAATTTTTATGTTTTAAATCGGTTTAGGGTTAGGAATATAGTGTTTAACGCCACTTTCAACAATATTTCAGTTATATCGTAGGGCAGTTTTATTGGTGGAGGAAACCGGACTACTCGGAGAAAACCTCCGACCTGCCGCAAGTCACTGACAAACTTTATCATATAATGTTGTATCAAGTACACCTAGCCATGAGCGGGATTCGAACTCACAACTTTACTGGCCGTTTTAAATCGAACGTGAACAAATCTGTATGAAATTCTACTGTTGAAATAAATAAAAATCAGGACCCTTGAATGTTTATTTAGATCTTCATTGTGCACATATCGTAATGCATACGAAACCTCGAGCGAATTCGCCGCTTCAAATAGAGGAACGGAATCGACCGATTGTGGCGAGTGGGTTATATCGTGATGAGATCCAGTGAGTGAGTGATTGTTGCTTAACGCCAATTCAGCAATTTTTCAGCTATATCATGGCGAGAACAAACTAATTTTCAATGAGGTGATGATGAGGTTCACTTTGTACTAGACCAACATGCTTAGTTGGATTTTTATAGTGCTAGCTCACTGAAACAACAGTCCGCGGGTAGACATGTCGCTCCACTCGGACACATTATTCTGATTCCGAGCCAACCAGTCTTTGCTCTTCCTCCTTAATGCTGCGTGCTTAGCGGAGAAGCAACACATACCAATTTTATAGTCTTTGGTTTGACCCAACCGGGGCTCGAACCAACGTCTACCGCACTCGAGGCGAGCACGCTAACCATTACGCCGCCGATGAGGTGATGAGATCGAGAAATATGTAAAAGAGGCTAAAAATGTATGTTTTTAATTTTGAGCATAACTCAAAACTTAAGGTTTTTATCAGACGGTCCCTGACCTACTGATGAGCTGGACTAGTTTGCGCGAGACGGTCTATATCCTGCAGACGAGTTGCACTATTTCATGTGGGACGACTCCTAACCTCCAGATGTGTACGACCATCCATAACATACAGATGAGCTGGGCCACTCTATTATCACAACTCTCTAGCAAAAAACATGTTTATAAAGTTTTACCAAAGTTCGGGAAACAACTGTGATTTTATGGTCCATGTAATTTAAATATAGTATTTTTTTGACCGAAGAATAGGATATTTTGTGGTAATTTAGATTCTTTGGACTGTTTTAAAACTAATCAGCCAATAATACAGCAATCCCTACATTGTAAACATTTGTAACCTTCTTAATAAGAAATCGTTTAATTTGTTGAAATGTTGATCTTTATACATTTTTACACCTGAAAGTGTAACACATTTTGTGCTATAGATTTGGAAGTATTAATTATCATCTTAAAAATGAGTAAAAGTACCTGGTACGCCCCTTATAGAATGGCCCCTGGAGGGCATGATACAACATTTATAATTAGCACATTAACACAATAATACATGGATAGTCGACCTTCCCATTGATTGAAACAAGTGTCTGCGTGGGGAAGGTTCCTACAGTAGACAGCCTACTCACGTGCAAATCAAATAATTAATATATTTGCATTTATTTACTTTTTATGAATAGCACATAAAATTCTTCCGTTTTTATAACACATTTGACCTTTGACCCATCTGCCGTTAGTGTCATATAGACATGAAATTTTAACCTGTTTAAAACCCGCATTTTTCTAGCTCTGTACCGTACAACATAAAATTTACAGAAAATTATCGTTACCGTTATTTTGATCGAAGATGTACCATGAATCGTTCTTCATGATACCTCATTCCCTCATTCTGAATGCCACAATTTCTACATTGGTTGATTGATTGGTGCTTAAAACAAACCTTAGCAATATTTCAGCATGATTGTCTGTAAACTTATCAAACGATCATATATATTTTGAGAATATATATTATTCATTCTCCCACCTTGTACACCCTCTGCCATATGTTAATTATTTTGAGTTTTTAGAATATCTTAGATGTTAGAAAACTGTCTTTAGAACAAAGTACATGTTTAGGTCAATGTGTTACTAGGACCTGGTTATATAAATAGAGATATTTTTCTATCAGGAATTCGATTTCTTGAGCCAATATACCAGTTAGGACAAAGACCTTAGGTAGTTATATATAGATCTGTCTGTTCTCTTGATGTTTGGCGTATGTACTAAATTTGTAATTATAAAAATGAATAGGAACAGTTTCATTGGCACTTATCCAAGACATAAGAATGAGGGTCTTTCTCCTTTTTTTCTGTGATTTTCCCACGATTTTTGTTAAGATTTGGAAGATCATCGCCCTCTTTATTAGTCCACCATACTCATTTAGTATGTATTTAATTTTTTTTATGTAAATTATAGGTTATGGTGGTTCTGGTGTTTAACGCCATTTTCAACAATATTTCAGTCATATCCTGGCAGATGTATTAAATTATAATAATTTCATTTTATATTTTCCTTTGTAAACATGGGATTCGTCTATATCTGCATTTTGGATTAGATTTTTAATCAAATCAGACAAAATGTTTTTGGATATTGATCTCCAAAATTAATCACAAATTTGTTCTGTCGAAAGGTGTGTTTACACACTGTCAAAATTTTCCTTACCCATACACCTGTTTCAAAAGCGAATTTGATAGTCTAAACTTGTCCTCAAACAGGTTTGATTGAGTGGTATATCAAATATTGGAAGAAAGTTGGATTAAAATAAAAAGGTAGATATCAAATGTAGTTGGATATTTTAGACAGTCAAATTTGTGTTTGATACAAGTGTACAGGAGGTAAAATTTGACTGTGTATACCTGCCTTAAGAAATGAAGAAAGCAAACAAGATCATGAAATATGCTTAATAACAATAGCATTTGAATGAAATTAGTAAGAAAGGATATGGATGTAAATGAACATGAGAGACTATCCAACTGTTTACACTTAGACACACATTAAAGTAAAGGAACAGCTTGTAGTAAGAAAGGATATGGATGTAAATGAACATGAGAGACTATCCAACTGTTTACACTTAGGCACACATTAAAGTAAAGGAACAGCTTGTAGTAAGAAAGGATATGGATGTAAATGAACATGAGAGACTATCCAACTGTTTACACTTAGACACACATTAAAGTAAATGAACAGCTTGTAGTAAGAAAGGATATGGATGTAAATGAACATGAGAGACTATCCAACTGTTTACACTTAGACACACATTAAAGTAAAGGAACAGCTTGTAGTAAGAAAGGATATGGATGTAAATGAACATGAGAGACTATCCAACTGTTTACACTTAGACACACATTAAAGTAAAGGAACAGCTTGTAGTAAGAAAGGATATGGATGTAAAGGAACATGAGAGACTATCCAACTGTTTACACTTAGACACACATTAAAGTAAAGGAACAGAGCTTGTATTGCTGTTGTACATTTCAAAGTCACAATATGGTTTTTTTTCATACATGTACATGTATTTGCATAGCACTTTAATTTATGGATTCAAAAATACAAGTAGCTTTTTAGTAAATTTAGTAAGTAGGATTTTGACTTTATTTTTGGTCAATCTCACGGCTACCGGATTGAACGCAAAATCTCAGGGATGAAAATAGCAGCCCAAAAAAATAAAATATATGTTATTTGTGTTTATTTGATATATTTACTATAAATATATCACTACAATTAATATTAAACCATTTTCAGCCAAAAATAAGTGAAAAAAATGTGCATATGATAGCTTTATTATAAAACATCGATGAAAATCTCCCTTATGGCACCATCAATCTCACTGAAGGAATAGCAAAATTTCCCTGAAGGCCAATTCCCAAACTTAACATGTCTGCCCAAAATTTATATTTAGGTCATAGTTAATCAATTGTTTGTTTTCCAAAAGTGACCTACCAGAAAAAAGGCTTCTACTAGAATTCTTTTTTTCTTCAAAAACAAATATATTTTTTTTATTTAAGGATTGATCTCAATTTTTTTTCGGTTCATGAAGAAATAAACTCAAAAATGTGGTACACACTGTGCAGCCCCGCAAAGCGGGTTACGCAAGGGTGTGTACCACATTTTTGAGTTTATTTCGAATGAACCGAACAAAAAATTGTGATCAATCCTTATAAATTAATTCCTAATTAATTTTTTTCTTGTCCTAAAAGTATTTTGTCAGATAATAATTGCTTAAAAAGAATTAAAATAAAAAAAATTCCCAATTGAGACCCCAACATGTGACTTCCGGTTTAAAATTTTGTCTATGGAAAAATAACATCAATGTTTTATCCAATCAAAATCTCTTAAACACATCAAATTAATTTATTTCTGAATATTCCCAAGTTTCATAGCGATAATTTAGGTATCTTATTCTAAGTTTTACCACCTTTAAAAGAAAAAAAAAATTACTGCCTACATCTTCTTCATTTACAGAAAACCTTCAACATAATGAAGATTATTTTCCTCGGTAAATATCAAAACTCAGGAGGATTTCATCAATAGAAGTGAAACAACGAAATTTATTAATTACACATTTTCAACACATTTTTTTGACATGGTATGGTTTAGAACATATTTATTTACTAGTATATTATACTTTACATATACCAACAGGTTTATATCAAGAGAATTGACGTAGTTGATCGACCTTTATGTCTATAAAGCTTCTCTACTGTTGATACTACCATCATTCACACTAAACATGAAAACTCTTTACCAAATTAAGAATAAGTGATCACAAGCTACAAATTAAAACAAGTACACAAAAACTCCCTATAATCTATTATGACTACAGTGTAGAGTGTGGAAGATGAAGATCATTTTAAACTACATTTGTATAAGATAAGATAATATTTTATTGTCCAATCAAGGTCCCAGCAAGGGGCAGAGTCATTACAGTGATTTATATTACACAAAAAAAACCCATTATAATTAGGGATGGCAACGAGTACCCGGTTAACCGGGTACTCGATCAAACATCCGATTATCGAATACCAAAATCGGTATTCGGTTACTCGGAAAACTTTTTTTTATGAAAATAATGATAAAATTTTCCGGACAATAAATAATTAATGTTAGATATAATAGAAATCGTACACATAAACCAGTGCTTGGCATATGTTTACATAACAATTATTGGTTAATTAAATGGTAATTGATCTCTGATCTGTTTATTCCCCCGGCAAAACACTAGCTTGTAGGTTAACCAAACAAAGTGATTAAACTGGTATAAACACAATTCAAATTTAAAGTATTGAACTATTAAAAGTGTGTTTGAATTGAATTTCGAGAGATAGGGCTGTGGAAATGCCACCTCCTACATCTAAAGTTTGGAAGTTTTTCAAACGATGTAATGACTCGAAAACTGTCAAATGCCAGTAACTGATTCTCTTGCGTGGTGAAAAGATAATTCCGATAAATATTCAAGACTTTCGTTTCTTGCACGCCGGTATTTAGCTGTTCCGTCAACATCTGTTCCGTCGGAAAGAATCTTCTCGGCAGCAGGTTTGATTGTTACGAAGCTTCGCAACTGACTGTCATCGTCTTGCATCGACCGAATAACAATCATGAATGTGACATGACATAACCTGGTATGTAAATAATATGTACTGTGTTGTAAATAATAAATTTATATTTTTAAATTTGTTATCATTCAACTGAATCTTTACTATTATAGTTGAAATATAAAACTTTGAAATAATGAAAAGAAAGGAAGAAAACAGAAGTGTCATTGCACCCAGCTGTACCTTTTTTAAACCGAACAAAATAAATTTTCTACCGAGTAACCGGGTACTCGATCGGAAACCTGACCGAGTAACCGGTTATAAGGTTTTAATAGATTTGACATCCCTAATTATAATACATAAATGTAATAACAGTACTGTATACAAACAAGCAATTTGCAGAAATTAGATTGGTACATAAGTACTAAACATATCTATGTCTCTGATGAGTATAATATTTGGAAGAGTCCACTGGGCAATTACAAAAAAAAAAAAAAAAAAAAAAAAAAATATCATTTGTTGATATTTAATAAGTTATTAACTTCTTCTGAACACCGAAATAGAAATAAACCCTTTTATATTTATAGACTATATGATTTCTGAAAAAAAACTGATTCTTTTCAAAGATATGACCAAAGAGACCAGAGACGAATATATAATATATACGAAAATACAAACATTATGTGCAACGATGGAGGTATCCTAGATTTTATCACTTTTTAAATTTAGCCGTGAATTTTACCAAATCTATGTGTCTGATTTTACCACACCTATGTGCCTTAGATTTTAACATAATTGTGTGCATCAATGGATGTGTCTCAGATTTTATTACTATTATATGCATCGATGGATGTTTATTATTCAAAGTGCTTGTGTTATGACATACTCTTTTAAAAAATGTTCCACATCCCGTATAAAGTATATAATATAGTGTGATAAAAAATTCATAAGAAATATAAACTACGCTTCGATAATGGATGAAGATCCGTTGATGAAGTGGTTCTCCTGACAAAGGCGGCAACATACAGAGAAGGTAACAGGTGTAGGACGAAATTACAGTGAAAGTTGTAATTGAGTACATATAAAAATTATATTCAACATAATAAGACTGATTAAATTTCCTGTCAGACATTTGATAATCTAATCCAGATTAAACTGTAAAACATTACCAGTTGCAATTTGTCGTCTTCTTATCCAAATCAAATCATACTAAAAAAAAAAACACGTACAAAATACACATGCAAAGACACTCACCAACATGTCGGCTTAAAGGATTAAATAATCAGTCATGCCCCATTTCTGCATTTGGCCGTTTTTGTTTACATTGGTTTCAGCGATTTACGGATATTTTGCGACATTCTCTTGGTAAAGAAAACATGGAGCAAAACAAACAAATTAGGAGCTAATGTGTACCATCATTTTGTTTTTGTAATTAAAATAATTGATTTAATTAGTTATCTCATTTAAATGTTGTGAAAGATTGTCGTAAAAAGGGAACGTATTATATATCAAAGAGACGCTTCTTTTTGATACTAAGATTGTGTCTATAAAAAGCGCATGTGAGATTAAGAATATTTTATTTTATTTTCCCAGTCGCAAGGTGCGACGTTCAACTTCAAGTGACAAAATGTGAGGTTATTTAACAATTTACCTGTAATGTAAATGCACAAGTATATGAGGTGCTAAGCGACTGTTAATTTAATTCTTGCATTGATAAATTGATCTTAAGCTTCAAATCACAACAGCCAGCTAGGCATGAGTAAATAACACTGCCCCCTTTTTCAAGTTTTGTACTTTTTTTAAAGATCATTTTAATTTTATTGTTATTTACTAATATGAGACAGGCACAACCTGTTTAATGGCGAAGCCTATTTGATGATAATGACAACTAAGAGGGAGGCATTTTGAACACCTTTTCCATAGACGAAAACTTTATAAAAAAAAAGGGGGGGGGTTTCTGGTCACGAATCTCAGAAAATTAAAAAAAAATCCAAATCACGATTCACGGAAATTACGACAAAGATTGAAGATTGGAAATTAAAATTCGCCATTTTTGAGAATTTCACAAATCACGGTGAATCAATAAGAGACATAAATCGAGGGTCACGAGAATAATAAAAATACGACGGCTGAGGAAACTCGGACTACAATCTCAGATCATGAAAAAAAATGGTGAAAGAGAGAAAAAAAAATGCATGTGTGGAAGTGAAAAGGGGAGTTAGGGTCAGACGAAATTGCAATGTTTTTAACCTTGCCATGGAAAATGTGTTAAAAGGCTTACCTGACAAAATCCGAGATCAGTTGTCCAGACATCATACACTAATACACTTCAAATCAAATGAAATGTACACATTTTTGAATCACTTTCAAATTGCGAGATCGTGGAGATGATCGATAGGTTTCCTGTATACATAAAAACGATGCAGAGCTATTCTTCAATGTTTGACACCAGCTCACAAAGTTTTCAGAGACAGGATGACCAAGAAGTGCATGCAATTTCATGTTTCCTTTCCGAAGCAGACGAAATGCAATACAAATGCTATGTGCACACTAGAAAATGACGTCATCCATGTACACTGTAAACGATCATTTCTCGTAGCCATGGTAGCACGCGATTTTGATATTATAATATTCTTTTAAGTTTATTTCAATTGATATAATTTTCTTTTAAATTTATTTCAATTGAGAAGAATTTAAATAGTTACAGATTTGCGAATTTCTTATTGAAATAATTTTTATTTTGTATTTAAATACCACTTTGTTCTATAATTTCATGCTTCCGGTGAACAGATATTTGGCTATGAATACATTTTGTAGGAGTATGACTTATTACCAAAAATCGTATATCCTACCGTTAAAAGGGCTGACTGGCTTCCCTCATGATAGCCTCTATGACCTTGATGAGTCTATGTCAGATTTACGCTTTGAAAAGGATAATTTACTGTCTCTGACAAAGGTTTGCAAGACGTACATTCTAAATACAAAACATTCGTACAAACTGTATTTCCTTAAAAGTTTGAGATGATCGATTTTGTAAAAGTATAATTGATCGCCGTTGAAATTCAATTAATTGACCGATTTTCGATCACAGTGTGGGAAACGTTTTTTCTCTAATCTCGCCATATTGGCTAGTTGCAGCTTGCTTCAAAATTGTACTCGCCAAATTAGAATTGCACTTGCCAACTTTGGCCAGTGGGTAGATATTTCTACTTGCCAATGATGTAATGCAAATATTTTACATGAGAAGTAATAACAAAGAGAGAATTATGTTTTCAATATTCTAATTACCTGGTACTCACTGCTTGCTCGGCGTTAGCTGTTAAGATTGACACATCAGGCATCTCTAGAATAGATTGACGGACTAAAAAACGTAAACCCGGTTTTTTAACATTTACCTTTTTACCATATATAAAGTCCACCCAAACCCAATTTTATTTGATATCATCAAGTTTTACTCTACCGACTCCGTATTTAAGATAATCTGAATCTTTTGCATTGAACTTTGGGAGGTATATATTAATTTTATTTGATCCTGATTCGGAATAGGGCGCCATCTTTTAGCGTTTTCTATCAATAAGAGAAGTCAATATGGCAGATGTGAAACATTGCACCACTAGTCCTATCAACGATTTTGAAGGATTTCTTCACATCTTTTATTGTGGAATCATTGACTGAGAAACTACTTCGTCAAGTTGGTTGACAGGGGCAAGTGCAAAATAATCGGAACTCGCCTCACGATGTTCGGTCACCGGATTGTCGAGTTCTTACACAAACGTACTATCCAAATTTTTTCTCTTCTCGCTTTTGGCAAGTTAGCGAGCGGTGGTTTCTTTCACTGAATCATAATCGATGATCGGAACACCACTAGTTCAGAGTCCAATCTTTTTTTTAATTTGTTTAACTAATTTCTAAAGATAAAAAGTTAACAATAGTACCTTATGTTTGTTTTATTTTTTAGGTACAACCATGTAATGTAATAACTAGCTATATAGTATGATAGTGACACCAATTGATAGGTCTACCCTTGTTACGACAACACAGAAATGGCAACTTTTTATGAGATCGATTTTGACGATCTAGAATTTTATGAACGATGTGGAGGTGGTACCTTTGGTAGTGTCTACAGAGCAAAATGGAAATCGGAGGATTTAATTGTCGCTGTTAAAAAACTTCTTGTATTAGATAAAGAGGTATTAATATAGTTCTTGATGGTTTGGTTTGATTTATGGTGTTTAGCTTTATCACATAATGTTGTATCGAGTACACCTCGCTATGAAAAGGGTTCAAACTCACATTTTTAATGATGAAAGGCACTGATTTCACAGGTAGCTGTAAATCCAACATTCATACTATCACGACCACGACGGCCCCCTAAAATTATTAATGCATATTTGTACTATTTTGGTGCTTGCCTCAAATATGGTGGGGGGCTCAATGAGTTGGGTCATTGGCTCTAACAACTCGTACAAGCCTATCACCAATACGGCGTGGGTTCGTGCCCAGCTTTGTAAATTACAAAAAAGGGTTCACTCGACTCGCAACCGCAAGTGATGAAGTTTACCAGTTGCTTGTCCATGGTCAGTGGTTCTCTCCGGGTACTCTGGATTCCTCCACCACTAAAACTGGTCGCCATGATATAGCTGAAATATTGCTGAAAGTGGCGTGTAACACCAAAAAACTATAGAATTGGTATTTGTTGCTTCTCCATTAAGCATGCAACATAAAGAAGTTGGAGCGAAGATTGGTTGTCTCAGAATAAGGATAATCTGACGTTTAAGTAGAGCATCGTGTTGTTTTGGTGAACTAGAACTATAATAATCCAGCCTTATACGTGTAAGTCTAGTACAAAGCAGAAGTTATCATCATCATCTTATCAAAATGTAGCTTGTTATCCCCTCGCTAACGAAGTTGCGAAGGGATATAGAAACGCTACTGTCCGTCCTTCCGTAACATCCTTGTGAACACTCTAGAATCAACATCCTTCAATTGATTTTGACCATACTTGGTACATACTTAGTCCGTAAGAGAATCTGGAACCCTATTGATTTTCAAGGTCATGTGTCAAAGGACAAGGTCACCGGATAAATTTTTAGGCGAGGGGATACACACGCTTTGCGTTGCCCTTGTTTATATTGCTGAGAGGGGCCGTCGTGGTCGTGATCACGATGGTATGGTAGTTGGATTTACAAATACATGTATAATCAGCACCTATCACCACAAAAGTTGTGAGTTTGAATCCTGCTCATGGCGAGACATACTTGATACAACATTACCTGATGTGATAAAGTTTGTCAGTGACTTACGGCAGGTCAGTGGTTTTCTCCAGGTACTGCGGTTTTCTCCACCAATAAAACTGACTGCCACGATATAACTGAAATATTGTTGAAAGTGGCATTAAAAACCATATCCTCTCCACCCTGAACAATGTCGGTAAACAAACAAAATAGAATACAAAAAAAAATGTAGCTGATAGTTGATGACATAAGATCGTGTGAATGTAAAGAACTTTTCAGACAAAGTGCCAAATCTAAAATTCCCTAATACATTTTCATTTCCTCCAACAGCAAAATACCATAGTTTAACATCAATCCATAATTTATCCATGATTACAAAAGAATAATAAAACTGAAAGCCACGATATAACTGATATAACTGAAAGTGGCATTAAACACCATAAACACAAAAGAAGTTATAACTGTAGATTTGTGATTTTTATTATTTAATTTCAGGCCCAAGTACTAAGTGTACTGAGTCACAGAAATATTATCCAGTTTTATGGAGCCGTGGATGATGAGCCTAATTTTTGTCTTGTTACAGGTAAACACTTATTTATCTTCAACTTTTGATTACTGTTGATATTTGGTTGAAGTAATGATAGTGCTTCATATATTTGGGAAAGTCTTATTTTTTAGCTATTATTAGTTTGATGGGTTAGGGATAGGGTTATTCCGTCTTTGCCTTAATTTTTTTTCACCTACTTGCTCGAAAGCCAAATTTTCTATTTATTCAATTAAATTAGTTCATTATTTTCACTTGCCCAAATCCTGTTTTACTTGTCACGTGAAGACTTGTTATTGGTTTTTATTGTCACATGGGATAGCTAGAGTTAGTAATTTATCAGCTTTATCGTGACTACCAGAATTAATCAGGAAGGAAAGCGTGGACAATTTTTACGAACTGACTGGACAAACCTTCGCCCATAGATAAGTGTAAATATCTGGAAACCTAATTACACTTGAGGTGGGTGTTTGGGTGTGAACCAATGTCAAGTTGTGTTAGACTTGTGATGAGCGAACAACTTTAACCTCTGAGTCACAGGGGCCATCGTGGTCGTGATCATATGATAGCTGGATTTACAACTACCTGTGCAATCAATGCCTATCACCACTAAAGCTGTGAGTTCTAATCCCCTTAATGGCGAGTTATATGGGATACAACATTATGTGATAATGTTTGTCTGTGACTTATGACAGGTCAGTTTTTTTCTCCTGGTACTCCGGTTTCCTCCATCAATAAAACTGATTGGCACGATATAGCTGAAATATTGTTGAAAGTGGCATAACACCCTAACCAGTCACAGAGAAGGCTCCTGGTTTGATGAGTGCTTCTTTAAATATATATGTATTTTTGTCTTAAAACTGTACAAAATCACATCCACATCGTTTTGTTGGTGTAATGGTTTTGATGCTCGCCTTGAGTGCGGTAGATAGTGAGTTAAGCCCTGGTTGGGTCAAACCAAAGACTATAAAATTGGTATTTGTTGCTTCTTTGCTAAGCATGCAGCATTATAAGGAGTAAGAACAAAGACTGGTGGGCTCTGAATCGGGATGATATGTTTGAGTGGAGCGACATGTCTACCTGTGGACTGTTATTTCATCATCTCATCAAATGTAACTTGTTCTTGCCATAATATAGCTGACAAATTGCTCATTTGGCATTAAACAACAATCACTGACTCACTCAATTCTATGATTCCTCGATAAAGTAGAAATACTGCTAAGGTGGGTTTAAAATATCAATTCAATCAATCAATCAAATCAATCAATCAGTTCTATGTTTTCAGAGTTTGCTGCTAATGGTTCACTTTATGACTACTTAAAGAAAGACAAGAACATGTTAGATTTTGCTCATATAGTGAGATGGGCCAGAGAAATAGCACAGGGTATGATTATATTATAGATGAAATCCCTAAGCAATATTAGCATGGCACAACATCATGCCTTCACTTTCCAGCACTATGCTGCTGAAACAATGGAAGTGTATATGCTCTTGTCCATTTATGAAATTATATCATTATTTAACCTTAAATAGTACTTCTCAGCATGCCCATTCACGTACTGCAGTACATGTTTCACGTAGAATAAAAATCATGCACGTATAATTGAAAGAACCCTACGTGCGTGCACGTAAAGAACCCGTTGCGAGCACTGTATAAAAATTACCTTTTGTTTACAATTCACTTCAAAGTATGTATAATAGAGTTGTTCTGATTAGTTAATTTCGGCACTATTATCCAATCACAGCGTTCCTTGCATATTTTAAGTGAGATGATATGATTTATAGATCGCCCAATTCTATTGGCTCCTTATTTTTTAATTGTCCAATCAGAAGAACTGTTACTGTTAAAACCCGTAATATTTACAAAAAACAGCATGGTGCATGACCATGTGTGGAGAAAATGCAGTTCATTTTCTTTGTACAAGTACCCCCAAATGAAGAGTTTGATTGTACATTGCACCCCCCAAAAATGTGGATGTACCCTCAAAAATGAAGGTAAAAAGGTACATGTACCCCCAGGTGAAAAAAACCTGTGGGGATGCTGACTTCTATTATTATACAAATGTAGTAGTACAATAACAGCATTGGAATCAATATTAATACATGAAACCTACATTTGTGACCACATCTATTAGGCAATAATTTCTATTATGTGACCTTTATTTTAATTTTCCTTCACAGAGTTATTCATATTGATTAAACCTGTATTTAGGGACCACCTGTCTTATTTGACCCTATTTAAATGTCCCCTTTGAAAAGTTTGACCGTAGTATTAACATTGATAATATTTGAAATTGACCAAAACTGTCATCAGATCTTCATTTATGTTGACCTCTGATTGCACAAATACCATGCCTTATTAATATAAACAATATGAAATATTTAAAATAGCATGGGGATCATTTCAGAAGTTCATGTTCAATTTCTAAATCACAATATTTTTTATAAAGTAGGTGCAGGTGAACATGGTTTTTGAAATCTCAAAATCTAAGATATAATGTCTGCATAGTAATTGGTGATATGATAGTAGTGTTTGGCAATCTGTAAAAAATCTTCATCTTTTATCTCAGGGTTCACGAAATTGCATATGGGCAGGGTTCGACATTAATGATTGTCTGATTGCCCGGGGCAAGTGAAAACGGCACCCAACTTGTCTGATCGGGCAAGTGAAAATGATTCTGTGATATGTTCAATTCCTGAAGAGCAAAATGATTAATATTGAATTATTCAGTGTTGGAAGTCGCGGCAAATTTTACCTAAACATCGCGTCGTATGTATCGTGTATTTTACGCCATTTTGTTTTATTTTTTTTGTTGACTACGGAATTCCCCTTTCTCAAATAAAGATCATGTTATTTATATTAGCCAATCGCGAATGCCTAATTAGGCGGCAGTGCTGCATCAACATCATATTTATTTTCGCCGACCAATGAAAAGTTAGAGTTATTTGCGGTGTTCTAATTTTCGAAAATTATCCCTGATGTGTATTGCCTTTGCGATCAAAATATTGAAAGCGTGATAGATTACTGGAATAAAAATTCAAGCAAACTTTACAGTCGTTGTCAGTCTATGATAAGGAACATTTATACTTAAATTTTCTAACAAAAATATTTCAGAAATCCTCATCAATCACCCGTATTTATAAAACTGTCATATTCCCGCAAATTGATAGGTACGTCTACTCAATATCTCAGACTCATGAGGGGTTATTCTACTCTATGAACGGTCATTGTAGATTGCATAGTTCTGCACTGCATGCATATATGGCACTTAACAATTTGGGCTAGTAGTTTACAGTTTCGGGCAAGTAAAGTCAATATGGCACTTGCTCGAATGGATAAGTTGGTCAAAAAGTTAATGTCGAACCCTGATGGGTTTTGTCGGTCCCCATTAATTTTCTATTTTTCTAATCTTGTGTCAGTCCTTTATAGCAAAATCTACCCATATTTTGCTGGTCATGATAAATCTTGATAAATCATAGGTAATATGAGGTATAATCGGTAAGTTATATATTTTTCTCATATTTGGAAGGCATGTAGAATTTTTATTTCATGTACAATTTTTATGAGTTTTTTCTTTGTATTTATTGAGCAGAGAGCTTCCGACTATGATGGACCATAAAACAAAATCTATTTTATTACGGAAAAGGGGTCCAAATTCCGAAATTTGACATATTTGGAAGGTATATACACTTGAAATAGCAAAACAAGACAAATGTCCACGATACGCCGTCTCCAGCAAATTACTGTGTTCAACACATTATTGTGTCACAGCTATTTACTACGTCAAATTACTGTGTTCAACACATTATTGTGTCACAGCTATTTACTACGTCAAACAAAATTCTGTATCCACACTTGCTTTTGATATATACTTGCGATTTGTCTCAATTGATCAATACTTCACTTCTCACATCAGGAAGTGAAACCTTAAGCTATGCAGATAATTGCTTTATTTTTTATTCAGTTTTTCGATTCATGAAAAGTCTAAACGATTTCTAATCGTTTAATGTACTAACCAAACACCATCCAGCATCCAAACACACACACACACACATACTTTTTCCTCATTTCTTTTTATTCGTTTACTATTTTCAGCTATATTATATGATAAAATTGTATTTTTCTTGTTTTCTTGTGCATTCTCAATATAATGTAATAATGATTGTATATATATAGGAGAAGACTCCATAAGTTGGTAAAACTTGTGTCTGATCCTCTTTGTATCATTGATCAAATCAAATAATTATAAACTAATAAACTAATATATACTTGTTCAACTTTCCCCTGCAGTCGTATCGTGCTACTCTCTACATAACCCTTTATTTTTCCATTGAATTGATTGACGATTGCTTCAAGTAAGTATTCCAAAGATTTCCTTTATTAGTTATTATTATTATTTTGTAGGTATGAACTACTTGCATGAAGAAGCACCAACTAAAATTATACACAGAGATTTGAAATCCAAAAATGGTACGTAAAATCTTCAAAATGATTGGTTAATGGTTTGATTGATGGTGTTTAACGCCACTTTCAACAATATTTCAGTTATGTTTGTGGCGGTCAGTTTTATTGGTTGAGGAAACCGAAGTACCCGGAGAAAACCACCAACCTGTCACAAGTAACTGACAAACTTTACAAAATGAGGACAAGTGCATTTAGTTTTAACCTGTATGGGCCTCTTGTTTTTCATACTTTTTACATAATTGGTTGTGTGCTATACTATTGACAGACTCTATCATGTAATGAGTAACATGCAGTCTTTGTCTTAATTTTTTTCATCTTCTTGCCGAAAGCAAAATTAAAAAAAATATTCTATTTATTCAAACAAATTCTTTCATAATTTTCACTTGTCCAGATCCAGTTTTACTTATACCAGGATTCGGGCAAGTGGGTTAGCGCAAAGATTTAACATGTTCGCCTCGTGTGCTTTGATTCACCGCTGAGTCAACACAAAGCCTTATGCTTCTCTGCTAGTAAGGAGTTACAGGAGACTGGTTCTGGCTTGCAGTGAATTCAATGTGTCCAAGTGGAATGACTTGTCGTCCTGTGGACTGTTATTTCAGACAGTTAACACTAAAAAATCCAACTCAGTGTGTTGCTCGTGTATAAAACAGACATCATCATCATCTCGTTAGAACGTAACTTGTTGTCTTCATGATATAGCTGAAAAATTGTTTGCCTTGCATTAGACAATAACCACCCACTCACTCACTGAAATACATCTGACCTATTTTTTCTTTAAATTAAAATAATGGAAAAATTAATTATTTTGATGGTATGGCTATATTATACTGTTTACATAAATCATCAGATTTCACATAAGCACAGTGCTGAGATGGCAAATCGATACATTTGTTTTGTAGTGACATTGCTCGTCTAAATTGTAAATATATTTTACAGAAGTTATTATCTCCCATTAATATGTGAATGTAATTTTGTTTTTTCAGTTGTTATCTCCGGTGATTGGATGTGTAAAGTAAGTATTAATGTTATTCCTCCATCTCTAGGCATCGGTGGCATTAAGAATTACTCGTGTCTGTCATTCTGTTCGTCCGTATATCACATTTGTTTTGTGCTCAATTGCTTAAGATACTGCATCAGTGGTGTAATGATTAGCATGCTTCCCTCTAGTTTGGTAGATCGTGGATTCGAGCACCGATCGCGTCAACCAAAGATTATGAAATTGGTATTTGTTGCTTTTACGCTAAGCACACAGCATTAAGGAGAAAGAGCAGAGACTGGTTTGCTGGGAATCAGGATAATGTATCCGAGTTGAGCGACATGTCTACTCGTGGACTCTTTATTTCAGTGTGCTAGCACTATAAAAATCCAACTAAGCATTTTGATCTAATACACAGCGTACCTCGTCATCATCTCATTGAAAATTAACTTGTTCTCGCCATGATATAGCTGAGCAATTGCTGAATTGGCGTTAAACAAGAACCACTCACTCACTCAATTACTTAAGTTTCCCATTTGCAAATTATTTGAAATTTATGCATAAGATCAGGGACCATATCCTGCATATATTAGTTGGAAGTGGGTCTGAAAGGGGTCTAAGCGTGATACGTGAATGGCCTTTTTTCGGAAGCGTGACACGTGAAAAACGGAAAATATAGACGTGAAAACATGATCTCTAGTGCAACGTGATCCGTGAAAAATCATTATTCTGTATGTGAATGCATGAAAATCTAACTTACTTTTAAGCGTGAAGACAAATCAAAGTCCGTATTCTGATGCTTCGCTGTGTTGGAACTTGATTTGTGACTCCACATTTCTTTTACTGCATCCCGTTTTTAGGAGACTTTTTACGCTAGTCTCTCTGACAAGTTAAAATTTAACCAGGGCAGCGATATTCTTAATCGGATAACCGTTTGAAATAATATGAAAACAATATAATCAGTAAATATCAATATTGAATGAAGTTATGAAGAGGGAAAATCCAAATCATGGTTGTAGAACTTAGAATATTAATCCATTCGCATGATAATGACAGAATCATACATAAGATAAGCGTGAAACATGAAATATCTAAATATCTAAGCGTGAAGTGTGATTTTGCCAAATTTTAAGCATGATTGCATGATTTGTACCCCCATTTAGGACCCCCTTGGAAGTGAACTTATCTGTGTCTTCCATTTTTTTCAGTCATTTTTATTGATTTACATACTTCACAAATCAATGTGAAGTTTTCTGATGCTTCGCTGCGATGGGAAACAAGATCACATTTTTAAATACATTTCCTTGGTTGTGTTTGATCGTGTATAGTTGATGGTACACATGTAAGCATAAGGTCATGTCTTAGAAGGAATAAAGGTGCAAAATTTTAATTTGCATTTTCTCGCTATAAATGTATGAATTTTTTTTTGGGGGGGGGGGGGGGGGGTTTACACCTAGAATCTGTTCTAATACTGTGTAAGGGTCATTAACAATTGTGTATTTGAGTGAGTAGAAAAAAATTAATTGACCATAATTTTGTTTTTGTTTATTTTAATTTTTTGTTGATCACATTCATATACAATTGTTAGTAGTGTCTTAAAATATAAAGTTTATGCTTATGAGGTTAACATATACTTTATATTTTAAGACACTACGTTAATATTGTGTTTATTCTGCAGAAAAAAATCAAGGGAGGTAAAAAAATATCCTTTCATTGTCTTGTTGTCTCCTCTTCCGATTAAAAATAAGAAGTCAAACAGTAATGGCTGCAAGATACATCTATTACCAACAACAAATGAATTCGTCCGACAAATCTAAAACTCCTAAACAGGGATGAAAAGACAATAGAAAACTTAAGCCCTGTCTTGTGACAGGGTTAAACCGATTAAGGGAGAACACTTATTTAGATTTGTCGTTATTGTTTAAATCCATGGATTCCACCATTGATCAATAAAATAAAACTTGCCTAAGCCAGACACCCTTGGTATCAACATGTTTTTGTCCAGAATAGACAGTGTTCAGATTACACAGGTCAAATTTACAAATGTATCTGACAACCTGATACTGACTAAATTGAATTTTTAATAAGACATGATTTCTGTTTATGCAGGGTTCCATTTAAACAGGTAACACTGTACATACATGTATGCATGTTTTATATTTACAGATATGTGATTTTGGGGCATCTAAGTTTATGGGAAGTACGACTAAGATGTCACTTGCAGGAACATTTCCATGGATGGCCCCAGAGGTCAGTATGATGGTTTTGGTTTGGTTTATGGTGTTCGACGCCACTTTCAACAATATTTCAGTTAAATCGTGGTGGTCAGTTTTATTGGTGGAGGAAACCAGAGTACACAGAGAAAACCACCACCCTGCTGAATGTCACTGACAAACTATATCGCAAAATGTTGTATCGAGTACACATCGCCATGAACAGGGTTTGAACTCAGAACTTTATTGGTGATAGGCACTGATTGCACAGGTAATTGTAAATCCAACTAACATACGATCACGACCATGATGGCTCCCTGTTTATATAGAATAACATCAGTTATGAAGGTCAAGACAGACATTTTCACTAGTATAGCAGCAAGTCTGATAGGATAAAACTTGTGATAATGTATGTCAAGACTTGTGATAATGTGTGTCAAGACTTGTGATAATGTATGTCAAGACTTGTGATAATGTATGTCAAGACTTGTGATAATGGAAGTCAAGACTTGTGATAATGTAAGTCAAGACTTGTGATAATGTATGTCAAGACTTGTGATAATGTATGTCAAGACTTGTGATAATGTATGTCAAGACTTGTGATAATGTATGTCAAGACTTGTGATAATGGAAGTCAAGATTTGTGATAATGTAAGTCAAGACTTGTGATAATGTATGTCAAGACTTGTGATAATGTATGTCAAGACTTGTGATAATGTAAGTCAAGACTTGTGATAATGTATGTCAAGACTTGTGATAATGTATGTCAAGACTTGTGATAATGTATGTCAAGACTTGTGATAATGTATGTCAAGACTTGTGATAATGGAAGTCAAGACTTGTGATAATGTAAGTCAAGACTTGTGATAATGTATGTCAAGACTTGTGATAATGTATGTCAAGACTTGTGATAATGTATGTCAAGACTTGTGATAATGGAAGTCAAGATTTGTGATAATGTAAGTCAAGACTTGTGATAATGTATGTCAAGACTTGTGATAATGTATATCAAGACTTGTGATAATGTATGTCAAGACTTGTGATAATGTATGTCAAGACTTGTGATAATGTATGTCAAGACTTGTGATAATGTAAGTCAAGACTTGTGATAATGTATGTCAAGACTTGTGATAATGTATGTCAAGACTTGTGATAATGGAAGTCAAGACTTGTGATAATGTATGTCAAGACTTGTGATAATGTATGTCAAGACTTGTGATAATGTATGTCAAGATCTAATGTTTTTGTTTTTATCAGAAGTAAATTTCAAAATGTTGTGATTTCATAAGTACCAATATTTTCAGTATCAGAGTGACAGTTCGTTGATTCTGACAATATCACTCTGTGAGATGAAAAGATAAATGTCCAATTTACCAATAATAGTAAATATAGAATTGAGTATAGATATACATGCAAAGCTATGTATAAAGATCTTCTTTTTTTTTCACATTGTCTGTCTTCATCACAAATTTCTTCTCATATCCATAAATGATATTATATATACATGTACTCTAGGTTTTATTGAATGTAAAGTTTGTTTTTAAATATTTATAGGTGATACAGAGCCAACCAGTGTCAGAGTCATGTGATACCTGGTCATATGGTGTGGTAAGTTTAGGGTCAAAGGTCACAAGTCCCTCAAAGTCCAATTAGTGTTAAAGGTCAAAGGTCACAAGTTTTAAAAGGCATTTTGTCATATGGTGTGGCAAGTTTAGGGTCAAGGGTCACATATCTTGTAATTAATATCACAATTATGTGTAAAAAAAAATGGGCATGCTGTCAAGTTTAGGGGTAAGGTGTGACACAGCATGCAGTCAATCAGTCATATGATGTTAGGGTCAAGGGTCACATGTCTTGTAAAGCCCAATCAGTGTTAGAATCATATGAAACATCGCCATGCTGTATGTCAAGTGTATTGTATGCAAGGGTTTCCTGTAATACATCTATGTAAAATAGATGTAAGTTTGATCTTTTGTCAGCTATGCACTAACATCTAACGACATCCTGTATTTGGTAACGTCAGAGGGAGGTAATATTTTCAGCCGACACTCAGCAACGAGCCTTCAAAACTTGAGGTATTCAAAACCAAGCACATGGTCAAAGCTGTTATCTGATTTGTCAATATATTAAACTGTCTTGCATAGGATTGGGCTATAAAAGATGAATGTAAGGTCATCTGGCAAAAGGGATACTGTTAGATGTTAGAGTATTGCCAAAAAAAACAAAAAAAAAAACATCTACAGTAGAGTTCGTTTATAGCGAAGTCCAGGGGACTCTCGATCTTAGTTCGTTATAGGCATCGTTCGTTATAAGAGAAACAATGTAGAATTACCTCCCCTTTTGAAAATCGTACAGTAGAACTTCGCTGGCTCGAACTCGAAGGGACTGTCAAAATCTGTTCTAGCTATCGGTAGTTCGAGCCACAGAGGTTGCGTAATTTTAGAGAGAGAAAAATCTGGTTCTGACCCGGGCAGTTTCATTACGCTATGATAACTGATGCACAGTAAAGTGGGCCTTTATCGTATATAATATTTAATCCTTTAGACAGTTCTCAAAGACTACGGCTTCTGAATAACTCTTTGGTATCTTCAAATGTTCCTTAGAAACATTTTTTCAACTTTGTTCACGATCTATTTTATAAACAGGAAATATGAGGTCGGGTATTAACACTTGTATCGATATCGGTATAATGCTGATAATTCGGATATATATTTTTAATTGCCAATTTTAAGATTGGTATTATATACACATAAAATTTAAAAAAAAAAAAAACAACAAAAACCTCTAATTTAAAAAAAACAACAACAAAACCATCTAATTAAAAAACAAAACAAAACAAAAACATCTAATTAAAAAAAAAAAACAACAAAAACATCTACTTTTAATTAGATTGTCGGTAATATGTATTCAATCGGTGTCTGATTCATTATTATTTGGTTTGATTAGGTATGGGTGAAAGATTAAAGCTGTGCATTGTCAAACAATGGGGCAATTGGGAATAACATTTTGTACAGAAAACCCATTTTGGGACATATTATATATCTACATACTATACACAAGGTGTGTTGTTTCCTGAAGAACGCACTCCATACCCAATTTGGTATACACGAATAGTTTCTGGAAAAATCTTCATCAGGTTAGCTCATAAAAAAAACCTTATTATTTTGAACATATTTTTATTTTATTTTATTCAAATTGCGAGTTGAGAAATGTGAAACGAAACTATTTTTTATGCATTATTGTCTCAATGTAGTCTTTTAATTAAAACCAGTGGTATTTCAAAAGCAGTTTTATTTATTTATTTGGAAACTGTTACATTTTTATTTGTTTTTAGAAAAGACGATGTTCTTCCTTAAGTGGGCTTTTTCAAGACACTGTTAATGGGGAGAATCATGACTATAAATGAAGGTGGTCATGGCGAGGTGTACTTGATACAATATTATGTAATAAACGTCAGTGACTTGCGACAGATCAATGGTTTTCTCCGGATACTCTGGTTTCCACCACCAATAAAACTTACTCCCACGAATAGCTTACATATTGTTGAAAGTGGCATTAAACACCATAACCATATCCCTCCAAGGAAATTCGACAATCAACATTTTTATCCATTTTTGTTTCTTTCATAATTATATTTTTTGTGCAGGTATTATGGGAATTACTGACACATGAAGTACCATTTCGTGGGATAGAAGGCTTCCAAGTGGCATGGCTTGTGGTTGAAAGAGGAGAGGTAAAAAGCATATCAGTAGGGTAGTTTTCAAGTTTGGTACACAATGAGAAGGGGCCGTCATGATTTACAATTACCTATGCAATCAGTACCTATCACCACTGATGTTGTGAGTTTGAATCTCGATCAGGGTGAGGTGTACAACATGATATGATAAAGTTTGTCACTGAATTGCGACAGGTCTGTGGTTTTCTCCAGGTACTCTGGTTTCCTCTACCAAAAAATCCTGAATTTACTGGTTGCCATTTACCCGTTTTGTGCGGCAAACTGATTCCATATGAAACAGAGCAAAGAATGGATATGAAATTTAATAAATTTGTAAGATTTATGTAACCAGTTGCAGATTTGCAGAAGAAATGCTCATTTATTGTTTAATAACAATCACTCACTGACTTATAGTACCTATCGCCACTAAAGTTGTGTTTGATTTCTATCTGTGGTGAGGTGTAGTCAATACAACTATTAAAATGTTTCTGTCACCTATGGCAGGCCGGTAGTTTTCTTCAGATACTCCGATTTCCTCCTCCAATAAACTGACACTCGTCATATAATTGAATTATTGTCGAAAGTGGTATTAAACAGCAATAACATAGATACCAACCATTACGATTTTTCCGTAACTTTTACGAATTTCGGGCCAAAGTTACAATGTTACGGTCAACTGTCTACTTGTTACGGATTTTCGATTATTGCCAGCCCGGAACCGTTCACCATTTAAATATCATTGTGATCATTTAGACGCTTCATTGTCTGTTAAAATCGCGTAGCAATAAGCGCTCGAGAGATTCCGATTATTAAATACTTGTGGGTTTCTCGGGACTATCTATAGTAGAAAACGATCTATCCATTTCTTGTTCGATCCCGAGTAGTTAATGAACACAGCACGTTTTTTGTCAATTTCACGATGTCTGAGGGAACAAGTGAAGCTTCTGTAACGAAGAAAAGGAAACTGGGACAACGAATATTGTATTGAGTTCCCTTGCCTTATGAAATAGAACCATGTAATTACTGTAAACCATTTTCATTGCAAGCTAATTATATTAATAAACAATTTTTTGTGTTTTATTTTTCAGAGACTGACAATACCAAGATCATGTCCGCCATGTTTTTCTCGTCTGATGAGTCAGTGTTGGGAGCTGGAACCAAAGAAACGACCATCATTTAGAGATATTCTGACCAGATTGCACACAATATCTCACGATGGTTTGTCTCTGTATTTGATTTATATACATTATCAATGTCACTTTTCAAAACAATAAAATGGACCAGAATAAACAATTCATTTGACATTGTATTCATAGACATATTAAACATACAGTGGTGTAATGGTTTGTGCTCTTGTCAAACCAAAGTCTAGAAAACTGGTATTTGTTGCTTCTTTGCTAAGCAGGCAGTATTAGTGAGAAAGTACAGAGACTGGTTGGCTCGGAATCAGGATGTTTGTTAGTGGAGCGACATGTCTATCCGCAGACTGTTGTTTCAGTGAGCTAACGCTACAAAAATCCAGCCAACTAAGCGTGTTGATATATTACAGAGCAGACATTGTCAACATCTCATAGAAAAATATAACTTATTCTCACCATTATATAACGGGCATAGCTAGGTATAAAATGAAATGTAGGCACAACTTGCAGCGAGGGATCTGGGGGCCGCTTAAGGTCCACAGCAGGTCCAGGGCACAGCCCTGGTGGGGGCCCCCCAACGGAAAACGATTTTAAGCGTAAATAGATGTACAAATGGCGAAATCTGAACAATAAAAGACATGAAATATATACTTATTTTATCATGGAAACAATACAAAAATCGAAGTTGTTAATATATTTTTGCTGAATATGAGAACTTTTGACTGAATGTTTCGTATACCCTTAATGGAGTAGCTACATGTAAGCTACTAGTAAGTCCAAAGTATTTCATTAATGCTTCAAAATCAGCGAAGAAAATTAGATCTGTAACTTGTCATTTTACGCCTGTAGCCAAATATCAAAGCAGCTGAAAATCTCGAGGTTGTAGAAAAAAGTCCTGATATATGATTACGGATGATGAACATGGATAAAGTTATATGCATCGGCTCCTTTGTGGCAGGGTATAAAAAGAATAACGATGTTTTCTTACACTGGCAACAAAGAGAGAAATGTCAGAAAGTAATTAAGACCTATATTAACAGATGTTCAAACTTAATTTTATGTAATACATGTATCATTATCATATATAATAATATAATACAAAATTAAAAAGGAATATTTTTTTTCTAATTGATGTACCTGCTTGGAAATTTGAATATATTAGAGTCGTTCCACTTTGAAGACAAAAGTTTTCGTTTTACTGTGTCATCCATTACGGTTAATTTGGCAATGTCAGGGTATGGAGGTTCAATATTCTGTTGAGTATCGGTGGTTGAAATGGAAGGCTCCAAGTCCGATTTGGTTGCTCCTGTCTGACTTGATTCAGATTCAACTGATCCGCAATCAGTCTCGGATAAGCTAAATGCAGGACTGTTTTCACTTGTATGTGCTAACTGTTCAGGATCATTTTCTGAAGATTCGCCTATCTTTTTAAACATTTCATCCAAAGTTCTAACTTTAAGTTTAGGTTTAGAGCCAGACATTTTTATACTGCAAGCCAATAGCCCGACAACAGTTCTTTTGACGGTCAATGACAAACTAGTAAATGTATCAATTCATTTCTAGATTTAGATGTTAAAAAGCGTGTGAAAAACAAATTGTGTTTTATTTTATGTCAAGACAAAGACTTTGAAGATGAAATGAATTGTCAATTTCAAAGAGTTAGTTAAGGTCACAGTACTCATTGCAAATGTTTATCTTTCAACCTGTGGAAGCTTGTCATCAGTACAATAAACATAAAACAGACATAATTAAAATATGTAATGCATTGTTTGTCATTTTTCATCAATAAAAAAATTTTGGCAAAAAAATTATGTGTAGGCACGTGCCTAAAGTGCCTTACGGTAGCTACGCTCCTGTCAGATAATGTTTAATGCTAAATATCATTTCTTTCCTGGTTTCTTTTAAGTCAGATTGTGCTTCATTTTAATATCTACACATATGTTTACAGATTTTATTCCTGATCAGACAAACTCTTTCCTGCAACACCGAGAAGACTGGAAGTAAGATGATACTAGATTTAAAAGTCATGTATATTTCCTAACTGCCACGCTATAACTGAAATATTGTTGAAAGTGGCATTAAATACCATAGCATTCCCACTCTTAAATCTCTTTGAAAATGCCCAAATTTTCTTCATTCATTTGAATTTATAGTCTTTGTAATCAGTTGCATCAATATTTCCTGGTAAGGATACTTTTGTAATAGATATTAAATTCTACTTTCTACATTATTTGAGGTATATTTTACCAGTCAGCCCCAGAAAAAGTGCTGGTTTAACACAATAAAGCAAAAGAGGATAATTCTAATTATTGTATTCTTTTCATTTTTTAGGCCAGCAAGTGAAAAATTGTCTTACCGTAGAAATATTAAATGATACTCGTAATGCCAGAAAAAACGAAGGAAATCAGTAATAAATGATTATCTTTTTTAATTAATTTCTCAGTATTTTTCTGTTATTTTTTTAATTCTTCAAAATCATTACTTGAATTTACTTGAATATCTCTTCAGACTTATTTACTCTGTGTGCATCACAATATTATTTGTCTTGTGCAAGCACTTCTTAATCTAAAATCATTTGTTCTACCTGTGCAATCAGTTCCTGTCACCACTGAAGTTGTGAGTTTGAACCCTGTTCATGGTGAGGTGTACTAGATACAACATTATGTGATAAAGTTTGTCAGTGATTTGCAGCAAGTCGGTGGGTTTCTCCAAGCACTCCGTTTTCCTCCACCAATAAAACTGACCGCCAAGTATTGTTGGATATGGTGTTATATTAACACCATAAAACCAACCAACCAACAATATTATTTGTCTTGTGAAAGGACTTCTCAATCTAAAATCGTTTGTTCTACGTGTTGTATGTTCTTCTTCTTTTACTATAGAAAAGAGATTCAAGCTACATTAGAGAGGTTAAAAAGAGCTGAACGTAATTTAACTGAGAAAGAACAACAATTGAGAGAACGAGAGATGAAAATAAGTGAAAGAGAAAAAAGTTTAGAACAGCAGTTTAAAGTAGTTGTAAGTTTTGTAGATCGTTGTTTGTCCTTGTGGCCTTTTTTCTTTTGGCCATTGTGTTGTCTGTCCTGCTTCGATTTATTGATTCTGATTACCCCTTTGATATCTTCAAACTCTTCTTACAAAAAATATTTTTGTTTTGATATCTTTATGAAAAGGAAGTATAAACAGTGATGGTAAACAATACCACCAATATCAACAAACCAAACAATCACCTCTCATCTTAAATCATTGAACAAGCACAAAAATACCACCAATATCAACAAACCAAACAATCACCTCTCATCTCAAATCATTGAACAAACACAAAAATACCACCAATATCAACAAACCAAACAATCACCTCTCATCTTAAATCATTGAACAAACACAAAAATACCACCAATATCAACAAACCAAACAATCACCTCTCATCTCAAATCATTGAACAAACACAAAAATACCACCAATATCAACAAACCAAACAATCACCTCTCATCTCAAATCATTGAACAAACACAAAAATACCACCAATATCAACAAACCAAACAATCACCTCTCATCTCAAATCATTGAACAAGCACAAAAATACCACCAATATCAACAAACCAAACAATCACCTCTCATCTCAAATCATTGAACAAACACAAAAATACCACCAATATCAACAAACCAAACAATCACCTCTCATCTCAAATCATTGAACAAACACAAAAATACCACCAATATCAACAAACCAAACAATCACCTCTCATCTCAAATCATTGAACAAGCACAAAAATACCACCAATATCAACAAACCAAACAATCACCTCTCATCTCAAATCATTGAACAAACACAAAAATACCACCAATATCAACAAACCAAACAATCACCTCTCATCTCAAATCATTGAACAAGCACAAAAATACCACCAATATCAACAAACCAAACAATCACCTCTCATCTCAAATCATTGAACAAACACAAAAATACCACCAATATCAACAAACCAAACAATCACCTCTCATCACAAATCATTGAACAAACACAAAAATACCACCAATATCAACAAACCAAACAATCACCTCTCATCTCAAATCATTGAACAAACACAAAAATACCACCAATATCAACAAACCAAACAATCACCTCTCATCACAAATCATTGAACAAACACAAAAATACCACCAATATCAACAAACCAAACAATCACCTCTCATCTCAAATCATTGAACAAACACAAAAATACCACCAATATCAACAAACCAAACAATCACCTCTCATCTCAAATCATTGAACAAACACAAAAATACCACCAATATCAACAAACCAAACAATCACCTCTCATCACAAATCATTGAACAAACACAAAAATACCACCAATATCAACAAACCAAACAATCACCTCTCATCTCAAATCATTGAACAAACACAAAAATACCACCAATATCAACAAACCAAACAATCACCTCTCATCACAAATCATTGAACAAACACAAAAATACCACCAATATCAACAAACCAAACAATCACCTCTCATCTCAAATCATTGAACAAACACAAAAATACCACCAATATCAACAAACCAAACAATCACCTCTCATCTCAAATCATTGAACAAACACAAAAATACCACCAATATCAACAAACCAAACAATCACCTCTCATCTCAAATCATTGAACAAGCACAAAAATACCACCAATATCAACAAACCAAACAATCACCTCTCATCTCAAATCATTGAACAAACACAAAAATACCACCAATATCAACAAACCAAACAATCACCTCTCATCTCAAATCATTGAACAAACACAAAAATACCACCAATATCAACAAACCAAACAATCACCTCTCATCACAAATCATTGAACAAGCACAAAAATACCACCAATATCAACAAACCAAACAATCACCTCTCATCTCAAATCATTGAACAAGCACAAAAATACCACCAATATCAACAAACCAAACAATCACCTCTCATCTCAAATCATTGAACAAACACAAAAATACCACCAATATCAACAAACCAAACAATCACCTCTCATCACAAATCATTGAACAAGCACAAAAATACCACCAATATCAACAAACCAAACAATCACCTCTCATCTCAAATCATTGAACAAGCACAAAAATACCACCAATATCAACAAACCAAACAATCACCTCTCATCTCAAATCATTGAACAAACACAAAAATACCACCAATATCAACAAACCAAACAATCACCTCTCATCACAAATCATTGAACAAACACAAAAATACCACCAATATCAACAAACCAAACAATCACCTCTCATCTCAAATCATTGAACAAACACAAAAATACCACCAATATCAACAAACCAAACAATCACCTCTCATCACAAATCATTGAACAAGCACAAAAATACCACCAATATCAACAAACCAAACAATCACCTCTCATCTCAAATCATTGAACAAACACAAAAATACCACCAATATCAACAAACCAAACAATCACCTCTCATCTCAAATCATTGAACAAGCACAAAAATACCACCAATATCAACAAACCAAACAATCACCTCTCATCTCAAATCATTGAACAAGCACAAAAATACCACCAATATCAACAAACCAAACAATCACCTCTCATCTCAAATCATTGAACAAGCACAAAAATACCACCAATATCAACAAACCAAACAATCACCTCTCATCTCAAATCATTGAACAAACACAAAAATACCACCAATATCAACAAACCAAACAATCACCTCTCATCTCAAATCATTGAACAAGCACAAAAATACCACCAATATCAACAAACCAAACAATCACCTCTCATCTCAAATCATTGAACAAACACAAAAATACCACCAATATCAACAAACCAAACAATCACCTCTCATCTCAAATCATTAAACAAACACAAAAATACCACCAATATCAACAAACCAAACAATCACCTCTCATCTCAAATCATTGAACAAACACAAAAATACCACCAATATCAACAAACCAAACAATCACCTCTCATCTCAAATCATTGAACAAGCACAAAAATACCACCAATATCAACAAACCAAACAATCACCTCTCATCTCAAATCATTGAACAAACACAAAAATACCACCAATATCAACAAACCAAACAATCACCTCTCATCACAAATCATTGAACAAACACAAAAATACCACCAATATCAACAAACCAAACAATCACCTCTCATCTCAAATCATTGAACAAGCACAAAAATACCACCAATATCAACAAACCAAACAATCACCTCTCATCTCAAATCATTGAACAAACACAAAAATACCATCAATATCAACAAACCAAACAATCACCTCTCATCTCAAATCATTGAACAAACACAAAAATACCACCAATATCAACAAACCAAACAGTCACCTCTCATCTCAAATCATTGAACAAGCACAAAAATATCACCAATATCAACAAACCAAACAATCACCTCTCATCACAAATCATTGAACAAGCACAAAAATACCACCAATATCAACAAACCAAACAATCACCTCTCATCTCAAATCATTGAACAAACACAAAAATACCACCAATATCAACAAACCAAACAATCACCTCTCATCTCAAATCATTGAACAAGCACAAAAATACCACCAATATCAACAAACCAAACAATCACCTCTCATCTCAAATCATTGAACAAGCACAAAAATACCACCAATATCAACAAACCAAACAATCACCTCTCATCTCAAATCATTGAACAAACACAAAAATACCTCCAATATCAACAAACCAAACAATCACCTCTCATCTCAAATCATTGAACAAACACAAAAATATCACCAATATCAACAAACCAAACAATCACCTCTCATCACAAATCATTGAACAAGCACAAAAATACCACCAATATCAACAAACCAAACAATCACCTCTCATCTCAAATCATTGAACAAACACAAAAATACCACCAATATCAACAAACCAAACAATCACCTCTCATCTCAAATCATTGAACAAACACAAAAATACCACCAATATCAACAAACCAAACAATCACCTCTCATCTCAAATCATTGAACAAACACAAAAATACCACCAATATCAACAAACCAAACAATCACCTCTCATCTCAAATCATTGAACAAACACAAAAATACCACCAATATCAACAAACCAAACAATCACCTCTCATCTCAAATCATTGAACAAGCACAAAAATACCACCAATATCAACAAACCAAACAATCACCTCTCATCTCAAATCATTGAACAAACACAAAAAAAATACCACAACATATGACATTGGAATTCCAAATCCTGGTTTGTGAGAGTTAGGTTTTGTGATACAAGTGTTTATTGTCGCCTTCATCAATTTTTCAACTATTTGATGACTACTACACTTTATTGGGGAGGAACTAATATGGGGAAAATTCCTAGTATTTGTAGAGGTGTCTGGAAACTTTAATATTTGAGGTGGGTATCAGGGCATAAACTCGCATGTATTAGGCCTGTGATCAGAAGTGATGACCTTAACCCCCTTACCTTGTACTTGATTTAAGCATATTTTATTGTCAAATATATATATAATGGGTAAAGGGATGTCCTCTAAATGGAGGGTTGCCTGGTTGTTTTTTTTATGGAAATCCTGATCTCAGACCATATTGATGCCGTGTTTTATGGGTGTCACACTGCTTACCCTTTAAAGACCCTTTTGTAGATTTCGAAAAAGAGTACCGTATTTTACGGACGATAGGTCGATATTTTTTTTCCTCAACACGCTGGCTTCGACCTATCGTCCACATTGACCTATACAAGGATGAAGTTAAAAAAATCTGGAATCCCTAAAAAAAAAAATCTCGATAAAAATGACGATTTTGTTTACAGTATACCTTGAATTTGCTGTAGGTTTTTTTTCTGAATAAGAAGACTGAAATCATCGATGTTCTTGGGGAATAAAAGTATACTAACAAGGGGTGCAATTCCGGGGAAAAAATGTTCAACATCCGAAAAAAATCAATAATATTCAATGATTGAAGTGTTAGCGAAAATCAGTTCAATATTGAATTGTATAATAAAATATATACTATAAAAATGTATGTTGTTGAAAAAAAATCACAGGGTGGGTCGTTTTACAATATAAAATTATTGTCACAAAATATCTAAATATAGCTATATAGCTTTTCCATCTAACACGAGCATGCGCACAGGTTGTAGTAAAAAATGGCTGTTGCATTACATCTCACAAAAATTTGAATAAACGTGGAGTACAAGCTTTTTATACTAAATATACTGGAAAATAATTATCGATTTCGTTAAACTAGAATGTTCTACACTTGAATTGGTCAATTAGGAACAAATAAAATAATCACCACGAGATAATCAACACAGGTGAACATCAGTCGGCACTTAATTATCCTGATCAGCTGATTGAAAATTTACTGGACCGAGACGATCACATAATTTGTGTACTACTAATTAAACACAGTTTAAAGGTATGTCAATAAAACTGCACAAGGTGATACATTGTTTTGACAGCTTGATTATTTTATTGTATAAACACCGTTTACCATCTATATTTTTTTGTGTGACACCCACAGATGGCCTGATTTGAATGTCATCGATGTCTGGCTTTACAAACCAGACTCTTCATAAAAAACAAGTTTAAAAACAAAATTTTATTTAATTTAATTTTCATAATTATTTCGTTTATGACACATAAGAATAGCATTCTTGAGTTAATACTTACATATACTTACTGAAGAACATCGTTATAGGACAAATGTTTACCGATGTAAAAAAAAAAGAAAAAAAAAAGTTTGATGTGACGACACTTACCCAAGTTGTCATCGGCATCCTCGACCTATGGAATGCTTCGACCTATCTTAGTATTTCCCAAAAAATTTAGCCGAAAAGCAGCAATTCGACCTATCGTCCCCATCGACCTATAGTCCGTAAAATACGGTAGGTACATTGTAACAGCCACATAAAGCTAATTTGACTCCAAAGGATATTGATAATTTTATCTTCTGAACTTAAGGCAAGCATGCTTACCATTACACCACCAAATCAGTACATGAATTATATCATAACAATGTATGTAATATTTATACTTCATTATTGTTTGAAAAAGAAAATGGCAACGAAAAATTTTAAAATTAGAAATAAAATCTTGTTGTGTTTTTCAGCATCTGGAATCTTTTGATGTAAATACATGGAGAGAAGTTGACGTTGTAAGTATATATATCATCCCCTCCAGGTACTCC
Source organism: Bathymodiolus brooksi (assembly GCA_963680875.1). Lineage (NCBI taxonomy): Eukaryota > Metazoa > Mollusca > Bivalvia > Mytilida > Modiolidae > Bathymodiolus > Bathymodiolus brooksi. The sequence goes on along the minus strand of OY804587.1, from coordinate 18,673,445 downwards.
CCAAGTCAAAACACTGGAAAACCAAACAATTTAAAAGTCTATCGAGCAAAAAAACCAAAGAGGCTAAGGCATCTCTGAATAAAACGTTTTTGTTTCTTTGGCCCTACATAAGAGGTTGGCATTGAATATGTTTATTAGATCACCTGATTAAAGACCAAGTGAGGTTTTGGTATCAGTGTCCATCATCTATCGTCTGTTGTCCGTCACCATTAACTGTTTTTCAAATTTTGCCCTATGTTATAGATACAGGGATTGTGGTAGTCTTTATCTTGGATAACCTATAGCAATAAATTAATATAGAGACAAGAACACCTCAGAATTGCTGTATAACAAACATTTTATGCTATCAACATTGAGCATATTATGTTGAAATGTGCTGACTTATTAATAGGTTTATCATGCGGCACTTGTGAGGTGTTGTTGTCTTCAAAATTAATACTTTAAAAGAATTGTTAACTCAGATCAGGAAATTTACCGTATGCTAATATTTCGAGTTCATTTTATACCTTATGTAACGTTGATTGATTGATTGGTGTTTAACACCAACTTTTGCAGTATTTTAGTTGTATCATAGTGTGAACAAATTATATGAATTAGTTTCCTTAACTAGAAGATCCAAAGAAGAATGACAAATCTGTTTAAAAGTCTTTAGTTACTTATACAAATTAAAGAAAGATTGAAAGGGGAAAAAAATCATGTACTTGTATATACATACAAGGCAAAAGAAAATCTTAATATATTGCTTCAAAAATATATTGAAGCATTCACATTTTGGCATATAAATTAATTTCTTTTAAAAATATAGAAATTTTAGCACCTCATGCATTTGTTCTTGTATTACAGTGTATGTGTTTTATTTATGAAGTAATTTATTTTGTAACATTATTTTTATTTGTCTTTTATTTGTTTGTTTTTAGTTTCAATGGATTCTACAGATTAGCGGTAGTAAGTAATATTAGATTTATAGACAAAACATTTACTTAATAAGCCACCTTTCTCTAAGGCCACCTGTATGTAGCAATAAGTGACCTTATAAAGAATTTATATATAGCAAATTAGTATTGTTTGGAGAAGTCCTTTGATTATGTCACGACTTGTGTTGTTTATATTATTTCAAGGAGGGGTCATCGTGGTCATGATCGTATGGTAGTTGGATTTACAACTACCTATGCAATCACCACTAAAGTTGTGAGTTCGAACCCAGTTTATGAAGAGGTGTACTCGATAACTAAGATTCTTGAAAGGAAATAGGATAGGTTTGGTTGGTAGGCAAAAAATTTTTTTTTTAAATTTTACCTAGGTTATACAGGAAAAGAATCTCACTTTTACAGTACTTATCCAAAAATGGCAATAAAAACTTGAGAGTAAGCACTTAAAATTAGGGTTTGTAGGGTTATCGGAAACACAGGTTTTTTTTTTGCCTAAGTGTGATGTCTGATTAACAGAAATATGTCATGAACAAGAGAACACTGAATATAATTCACTCGCGTCATTCGACCATGCATGAATTTTATTGTGACATTTCTGGTAATCAGACTGTGTGAGACATCACAGCTAGTTATGATTCAAATAAAAAAAAAAAATAGTTTTCAGAATTGATACAGCGACTGTCGTAGTCATGATCGTATGGTAGTTGGATTTTCAACTACCTGTGCAATCAGTGCCTATCACCACTAAAGTTTTCGAGTTTAAACCCGTTCATGACAAGGTATACTCGATACAACATTATGTGATAAAGTTTGTCAGTGACTTGCGACAGTTTGGTGGTTTTCTCCGGGGTACTCCTGTTTCCCCCACCAATAAAAACTGACTGCCACGATATAACTGAAATATTGTTGAAAGTGGCATTAAACACCATAAACCAAACCAGAATTGATACATTTCAAGTCTTTCTGTATTATCTATAAGAAGTTATTTTTTTGGTTAGACTAGAGTTTCATCTAATGTCGATTAACCTTGCAGAATGGAATGTTGTAATGTTCAGTAATTCAATTTAAATTTTAGGTCATTCTGAAGATTTAGTTGAGTATGCTGAAGTGTTTTTACAACATAATATAACTGGGAAGAGATTGCTACGAATGACACATGATGATATTAAAAAGTTAGGAATTACGTCATACGGACATATCTTAGAAATACACGTAAGTACATCTTACTTCATCTATTAAGAATAGTGTTGGGAATCGGCTAGAATAAAGTCATCAATTAATCGGAATAATCGGATGCCTGTCACCGATTCAATTTTCGATTATAATCGGAATATGTTGTTTGTGGAAGAAGTTAATTGAAATTCTAATGTAGTTGCTTAATATTCCTGGTTTGTGATTGAACAATGCTGTAATTTTCATGGTATCAATTCCACGGTTGAAAAGCATGAGATTTTGTTTTTGATTTTAGCCGCTTGCGTCATCTTGTCAATAATGTTGCAATACACATCTATACACATTATTACATTAGAATGGAGATAACTGTATTGTATTTGAAATTTTCGTGGCATCAATTGTCGATTTAATGGTAGCAAATATCTGTTTACTGGCTCCGCTTACGCGTCGCCAGTAAACTCAATTTGCGACCATCAAATCTCCAATTGATGCCGTGAAATTTTCAAATACAATACAGTCATCTCCTAAATATTTGTTTATTATAATTGTTATAACCATAAATGATCATTATTCAAGTATAAAAAACATATTTATTGTTGAAGGGATGCTTTCCTCTGTTAGTGTATGATTTCTTAGATAATATATAAAGCCTTCTAAATACAAAACAGATTCGGATAAACTGTATTTCCGGAAAAGTCCAAGATGATCGATTTTGAAAATTTTTTAATGATTGTCGTTGAAATTGAAATAATCGACCGATTTTCGATCATATTAGATGATCGGAACACCCCTATAGTAAGAGATCTACCTTAAATTGAAAATTATAAAAAGTGGTGTACCGTGTTATAGAGGAAGGAAGTATCACTAGGAAATAGAAAATGCAAATATCCCCGGTAAAATGCAAATATTCCCGGTAAAATGCAAATAATTAAAGATTACCAGTTATATTAGCGTTTACCAGTTAAATTAGCGAATTGTCTTGTTATATTTGCGTTTTACCTTTTAAATTTGCATTGTCGTGGCATTTTAGCGTTTTTCCTTTTATATTTGCGTTTTTCCTTTTAAATTTGCATTGTCGTGGGATTTTAGCGTTTTTCCTGTTAAATTTGCGTTTTTCCTTTTAAATTTGCATTGTCGTGGGATTTTAGCGTTTTTCCTTTTAAATTTGCATTGTCGTGGGATTTTAACGTTTTTCCTTTTATATTTGCATTTTTCCTTTTAAATTTGCATTGTCGTGGGATTTTAGCGTTTTTCCTTTTAAATTTGCATTATCGTGGGATTTTAGCGTTTTTCCTTTTATATTTGCGTTTTTCCTTTTAAATTTGCATTGTCGTGGGATTTTAGCATTTTTCCTTTTATATTTGCATTTTTCCTTTTAAATTTGCATTATCGTGGGATTTTAGCGTTTTACCTTTTAAATTTGCATTTTACCAGTTAAATCGCATGGTCATCTAAATCACCCGCTGAGTAGAGATTACGTAATACTGTAGTCGTCACTAGCTCATTGAATATGACGATCTATAGTATTATATTATTGTGTATCTATCTATACGTATTTATTTATTTATTTATTATTATTATTTATGTCATACTAGTCTGGCCCTTAATAAATTTAGTGTATTCAATACACAATAATCCATCAATTGTTGCGTATTTGATTTTTATGTCGTATTTTAACTTAATGCAATGTTTATTAAGAAATGTGACTTTAAATGTATTAAAATATTAGCAAAGTGTAATACATGTACAGAATACGTATACTGTTGTCACTTCACTATTACTTGTTTTTGATTATCATGCGAGAAACACATTAACCTTGTATTACCTATGCTGGGACTATTTACTAAAAAATGAATTAAGTATATATTAAACTATCGGTCTCTATTAAGCTATTTATGTCTTGTTTTATAGCACAGGATTGTGTATGTACAGCGTCAAAGTTATTGTGCTTTAAAAGTTCTGATTATTGTAATGAGGCACCTTAATGAACAATAAATATTTTTGTTTATGATATAAAACAAATAATCATATCCCTATGTAAACGCCGTAAAGCGAGAGACCATATTTTAATTTGAAATATTTTATTCTTCAATAAATTAAGGCAAATAATTCCTGAAATAAGAAGTGAAAGGCGGGTTTACTTATTTTTATTTTCATTCTGAAAACGACAGGTACATTCACACCGGTTCACTCAGCAGGGTACCTAATATTGCCAGGCAGAATATACAAGTGTCATCTTGCATCCGGTCGATGGGACTCTGACCGAATACATGAATACATGTGTCACAATCGTTGGCAATAATCAGAAACGCAATACACATTTTGTGACCATTTAACGGTACCAGTGACTAGAATAGGAGATGCAATACACATTTTAAAGGTTCTAATAGGTGATCAAGTATACATTAGGAATGGGTGCATATTAAAGCACACTGGCGGAGCAAGGGGGTGTTCGACAATTTAGTAAAATTCGTGTATAAATTGGGTAAAAATTGGCAAACAAGAGCCTGGGTCCCCGTTTTCAAAACTGCTGGATCCGCACCTGATGCAGCAATGATTCTGGGGCTATTTTCACAAAAAAATCTTAAGATTAACATTGATCGTAAGTTATATTGGATTGTTCATTTTTATCTTGATTTTTTTTGTGCATCATCAGAATGATATAGCAACAACCAAAATTATGAAGTAAAGCAGGGTGAACAGAGCAGGGTAGAACATTCTTCTTGCAAACCCCAAAATGCAAAATAGACAAAAAACATTCATATGCAATTTTTCCTTATAAAAACAACAATCATATTTTTTATGACTATTCTGAGATTAATCAGAAGGGTCCGCCAGTTCGAAAGACGTTATTAAAATAAACAGAAAATGTTTTCTTTACGCAGACATATTATATGTTACGCTTTGTTCGAATCAGAAATAACCGTTATGAAAACAGATTAATCTTTTTACTGTTGGCAAGTAAGAATATTGTATTTCCATAAACAAATTATTATATTACGTAAGAGATGTACCCTGAAGTTTTGTATAATATACTTTAAAAGTATTTATAATACGCATCGTCTGTAATTGTCAAATGAAAACTATTACAAATTATATGTTTACATAATCCTCTCAATTTTATGGCTTCCTACCCTGTAACTTTCTGTGCTTTTAGCTAAGAAGCAGAGCTTATGTGTAGCTTTATTGTAGTGCATGAACGATCGATTACAAAGTGCGATCTTATAAATAATAGCATTAAAACAATTTTACTCCGTAGCATAGGCCTGTTTTTATTTTATTACGAATTCATGGCATTGTTCCGATGTCTGTTCTTTTTTTTTCACATAATTTCGTAGTTCTTCAATTTTCGAAAAAAATCTTTTGTAAATGTGTCTCATTAAAGACGGATCGTTTTCTCCGATTCGTTTGTTTTGCCATAAGTATATAGAAACAAAACGTAAATCTGCAAAAAGTGATTGTGTAATAAATTCATAAAAGATGTTAAAGTTTGGTTTTAAAGACGCAAGTACCAAAAACAGTGAACCTACCTACTGAACCGTACTTTTTGTAATGCTAAAAATTTACTTCATTTATAAAGTAGCTGGAAAAAAATCCAGAAGGGCTATATAAAATTGAACTATGTCGTTTGCCTCTCAGGCACTGGCTCTTCCTGTCATGTAACTGTCATGGGGTCACTGATCGTACTTGTAAACAAAAGAGCTGACTGAAATGAGCCTGTTTCTTATATAAAATACATGTCACTTTGCAGTGCATTGTGGTTTCAGCACTAAGAAAAACATCAAAAGTAAACACAATTTTGAAAGTGGTCATTTTCAAACATTCTGTTATTTTATTTAGATGTAATATGATTTGGTAGATGGCCAGAACGATGAAATTTTAAAACCAGCCATTTCCGGATTTTATATTCGTTTCCATCCCGTATATCGGCCCTGTTTTTACTTCATACGAAAACAGATGACGCCATGTTACTGACAGCAAAAGTTGCCAGATAATCGAGAGTATATTAAAATACAAGAATGGCTTTAAAAACAATCTTATGTACAAAGAAATATTTAACTAGGCATTCTTTGAAAATTCCAATCGTCATATGAATGAAGGGTTAACACTGTTAATCGCTATATCTGAAAATCGATAATAGCACGAAAACCGATAACACGATGCTAATAATCGAATATTCTTCTACATATTTTTGGACAGGAAGAGCTCAGATCACATACTCCATTCATTATTGTATTTTTATTCAATAAAATATTCTAAAAAGTTGTACTTCAATTTTCTATTTCATTAGTTAACGATATTTTTTTTTTTGATAGCGTCACATGTTTTGTTGGTTATGCATGTTTGTTTGTTGACATCCTAGTTTTAGTAATATTTTGATTTCGGGGTGAAATTTAAATGTATAACAAGCTTGCTTGCTGTATTTATCCTTTCTTAAGAAAAGAATGTCATTATTCCTACAATGTAGCGTCAATTTATGTGTTTTCATCCGTATTTTTACATCCGACATTTTTTTTTATTGACATGTACAAGGTTACATAATATAGTCTCTGATCCATTCATACACTTTGCTAATAAGTAATATTTTCTTTACAATAGTTTATTTTTGTTAATAAAATAGACGAATTATTGAATAACGATTTATATAAATGAAACGATTAAAATTGATTGCTAAAAAAAAGTGTTATTATTAAATACCCGGATATGTTTGGATAAGAGAATAGCATTCGGGTCATCGAGGGGTCATGTAGTCTCGTGTGTAGGGCGAACGAACCCGGGTAAATAATTATAATTTATACATTTATTTCTTTAAAGGCAAATTTGGATTAAAATTAATTAGTAAAATTTAAGTTTTATTTTGTTTATGGCGAATGGGTCATAAATCCGTAAATCCCGTTTTTTTCTTTCTTGAAAATTGGCAGTCTGCGGAGTCCTGATATAGGTGAAATAATATTTTATTGGTGTATTCTACGTTTTTTTTTACAGTTTACCTGTCAAAACATCACCCATCTCAGCATGTCGTCGCATCGTGCATTCATGATATACAAATACACCTATCACAGGTGTGAAAAAAAAACGTTGCTCAAGACTCCTTTTACTAAGACTTATAAACATAGATAACTATTGTGCGTGTTCGATTTTCAAGCCGTCTTCCAATTTATTTGTACTTAAAAAATAAATTTATAACTGACCCAAGCTAAATAAATGAAATGTGACTTAATGTGTTAATTATATAAATCCTTGCCTTCTATAAATTTTAATTTCTTATCTAATTCTTATTCTTATTATGTAACAATATGGTCAGGTTGTTATTTTCATTAAATGACATCTCAAAATAGATGGCTTCACAGTAGGAGCTCTTCCTGTATATTGGTTACATCCTGTATATTACAACTGACAGCCAATGCAGGACAAACAATTTTAATCAGCCATCATTATCTTAAAATACTTTATTTTGATGATGACACCTAATTCCCATCACCTAATCCAAATTAGTATAGTAGAGGAGTACAGTATTTTTCGGACAATAAATTTTGTTTACAGTATACCTTTATTTTGCTGTAGGTTTATTTCTGAATAAGAACACTCGTATCATCGATGTTCTTGGTGTTATTTTTTTTAAATAAAGCAATAAAATTTATGTATACTAACAGGGGGTGCAATTCTGGGGAAAACATATTCAACATCCGAAAAAAATCAATATTCAATGATTGAAGTGTTAGCGAAAATCAGTTCAATATTGTATTTAATAATAAAATATATACTATAAAAAATGTATCTTGTTGAAAAAAATCACAGGGTGGATCGATTTACAATATAAAATTATTATCACAAAATATCTAAATATAGCTATAGCTTTTCTATAATCGATATTTTATTGCAATAATTCATATGAGGCTATGGGTGTTTAAACGTCACTTTTCAACAATATTTCAGTTATATATTGACGTTTGAGCTACCTTTCCTGGCGCGAATATGGTGCAAGGTAGAAATACACTAGGGTATTTACGTACAAAATAAAGACAAAAATATCTCATATTTATATAAGTAAGAAAATTTTAACAGAACATTTGCATGAATGTTTGTCGGAAAAGGTTGATAGTTTCAGTAAATTTCAACACACAATTTATCAGTCATATTTACCTTACCCCCTTTTGCATACATCATCAAAATCATTGTAAGTGTGGAATGTAAATGTCTGTAATTCTGTGCTCTCACAGGCTTCTTGATTGATTTAATAAACTATGTTATGTTATGTTATGTTATGTTATACATGAACATGCGAAGATATATTTTTACACCTAATCATTTTTCAAATTTTTGTTTCAACTTTATTCGTAAAGTCTAATGCTAATTCCGTCTAGTATGAGATATATACAAAACAATATACATGTAAATATTTACGTTGCCGTAAATTTGATGATTGATGGTCCCGATATTTCAGGTACAGGTTCAATGCGTGTCAATGATTTGTAATCACATAAAATTAATTTCAGTAATTTCAAATGCAAAAGTTAAATGGGATTGACTGAACAAAGTAAACTGTACGACTTTTACGTTTGCACCGGTGGGCATCATTTGTAATTTATTTTAAAAGTCGGTACATGAGTACAACAATAACATAAGCTCTAATGTGCTTTTAAGTCCGACATTAAAAAATATATACATAATATCTTTTTTTTCCCCTTGTTAATTTTATATGCCCTCCTGGGGCCCTGATTTTGTTAATAAACTTATATTTATTCTATTTCTATATCTGTACAATAAGCACCGCCTATTTGTCAGTCAATTATACATCAAAGAGGGCAATTAACACATGATTGACAAGGTGAGAGAGTTGTAAAATAAATCGATTATGGATGTACAAAACAGAGAATACTTTTCTTGTTTTGGTAACGAGAAAGATAATTTCATTGCATACATATAAACAAGTTAAATTCTAAAAAAAAAAAAAAATGAAGAAAACAAATAAAAGTAAATAATAATAATGAACAAAGATCGTTTCTGTATGACTGCAACAAAACTATTTTTATGTGGTTACTTTCCTCGCTTGCCGCGCTAATAACGTGTTGTCCGCGAATGTCTTGATGGACAATTTGACTGCCGCGTTCGGCCGCGAGACGATCGCGGACTTCCCGATGCTAATTAGTCAATTTCCGCGCCGCGATCGTCCACGAAACCGTGCGGATTTGGCTTAATCCATGCTGGCTGTAGTGAGGACTGACATTTTTTTCACTAGGACCACCAAACCCATATGCAATTTCGCGAACTCTGTAGTATTAATGTTTAATATAAATATTAATTATTATGTTTTCATATTTGATGTGTGTTTATATTGATGTAAAATTAATAATAAATATTCAGTATTATATTTTCATATTTTATGTGCAATTTTATAGTTTTAGAGTTTAATAATACATATTCATTAATTTGTTTTCGTATTTTATGTAATTCCATTTATGTATAAAAAGCAAAAAAGAGAATCAAATTTACCTTTATTAACATGTGATTACCCTGATAATTCACCCTTAATGGGACCCCTTAATTCCTCTTAATTAGGAAGGACACCATTCTTTGATATTATGTTATAGTTAGAGTATATTAAGTGAAATTTTAATGGTTAAGATGATATAAATAAAACTGAAGTCGTATCAAAATCTTTAACTATTAAACATGTCCAAGAGAAAGCCAAACTGGACCGATTGAGAGAAGATGATACTAATGGAGGAATACGAGAAAAGAAAGGACGTTTTAAGAGCAAAATTTTCGTCAACAATTATATTTCTTTAAAATTTAGGTACATGTATGTTTAACAGGGACACAATCATAATGTTCCTCAACTTCCCACTTTTGAGTTTGGATGCACCTCCCTCATCTATTTGGAGGATTTTACGTTCAACAGTTATATACGAAACTAATTTTAATGACTGTATGGAAATATCATGTAAATAAAACATAAAAAAAAAATAGGCTCGATTCCTAAATGTACTGCTTTCTAAGTCATCCTGTAACATATCACATATCATCATAATAGACTGTCGGTCAAATCTGTATTTGTCTATTAACTCGAAGTCATCGTAGATATCAAGAGGTTTTGTACGATCTCTGAATAATCGCTCTCTACGTAAAGCTCTTCTCCCAGCATGAAACAACCGAAAACGTCCGACATGGAACATGTTTGTATTGGTAATAATGCAATACTAATATGCTTTAATTATACTTATTTCATATACCCGCAAAGCACGTGCCATCAAATGGTACGGTTGTAAAAAATATTTACTCATCCGGAAAATGACCTTGATGGTGAATTTTATGTACATGTAAGATATGATATGGATTTGATGATAAACTCGAATGCCTATGAAATATTGCTAATATGGTTTGTTGTTATCTTTTTATTCATACAATATCACTTTCATAACTCACAATCAATATAAAATAGCAATTCAAGAAAACTTAAGGAACCTATCCATCTACCTTAAAGTTAAGGGAAATCTTAAGTGTTTTCTTAGTTTAAGGACGTTTATGAATACCACTTAAGTATGATGGGCGGAGTTTCCTTAACTTAAGGTTATTCTTAGGAAATACTTAAAATAAGAAGTTTTATGAATACCACTCAAGTAAAATGGGCGGAGTTTCCTTAACGTAAGTGTTTCCTTAGGAAAATCTTAACTTAAGTGGCTTTATGAATATGGGCCCAGCTGCATTAAAAATGAAACGCATGTGCGCGAAGCCGAAGGAATTTTTAAAATTGAAGTGCCCGACAACGTAATTTTGGTATCAAATAATCGTAAATCTCTATAAATCAATATAGAGAGAAAGAAATAGTAGATTTATGATTATTTGATACCAAAATTATGTTGAGAAGTGTATGGGAAAAAAAATGAAAAAAAGGGGTGGGGGGGGGTAATGTAGGTCATGACCCCATGTACCTGTGCTTTTACGATCACAATTTTCCTTACGTTGTCATGCACTTCAATTAAAAAAAATTCTTCGGCTTCACGCACACGCGTTTCATTTTTAATGCAGCTGTTGTGTGGGGATGTCAAGTAGTTGAGACAAAGATATATTTTCGCTTTCGTCATTCAACACGTCCTCCATCATGCCGTGGTAAAATCAGTGCCGCGCACTTTCCAGCAAACGTCTAGGGTGTGACGTATGAAATGTCTGGAACATTGAACCAATGAAAAGTAGGTTACATTCTCATACATGCCAACCCTCGAGAGACTAAAAGCGGTAGAGGGTCTAGGGTTTGCCCCCCCCCCCCCCCCCCCCCAGAAAATTGTTTTTCAGAAGGACGCAAAATGGTGCATTCTGTTGCGTTTTGGACATAACATCTGTTCAGTCAAATCTTTAAATATAGTATGAAAAAATGGAAATTAGCATTTTACATATATACAAGTCAAACCTCGGTCCCTCGAACTCGGATGGGTCGAATACCATGGATGGCTCGAACTTATTTGAAAGTCCCGCCAATTTTCCATATATTTTTAAGCTAAAAAAAATCTTTCGCTCGAACACTGATACCTCGAACAGTCAAACTTAATAAATGGTCCCATCAATAATAGAGAATCATAATAAAATCACGAGTTTTACCATATCAAACTCGAACATCGCAATTTAATTGACAGATATACGTTGTATGTGCTTACATACAAATGTACATATATATATGATTAATCAATCTACTGGCTTGATAAATACACTTCAATATAAAATAGCGGGGTTATGTTACTTAAAATCATTTAATCCACTCATCTCTTGTGTGTGTTACAATAAGATATCATCAATTATGAGTGCCTATTGTCGAGTATGTTTTACTATTAAAGTGGAAAAAAACATTTCCTGGTTTATTGTTGAAAACAAGGAAGATATACTAATATATTTGAGACTTAAATCACTTATTTTTCACAATTTTTTCACATTCACAGCTAAGTTGATAAAAAGTTGATAAAAAAACATGCTAATATTCACATATGAAATTGTAAAGATGCGCTTCAACCTGGAAACGGAGAACCTCATATGCGCTTTCCCCCTCCTAGAAACCCGGACAACCACTATCAATAGGACAGGCAAGCAAGAGAAGCCACTGATGAAAATGCCCCAAGGTCTAAAAAACAGAAACTTAATTTTTCAGAAATAAAATGTTTGTGGTATCAAGTCAAAACTTTTATTACTTAAATTTATACAGTTAATTACAACACATGATATACAGTATGTATTTTTATAGAGACAACAATTGACAAATATGACATTTTAAATATCCCAGATGGTTTTAGCTATGTTGCAAAAAATAGAAAAATATTTAAGCATAAATCTGGAGGTATTGTTGTTGTATATAAAAATAATCTTAAAAATCATATTAAATTTAAGTATTTAATAATGACCTATTATTGGGATGTGTATACACCCTACCTGAAAACTCTCTATATTCGTCAATAAATGCATTTTTAGATATTGAAAATGAATTAGTAAATTTTATAGAAAAAGACATGAAATGTGCACTTGTTGGAGATTTTAATGCTAAAACTGGGTTTTTTTGAAGATTTTTTCAGAACCAGATGTAACTTTTTTGAATGTTATGGATGTAAATGTAGAAGATGGCCTATTTAGATATCATATTGCTATGACTACCAAGTTTTACTTGATAATAATATTTCCTTAAAAAGATATACTCAGTGTGAATGCAGACCAAATAATTTTGGACGAAAACTTTTAGAAATGTGTAAGTCTGCTTTGGCTATATTTGAAAAGTATTGTCATCATTGGAAATTGAAGGTTAACTTGCAAAAGACTAAAGTAATAATATTTTGTAAAAGAAAATAAAAAAATCAACCTATTTTTAAGCTATGTGGAGAGAATTTACAAATTGAAGACTCTCATTCATATCTAAGTGTTATATTTAATTATAACGGCTCTTTTGTGAAGGCAAGAGCTAAATTGATGGATCAAGCTCGCAAAGCTTTATATTGTTTGTATAGAAAATTGAGAAATATATCGATTCCAATAGATTTACAATTTAAATTGTTTGATACATTTATACTGCCAATACTTACTTATGGCTCTGAAATATGGGGTTATGAGAACACTAAGTAACTAGAAAAACTTCATCTTCAGTTCTGTAGAAATATTTTAGGTGTTAGAACCACTACTCCAAATTTTATGACATACGGAGAACTTGGTAGAACACCTATAGATATATTATGTATAAAATTAAGGATTGTAAATTTTTGGAATGGACTTATTTCAAACAAGAAGAAACTTAGTTGTATTTTATATAAGATTATGTTTAATTTGAGTATTATTGATAATGTTCAATTTAAGTGGCTAAATTTTATCAAATCGATTTTTGAGAAAACTGGGCTTAATTATCTATGGAACCAACAACAGCCAGTTCATTCAGTGCAACTAAAATTTATTGTTAAGCAAAATCTGACTGATCAATATATTCAAAACTGGTTTAACCAAATTGAGAACTCTTCTAGGGGAGAACTTTATGGCATATTTAAAAATGAATTTAATTTAGAGAAATACTTATTAAAATTATTACCACATGAGAGAAACATGATAACAAAGTTTAGATGCAATAACATTAAGCTTCCAATAGAAACTGGAAGATGGCCGAATACTCCCAGAGAAGAACGTATTTGTCATCTGTGTAATGTTGGTTTAGGTACTGAATTTCATTTTTTATTTGAATGTACCTCTGCTGATGTACAAAGGCTTAGATGTAAATTTATTCCAATTTATTATACTAGATATGCAAACATGTACAAAATGAAAGGCCTGTTATCTTTGTGTAATGTTAAGGTTCTGAAAAAATTGTCTTATTTATATCTAAATTGCAAAATGTTTTGTAATTATATTCTGAGGCTGTATTATTTTAGGTTAGTTATATCCGTCATTATGTAAAATATTTTGTATAATATTCCACTTGTTACACTTGTATATATGTGTCCGAGTGAATAGAGAACTTGAACTTGAACTTAAATGATTAAATATTTTTTACGAGAAAGGCCAGTTTTACTGTGCATCAGTTATCATATATAGGTAATGAAACTGTCCCGGGTCAGAACAAGATTTTTTTCTGTCTAAAATTACGAGACCTCGGTGGCTCGAACTTCCGATAGCTCGAACATATTTTGACAGTACCTTCGAGTTCGAGCGAGCGAAGTTCTACTGTATATATATGTTTAGGAGTCATAAATTCAAAATGTAGTGCTTCAAAACTTTATTTTAAATACAGTTTCTGATTGGCTTAATGATAAAGAATTGACCAATGGAAGTTTCCGGTACAAATTTAAGAGGGAAACGATTACGGAAAGGGCCTAAATAATTTGGATTTGTACACATTTATACGTCGTAGAAATCTACAAGAATAATCAACATGTGAACAATTCACGATAAAAAAAAATTTACATTTTTTTTTAAATCGGTAGGAAAACGTCTAAAATCGGTAGGCAATAGAAGACTTAAAAAATCGGTAGACTACCGCGTAAATCGGTAGAGTTGGCATGTATGCATTCTAAGTCAGTTAGAGTATATTAAGTGAAATTTTATTGGTTAAGAAGGGGGTCGCATCGCTTCGCTCCTCCGCCCCTTCTTAACCATTAAAATTTCACTTAATATACTCTAACTATAACTTGGCCTTGAGGGATACACGAAATCATAAAATTTTATTACTTTGGTATAAATTCATTACTTGCAGCTAACTCCAATACAATATACACTTTAGCAGTAAACACAACAGGTGGTACACCTGAGGAAAAGGCCTCTAGGCATGTAACTCTTGTGGGGACAACAAATGTGTTCTCTCTCTGAATTATAGAAAATTCAATTGTTTTACACTATTTCAACACATATTGTAATACAAGGCCTATAAAACAGATGTTTACAGAAGTGAATTTCATTTTTTTAAACGTTAAACTTAACGTAAAATATTCATATGAATAATTTCTTAGCTCCGAGCTTTGCTTTCAGATGCATACAAATCTATGTTTAACACTGTATTAGCGATTATTTAAAAAAAATATCCATATACATATTTTTTTTTATCGAAAACAAGCCCCTAATAAATTACAGAGTTATGGAAGCGAATCATGATTAAGTTGGATATAATGTCGCACAATAGGCTACCCGATTTGTAAGGCTTGAAGTAATTTACCATATAACAATATGTTCGTAATGATGAACGGTAAGGCCACTAAAATGCATGAATCGCCTGTAAAATAAATAAACATAAATTATAATGTTGAATCTCCGTGAAAATATTAAACGTTTACATTTAAATCAACATCAAATTGAAATAAATATGAGTGCATAGTTCTAGATCCTGAAAAACAAAATCAAGAAATCAAATATACATAACTACTGTAAAATACACAACGATTGATGGATTATTGTGTATTGAATAGCTAAAGTTATTATCATCCAGAATGGTACAAATAAATAAACAATAATATAATACTATTATAGATTGTTCTTATATTTATCAGGGAATTATATAAACATTTGAAGAAAAAAAAAAATCCTGTATTTATTGATCAATCTAATTAACTGACAAAATAGTGTTTACATGTAAATTGCATATTTCTGTTGGATCAAACAAGGGCACGTACGTTACGTATACATAGGGTTATGATTATTTGTTTTATATCATCAACAAAAATATTTATTGTTCATTAAGGTGCCTCATTACAATAATCAGAACTTTTAAAGCACAATAACTTTGACGCTGTACATACACAATCCTGTGCTATAAAACAAGACATAAATAGCTTAATAGAGACCGATTGTTTAATATATACTTAATTCATTTTTTAGTAAATAGTCTCAGCATAGGTATTTTAAGGTTAATGTATTTCTCGCATGATAAACAAGTAATAGTGAAGTGACAACAGTATACGTATTCTGTACGTGTATCACACTTTGCTAATATTTTAATACATTTAAAGTCACATTTCTTAATAAACATCGCATTAAGTTAAAATACGACATGAAAATCAAATACGCAACAATTGATGGATTATTGTGTATTGAATACACTAAATTTATTAAGGGCCAGACTAGTATGACATAAATAATAATAATATATAAATAAATAAATAAATACGTATAGATACACGATAATATAATACTATAGATCGTCATATTCAATGAGCTAGTGACTACTACAGTATTACGTAATCTCTCTACTCAGCGGGTGATTTAGATGACCGTGCGATTTAACTGGTAAAATGCAAATTTAAAAGGTAAAACGCTAAAATCCCACGATAATGCAAATTTAAAAGGAAAAATGCAAATATAAAAGGAAAAACGCTAAAATCCCACGACAATGCAAATTTAAAAGGAAAAATGCTAAAATCCCACGACAATGCAAATTTAAAAGGAAAAACGCAAATATAAAAGGAAAAACGCTAAAATCCCACGACAATGCAAATTTAAAAGGAAAAACGCTAAAATCCCACGACAATGCAAATTTAAAAGGAAAAACGCAAATATAAAAGGAAAAACGCTAAAATCCCACGACAATGCAAATTTAAAAGGTAAAACGCAAATATAACAAGACAATTCGCTAATTTAAAAGAAAAAACGCAAATATAAAAGGAAAAACGCTAAAATCCCACGACAATGCAAATTTAAAAGGTAAAACGCAAATATAACAAGACAATTCGCTAATTTAACTGGTAAACGCTAATATAACTGGTAATCTTTAATTATTTGCATTTTACCAGGGATATTTGCATTTTCTATTTCCTAGTGTATCCTAATGTTGAAAATCAAGCCTCACAGTAATAAAACTGTTGAGTACTTTTTGAGTTTTTTGTTCATATTTCAACACCACAAGGTAATAATATAAATTAATTTCATGTACATTCCAAGTAAATTTAAGTGTCAATTAAGTTTTTATTGACACTTTTAACATTTAATTTAGGTTTGTGCATGCAAGTACTATTTGACTGTTTTTTTCAAGTATGAGTACAAACTTAGGCTCAAAAGTTGTATGATCGTAAGGTCTGGAGTAAGAAGACAAGCAGGATAGCAGTATTGGTTAAGATCATTGTATATTCCACTTCATTTTAGCCAATATTAGAAAAGAAAGTGTGTTGGTCATGGGACACTTTTTGATCTGTCTTATTCTTCCCTCCAACACCTTTTATACAGTATGCACCAAAAACTTTTTTTTACCCAACTAGTCCACTCGGACTGGTAATAACTGGGTTTTACCAGTCCGAAACAATGTTCACTAGTCCGTAATTCATTAGCATGTACATTAATGACGGGAAAGTCAGTCACATGCACCGGCACATGTGTTAATGAGATTATACCCAAACGATAAATCACTCGTTTGTTTACAAAGCGAAAGAAGGACGTCATGTTAGAATTTAGTTTTATTTAAGCTAGAGTTATCTCCCCTACAACTAAATCGTGAAGAAGAAAAACTACCACTTGATTTATCAGTAGGCTCTCTATGTCAGTAGCTGGTGAAAAGACCTCAAAACTAAGTATGTTGAGATGGTAAAAGAACTTCAAAACTAACTACAGTCAAACCTGCCCTAACGGTCACCTTTGTATAGTGGTCACCTGGTCATAACGGTCACTTTCGTGCTCTCCCAGTGCGTTTTACTATATATTTTAATTCGATATAGCGGTCACCTGTTCAATGTGGTCAGCATAAAACCTTTGTATAACGGTAATTGGTTTTTTTAAATAATACCGGAAGTGATTTCGGAAGATCGGTATTTTTCTCTAATGTACTAAAAATGCCGAGGTGTTACAAGTGTAACAAAACATATTGATTAATTTAATTAACTAAATAAACAAACTCTATTTTACATTTTGTGAATAATAAATTACTTGAAGAACAGGTAATACCCGGGGGTTATTTGAGATTTTTATTCACTACAATGAGAGTAGAAATTCACTCATCAAAAATATTTTGCATCGGAAAGATTGTATTACGTATCTAGTGCATCATGTCAACATCCATAACTAGGAAAACTTTAAATTTAGACGATAAAGTGAAGGCTATAAATCTGTGTGATAGTGGGAAAAGTTGGCGGGGTATGGCCGAGGAGATGGGTGTTGGTCGCACCCAGATCATGAACATTATAAAAAGAAAAAGTGAGATACTTGACGATTTTAAAAACAATATGCCCGGTTCAAGAAAACGTCAACGTCGTGCGACAGGAAATGAAGACATTAACCAATTATGCTGGGATTGGTTTCAAGAAGCAACTGGCAGAAGAATAAATATTAACGGCCCATTGATACAGGAACAAGCTCTCAAGTTTGCTAAGGACCTTGGAGTAGATCAATTCAAAGCTTCAAATGGCTGGCTACAATCTTTTTTAAAGAGACATAACATCGTTTTTCGTACACTGTCAGGTGAAAGTGGTGATGTAAATGTCACAATTGTATCTGAGTGGAAATCAAAATTACCAAATCTGATAAAGGATTATCATCCAAGAGATATTTATAATATGGATGAAACTGGTTTATTTAATATCACTTTGAGATAACTTCATCAACAATAAATGTAAACAAGAGTAAGTTCAGTAACATGACCACAAGAACAAAATAACAAGCAAACATAACAGGTAATTAAAAAATGTTTATTCACAACAAATGTACAATATCTTGTCGAAAATTCAAACCCTCCATATAAAGGTCACCTGTATATAGTGGTCATTTTGTCATTCTCCCCCAGGTGACCACTATAGACAGGTTTGACTGTATGTCCAGATAGACCAATTTTGGTCTAAATGTGATTTGTCCATCCAGTCAACATAAGAACAATTTCTTCTCTCTAAATGAGCAGTTTTTTCAAACATTATCAACAATCTATTGAAGAGATTAAAGTTTTCCTCTGATCAGCTGATATCCTCCTTTGAGAAAATTATTTAGAAATAAAATGGTTCAAACTTGGTGCAAACTGCTTGAAATAAGGGTAATAACAAAATTACCGAACTCCGAACAATCTTACAAAGGGAAATTCAAAACTCATAATTATATAAACAGACAAAATCAGTCAACAACCGGAAAACTGTGAAAACCGTAATGACCCTGACTTGGTACAGGCATTTCTAAAGAAATGGTGGGTTGAATCAGATTTTAAGGTGCCAAACCTCCCGCTCTCATTACGGTTCAAAGGTTCCGGCTGTCACTATAACATTATTTAAATACAGGAACAAAATAGGTAAAATAGTTGTCAAAGCAGTACCATATTCGGTGACGTAAATGTCAAAAAAAAAAAAAAAAATGAAAATGAAAGTACAGAGGGTTTTCCTCTTTCATGTACCATTGAACACTTAATCTCTGCTATTGAGTGAAGACAATCTGTGTAGGTTTGTTATTGTATGTTTGTATCTGTGTTGCCGTTGGAGATCCAGTTATCAAGAATGGGATGATTGGGATTCCAGTAATCGATTTAACACTGCCTAATATGTGTGCCTCTTCAAAGACCAAACCAGTATCTAGATTACCATTTGAAAATGGTGTGATTTAATTTGTTTTCAATAATTTGATTTGAGAGATGATCGTTTGATTTGTTATTGGCATTCATATACCAAGATTGCTTTTCCTCATTTTCAGAGGTCATCACAACCGTGACCTAATAGTTGTTGGAAATATACATCTACCTTAGAAATTGGCGTCTTTCACTACTAAAATAAAATATTGAATACGAATCCTGCTCATGTCAAAGTGTACTTGATACAACCTATAATGTAATAAAGTTTGTCGGAGACTTCCGGCAGGTCAGAGACTTCTGGCAGGTCGCTCTGTGGTTTTTATACAGTGTATTGCAGTTTCCTCCACCAATAAAATTGAATACCCTGATATATCTGAACTATTATTTAAAGTGGCATTAAACATTCAAAAAGTATTGGTGTTTTTAAGTATTTTGCAAAGTCAAAACTAGAGGTAGAAATTTCAATATTCACAGGTTATTTAGGTCAAGAGTTACTTCTTATTTGTTTTGTGATAAAGTTTGTCAGTGACTTGTGGCAGGTCGGTGGTTTTCTCTGGTTTCCTCCACCAATAAATCTGACCACCACAATATGACTAAAATATTGTTGAAAGTCACGTTAAACACCATACCACTCCCCCTCCCTTCTTATTTGTTTTTCATTACTAACAAATAAATATTAAAAACACTAAACAGTTGCTTGTAGTAGTAATGTATTTACACATTTTTTATTAATTAATTGATTAAAACATCTACATCAATTCATTCTTTATAAATCAATCAAATCAAATAAAAAGCAAAAAAATACCACATCAATGATAAAAACTCTAAATTGTCATCTTTTCATGCACTCTTCTTTTTTTTTCTCTATTTTTTTTCGTGTTTGTTTAAAAACAACACACCACAAAATTAAAAACAAAAACATACAATTAGAATACACTTCAACTTGCAGTTATATAAGATCATCATTTTACACAAAGTTATTATTTGTCACGGAGGCCACCATGGTTGTGATCGTATGAGATAGTTGGATTTACAACTACCAGTGCAGTCAGTGCCGATCACCAATAACGTGTGGAGTTTGAATTCTGCTCATGGCAAGGTGTACTGAATACAGCATTATGTCATAAAGTTTGTCAATAACTTGTGGCAGATCGGTGATTTTCTCCATGTATTCCGGTTTCCTCCAATATTACTGACCGCCACAATATAGCTTAAATATTGTTGAAAGTGGAGCTAAATACCATAATCCCTCCTCTCCCTTCTTACACAAAGTTACTATATAAGTATTAATTTTCTCTGATCACGATTTTCACGGTTTCTGGTTTATAGATATATTCACGGGTATTTTTAGCGGTTTTTTTCAATATGCAATAAAATCGCTTTGGTATTGTTATTCATGGGTAACTTCAAGACAAACAAAACTAGAAAAATAAAAAAGACACAATTATCAAACAGGCTATAACTAGGTCATGTTCTTATAATAATTCAAAAGAGCAGTTTGAATTCTACTCACTATCTAGATATACATAGTCATATTTCATAAGTACTGGTATAAATAAATACATGTTAATCGTTCTGTTTCTATTAAAAACAATTGCTTCACTATTGTACCCGTAAAACAACGCCTCTAGTTTATAGTTAAATCATTACATTTCTTACCAGGCCTTTCAATAAGGGGCGGTACCTTGTACTTTTACCCACCTAAGATGGTCTTTGGTACCTCCTGATTTTAGAGTGTTGTACAAGATATTCATGAAAATTTTTCAAATTTTAAATAAAAGTACCGTCTGTAAATAGTGAAGTACTGGTTCATATGAAACAAATATTGAAAGCCCTGCACAACTGTAAATGTAACCTGCTATATAGTAATACAGTGAAGCCTGTCTAAACTAAACCCTGAAGAAACCAAAATCTTGTCTAAATCAAAGTCCTAATGTAGGAAATATTTGTTGGTTTAACCTGTCTATTGCAAACACAAAGGTCAGACCCAAGGAGGTTTGGTTTAGACAGGTTTCACGATATGTGAATGTATAAGATGTGATGTACAGTATAAAAAATAGAAGAATTTAAAAAAATCAAAACAAACACAAATTCCTTGAAAAATATGTTTTTAGAAGTCCTAATATATAATATTGTTTGTTTGTTGTTCACATACTGAAGTTACTTACAAAACCAAAGCTATCTCCACCCAAAATGGCAAATAATGTGATAGTTGGTTCAACAAGAGAAGAAAAAAAATATTAATTTGGCCCTGGTTAATTTTTATTAAAATAAAAAATAATGTTAGTTGGTGATGAAAAAAAAATCAAATAAATTATCTGAACTACAAAAATTTGGAGTCAATAAAATGCAAATGACTAGTCAAACCTGTATTAAGAGGTCACCTTTAGGACAATGAAAACATGGTCTTTTAAGACAGGTGACCTCTTAAAAGAGGTTCAATTCATATGAAAATGTCTATGACAGGACAAGAAAAATGTTAAATTTTAATACAGGTAACTGCATGGACAGGCTTTTGAGGGCCCGGGTGGCTCAATGAGTTAGGTAGTTGTAGAGGGCCCGGGTGGCTCAATGAGTTAGGTAGTTGGATTACCTAACAACTCAAACAAGCCTATCACCAATACAGCATGAGTTCGCACCCTGCTTTGTAAATTACAAAAAATGGGTGCACTCGACTTGCAGCCACAAGTGATAAAGTTTACCAGTTGCTTTCCCATTGTCGGTGGTTCTCTCCGGGTACTCCAGCTTCTTCCACCACTAAAACTGGTTGCCATGATATAGCTGAAATATTGCTGAAAGTGGCATTTAACACAATAAATCAATCAATCAATAGGCCTTACAGATTTTGTCAGTTTATAAAACAGATGATTTTACTACATAAATCTTTGCCTTAGAATTTTGTCCCCAACATCCGATGTATAGCTCTCCATTGTGACTGTTTGATAAACACGACAGGAATTTTATGTCCATCTCGTTGCTGGCAGTTGAGAGATGGAATATAAATTGGCCACTACTGTTTAATATGTGTAACATATGGGTATGAGGTTCTGCAATAACGAAATTGTCTGAAAGTGAAGTGAAAATATCGGATGGTTTGAATTCACCTGCACCGTTTTTATATCGGTGTCCTGTGTAAACATTGACAAGCTGGCCGCTTTGGTTTAAGATCACAACCCGACCTTGTCCATCTGCTCCTAACCAATCAATTACTGCAATGGTATTCTGGGTATTTGTAGTAACGCGTCCAGGATGGGTAAATAATAGTCTCCTATTTTGGTCAAATTGAAAAACCATTACCGGTCTTCCCGTCTGGTCCATCAAGACAATTTGTCGGTGTCCTGTTGCTGGGTATAATGATCCAAAATTTACAGCCCCTACCAAAATTTTGTTGTTGTGATTTATTGCATGAACAGCTGCCGTCTGCATCTGTGTTACATTGTACGGAGAATCACTGACAAGCATCGAAGAATGGCATATTAATTTCAGATTAGACGAATTGGAAATTGATACCATTAAATTTCCGGCAGAATTTATTGTCATGTCTTCCACGGTCAGTTGTTCTTGTAAGGTATCCCACAGCCACTGGGTGTTGTTGACACGATTTATCTTTTGAACAAGCTTTAAAGAGCGATCGCTTATCCAAAGAGAGCCGTTTTGACCAACTTGAATTCTGTTTACGTGATTTACTCCTGATGTGAACGTCTTGATCACCTGAATTTTGTTACCAGTATTTGATGTGTTTTCTAACTTGCCAATTAGACTAGAAATTTGAGATAAATCGCCTGGAACAAACGTTGGAATTTGATGATTAAAGTCAGATTTGACTGGTTCGGTGTGGATGTCCATTAATTTTTGCAGATCATCTGAATCTGAAAATAGATTTGGATTTCCACTTAGCTGAAATACATTTTGAGCTTTTCCCCTTTGTTCTTCCAGTTTCTTCTGAGTTTCTGTCACTTTCTTCTCCTCTTCATCAACAGATGTGCAAAAATCCTCACGTTTTTTATCAAGTTCACACAAGAGTTTGTCAGTATGTGTCTTTACAGCAGTTACTATAGCTTTGTCATGATTTAGAATTTCTTCTTTCACTTTGTCATAACTTGCTATTTTTAGACTTTTAATTCTCTTTAGTTCCTTTTCACCTTCCTTTATAGTCTGAAAGTCATTAACAATCACTTCCTGTCTATTTCTAATTTGTTTCATTTTCATTTCACGACCTTCACTTATTTCTATCAATTCGTGTTTTTTATGAGTTTTCGAAGAAACACAAGAAGGACACACAAGCTTGTCGCAAGATTTACAAAATTTACAACAGATTTGTTCACCGTGTACTTGACAGTTCAGTTCAACAGAATGTTTACTTACATTTTTAATATCCACGATCGTGTGGCAATTGGCGGATGGAAACTTCGGATGAATCTTTTCTCGACATCTCTGACACATCATTTTGTCACAATTTAGACATTTCCACTTTATCCTGTTTTCAATTTCACAAAACTGGCACAATAAAGCCACCTGGCCCCTCCCGATGCTATTTGATGAAGATTGTTGATTGTCCATTTTGTTTACTGGTTGTTTTTTTCCAGTCTAAGTCTATCTTGATGAATATCGTTGATGTCCGTTATGTTTACTCATATATTTTTTCAGTCTAAGTCTATCTTGTCTATGTTTAATTGTTCAATTTCAATGTAGTTTAAAATTGCAGAAGTATAGTGAGGGTTTACAAATTTGTATGTAAATTATTTTTCTTACCTTTTAAATTTTCAATTCTTATTTTCATAATAAAATAAGATATTTCCACATCATTTTACTATTATTAAAAACAAATAGTGAGCTTCATCTAATCTGATTTTTTAAAATGTACAATACATTTAAGTCATGGTTGATGGTGCATTATGATGCCATTGTCTATGGTTACCTGATATTTATTTAAATTTCATTAAAGAATAATTTTCTTGCAGGTATCTGTACAATAATCCACCATTCTCTTATAACCTCTTATCAGGCCAGATGTCAGATGCACTGTTATATAGTAAAATACTACTAAATTGTCCCTCTCATGAGAAGCCACCCCTCTTATCAGACCAGATGTCAGATGCTCTGTTATACAGTAAAATACTACTAAATTGTCCCTCTCATGAGAAGCCACCCCTCTTATCAGACCAGATGTCAGATGCTCTGTTATATAGTAAAATACTACTAAATTGTCCCTCTCATGAGAAGCCACCCCTCTTATCAGACCAGATGTCAGATGTACTGTTATATAGTAAAATACTACTAAATTGTCCCTCTCATGAGAAGCCACCCCTCTTATCAGACCAGATGTCAGATGCTCTGTTATATAGTAAAATACTACTAAATTGTCCCTCTCATGACAAGCCACCCCTCTTATCAGACCAGATGTCAGATGTACTGTTATATAGTAAAATACTACTAAATTGTCCCTCTCATGACAAGCCACCCCTCTTATCAGACCAGATGTCAGATGTACTGTTATATAGTAAAATACTACTAAATTGTCCCTCTCATGACAAGCCACCCCTCTTATCAGACCAGATGTCAGATGTACTGTTATATAGTAAAATACTACTAAATTGTCCCTCTCATGAGAAGCCACCTCTCTTATCAGACCAGATGTCAGATGTACTGTTATATAGTAAAATACTACTAAATTGTCCCTCTCATGACAAGCCACCCCTCTTATCAGGCCAGATGTCAGATGTACTGTTATATAGTAAAATACTACTAAATTATCCCTCAAGAGAAGCCACCACTCTTATCAGACCAGATGTCAGATGTACTGTTATATAGTAAAATACTACTAAATTGTCCCTCTCATGACAAGCCACCTCTCTTATCACACCAGATGTCAGATGTACTGTTATATAGTAAAATACTACTAAATTGTCCCTCTCATGACAAGCCACCCCTCTTATCAGACCAGATGTCAGATGTACTGTTATATAGTAAAATACTACTAAATTATCCCTCTCA
This sequence comes from Bathymodiolus brooksi, assembly GCA_963680875.1. Taxonomy (NCBI): domain Eukaryota; kingdom Metazoa; phylum Mollusca; class Bivalvia; order Mytilida; family Modiolidae; genus Bathymodiolus; species Bathymodiolus brooksi. The sequence goes on along the minus strand of OY804587.1, from coordinate 18,647,876 downwards.
TGACAAGCCACCTCTCTTATCACACCAGATGTCAGATGTACTGTTATATAGTAAAATACTACTAAATTGTCCCTCTCATGAGAAGCCGCCTCTCTTATCAGGCCAGATGTCAGATGCTCTGTTATATAGTAAAATACTACTAAATTGTCCCTCTCATGACAAGCCACCTCTCTTATCACACCAGATGTCAGATGTACTGTTATATAGTAAAATACTACTAAATTGTCCCTCTCATGAGAAGCCGCCTCTCTTATCAGGCCAGATGTCAGATGCTCTGTTATATAGTAAAATACTACTAAATTGTCCCTCTCATGAGAAGCCACCCCTCTTATCAGACCAGATGTCAGATGTACTGTTATATAGTGAAATACTACTAAATTGTCCCTCTCATGAGAAGCCACCCTCTTATCAGGCCAGATGTCAGATTCACTGTTATATAATGAAATACTACTAAATTGTCCCTCTCATGAGAAGCCACCCTCTTATCAGACCAGATGTCAGATGTACTGTTATATAGTAAAATACTACTAAATTGTCCCTCTCATGAGAAGCCACCCCTCTTATCAGACCAGATGTCAGATGTACTGTTATATAGTAAAATACTACTAAATTGTCCCTCTCATGAGAAGCCACCCCTCTTATCAGGCCAGATGTCAGATGTACTGTTATATAGTAAAATACTACTAAATTGTCCCTCTCATGAGAAGCCACCCCTCTTATCAGACCAGATGTCAGATGTACTGTTATATAGTAAAATACTACTAAATTGTCCCTCTCATGAGAAGCCACCACTCTTATCAGGCCAGATGTCAGATGTACTGTTATATAGTAAAATACTACTAAATTGTCCCTCTCAAGAGAAGCCACCCCTCTTATCAGACCAGATGTCAGATGCACTGTTATATAGTAAAATACTACTAAATTGTCCCTCTCATGAGAAGCCACCCCTCTTATCAGACCAGATGTCAGATGTACTGTTATATAGTAAAATACTACTAAATTGTCCCTCTCATGAGAAGCCACCACTCTTATCAGGCCAGATGTCAGATGTACTGTTATATAGTAAAATACTACTAAATTGTCCCTCTCAAGAGAAGCCACCCCTCTTATCAGACCAGATGTCAGATGCACTGTTATATAGTAAAATACTACTAAATTGTCCCTCTCATGAGAAGCCACCCCTCTTATCAGACCAGATGTCAGATGTACTGTTATATAGTAAAATACTACTAAATTGTCCCTCTCATGAGAAGCCACCACTCTTATCAGGCCAGATGTCAGATGTACTGTTATATAGTGAAATACTACTAAATTGTCCCTCTCATGAGAAGCCATCTCTCTTATCAGGCCAGATGTCAGATGCTCTGTTACATAGTGAAATACTACTAAATTGTCCCTCTCAAGAGAAGCCACCTCTCTTATCAGGCCAGATGTCAGATGCACTGTTATATAGTGAAATACTACTAAATTGTCCCTCTCATGAGAAGCCATCTCTCTTATCAGGCCAGATGTCAGATGCTCTGTTACATAGTGAAATACTACTAAATTGTCCCTCTCATGAGAAGCCACCCCTCTTATCAGGCCAGATGTCAGATGCTCTGTTATATAGTGAAATACTACTAAATTGTCCCTCTCATGAGAAGCCACCCCTCTTATCAGGCCAGATGTCAGATGCTCTGTTATACAGTAAAATACTACTAAATTGTCCCTCTCATGAGAAGCCACCCCTCTTATCAGACCAGATGTCAGATGTACTGTTATATAGTAAAATACTACTAAATTGTCCCTCTCATGAGAAGCCACCCCTCTTATCAGGCCAGATGTCAGATGCTCTGTTATACAGTAAAATACTACTAAATTGTCCCTCTCATGAGAAGCCACCCCTCTTATCAGACCAGATGTCAGATGCTCTGTTATACAGTAAAATACTACTAAATTGTCCCTCTCATGAGAAGCCACCCCTCTTATCAGACCAGATGTCAGATGCTCTGTTATATAGTAAAATACTACTAAATTGTCCCTCTCATGAGAAGCCACCCCTCTTATCAGACCAGATGTCAGATGCTCTGTTATATAGTAAAATACTACTAAATTGTCCCTCTCATGAGAAGCCACCCCTCTTATCAGACCAGATGTCAGATGTACTGTTATATAGTAAAATACTACTAAATTATCCCTCAAGAGAAGCCACCCCTCTTATCAGACCAGATGTCAGATGCTCTGTTATACAGTAAAATACTACTAAATTGTCCCTCTCATGAGAAGCCACCCCTCTTATCAGACCAGATGTCAGATGCTCTGTTATATAGTAAAATACTACTAAATTGTCCCTCTCATGAGAAGCCACCTCTCTTATCAGGCCAGATGTCAGATGTACTGTTATATAGTAAAATACTACTAAATTGTCCCTCTCATGAGAAGCCACCCCTCTTATCAGGCCAGATGTCAGATGCTCTGTTATATAGTAAAATACTACTAAATTGTCCCTCTCATGAGAAGCCACCCCTCTTATCAGACCAGATGTCAGATGTACTGTTATATAGTAAAATACTACTAAATTATCCCTCAAGAGAAGCCACCTCTCTTATCAGACCAGATGTCAGATGTACTGTTATATAGTAAAATACTACTAAATTGTCCCTCTCATGAGAAGCCACCCCTCTTATCAGACCAGATGTCAGATGTACTGTTATATAGTAAAATACTACTAAATTGTCCCTCTCATGAGAAGCCACCCCTCTTATCAGGCCAGATGTCAGATGTACTGTTATATAGTAAAATACTACTAAATTGTCCCTCTCATGAGAAGCCACCCCTCTTATCAGACCAGATGTCAGATGTACTGTTATATAGTAAAATACTACTAAATTATCCCTCAAGAGAAGCCACCCCTCTTATCAGACCAGATGTCAGGTGCTCTGTTATATAGTAAAATACTACTAAATTATCCCTCAAGAGAAGCCACCTCTCTTATCAGACCAGATGTCAGATGCACTGTTATATAGTAAAATACTACTAAATTATCCCTCAAGAGAAGCCACCTCTCTTATCAGACCAGATGTCAGATGCACTGTTATATAGTAAAATACTACTAAATTGTCCCTCTCATGAGAAGCCACCACTCTTATCAGACCAGATGTCAGATGCACTGTTATATAGTAAAATACTACTAAATTGTCCCTCTCATGAGAAGCCACCCCTCTTATCAGACCAGATGTCAGATGTACTGTTATATAGTAAAATACTACTAAATTATCCCTCAAGAGAAGCCACCCCTCTTATCAGGCCAGATGTCAGATGCTCTGTTATATAGTAAAATACTACTAAATTGTCCCTCTCATGAGAAGCCGCCTCTCTTATCAGACCAGATGTCAGATGTACTGTTATATAGTAAAATACTACTAAATTGTCCCTCTCATGAGAAGCCACCCCTCTTATCAGACCAGATGTCAGATGTACTGTTATATAGTAAAATACTACTAAATTGTCCCTCTCATGAGAAGCCACCCCTCTTATCAGACCAGATGTCAGATGTACTGTTATATAGTAAAATACTACTAAATTGTCCCTCTCATGAGAAGCCACCACTCTTATCAGGCCAGATGTCAGATGTACTGTTATATAGTAAAATACTACTAAATTGTCCCTCTCATGAGAAGCCACCCCTCTTATCAGGCCAGATGTCAGATGTACTGTTATATAGTAAAATACTACTAAATTATCCCTCAAGAGAAGCCACCTCTCTTATCAGACCAGATGTCAGATGCACTGTTATATAGTAAAATACTACTAAATTGTCCCTCTCATGAGAAGCCACCTCTCTTATCAGACCAGATGTCAGATGCTCTGTTATATAGTAAAATACTACTAAATTGTCCCTCTCATGAGAAGCCACCACTCTTATCAGGCCAGATGTCAGATGTACTGTTATATAGTAAAATACTACTAAATTGTCCCTCAAGAGAAGCCACCTCTCTTATCAGACCAGATGTCAGATGCACTGTTATATAGTAAAATACTACTAAATTGTCCCTCTCATGAGAAGCCACCTCTCTTATCAGGCCAGATGTGAGATGCACTGTTATATAGTGAAATACTACTAAATTGTCCCTCTCATGAGAAGCCATCTCTCTTATCAGGCCAGATGTCAGATGCTCTGTTACATAGTGAAATACTACTAAATTGTCCCTCTCATGAGAAGCCACCCCTCTTATCAGGCCAGATGTCAGATGCTCTGTTATATAGTGAAATACTACTAAATTGTCCCTCTCATGAGAAGCCACCCCTCTTATCAGACCAGATGTCAGATGCTCTGTTATACAGTAAAATACTACTAAATTGTCCCTCTCATGAGAAGCCACCCCTCTTATCAGACCAGATGTCAGATGCTCTGTTATATAGTAAAATACTACTAAATTGTCCCTCTCATGAGAAGCCACCCCTCTTATCAGACCAGATGTCAGATGCTCTGTTATATAGTAAAATACTACTAAATTGTCCCTCTCATGAGAAGCCACCCCTCTTATCAGACCAGATGTCAGATGTACTGTTATATAGTAAAATACTACTAAATTATCCCTCAAGAGAAGCCACCCCTCTTATCAGACCAGATGTCAGATGCTCTGTTATACAGTAAAATACTACTAAATTGTCCCTCTCATGAGAAGCCACCCCTCTTATCAGACCAGATGTCAGATGCTCTGTTATATAGTAAAATACTACTAAATTGTCCCTCTCATGAGAAGCCACCTCTCTTATCAGGCCAGATGTCAGATGTACTGTTATATAGTAAAATACTACTAAATTGTCCCTCTCATGAGAAGCCACCCCTCTTATCAGGCCAGATGTCAGATGCTCTGTTATATAGTAAAATACTACTAAATTGTCCCTCTCATGAGAAGCCACCCCTCTTATCAGACCAGATGTCAGATGTACTGTTATATAGTAAAATACTACTAAATTATCCCTCAAGAGAAGCCACCTCTCTTATCAGACCAGATGTCAGATGTACTGTTATATAGTAAAATACTACTAAATTGTCCCTCTCATGAGAAGCCACCCCTCTTATCAGACCAGATGTCAGATGTACTGTTATATAGTAAAATACTACTAAATTGTCCCTCTCATGAGAAGCCACCCCTCTTATCAGGCCAGATGTCAGATGTACTGTTATATAGTAAAATACTACTAAATTGTCCCTCTCATGAGAAGCCACCCCTCTTATCAGACCAGATGTCAGATGTACTGTTATATAGTAAAATACTACTAAATTATCCCTCAAGAGAAGCCACCCCTCTTATCAGACCAGATGTCAGGTGCTCTGTTATATAGTAAAATACTACTAAATTATCCCTCAAGAGAAGCCACCTCTCTTATCAGACCAGATGTCAGATGCACTGTTATATAGTAAAATACTACTAAATTATCCCTCAAGAGAAGCCACCTCTCTTATCAGACCAGATGTCAGATGCACTGTTATATAGTAAAATACTACTAAATTGTCCCTCTCATGAGAAGCCACCACTCTTATCAGACCAGATGTCAGATGCACTGTTATATAGTAAAATACTACTAAATTGTCCCTCTCATGAGAAGCCACCCCTCTTATCAGACCAGATGTCAGATGTACTGTTATATAGTAAAATACTACTAAATTATCCCTCAAGAGAAGCCACCCCTCTTATCAGGCCAGATGTCAGATGCTCTGTTATATAGTAAAATACTACTAAATTGTCCCTCTCATGAGAAGCCGCCTCTCTTATCAGACCAGATGTCAGATGTACTGTTATATAGTAAAATACTACTAAATTGTCCCTCTCATGAGAAGCCACCCCTCTTATCAGACCAGATGTCAGATGTACTGTTATATAGTAAAATACTACTAAATTGTCCCTCTCATGAGAAGCCACCCCTCTTATCAGACCAGATGTCAGATGTACTGTTATATAGTAAAATACTACTAAATTGTCCCTCTCATGAGAAGCCACCACTCTTATCAGGCCAGATGTCAGATATACTGTTATATAGTAAAATACTACTAAATTGTCCCTCTCATGAGAAGCCACCCCTCTTATCAGGCCAGATGTCAGATGTACTGTTATATAGTAAAATACTACTAAATTATCCCTCAAGAGAAGCCACCTCTCTTATCAGACCAGATGTCAGATGCACTGTTATATAGTAAAATACTACTAAATTGTCCCTCTCATGAGAAGCCACCTCTCTTATCAGACCAGATGTCAGATGCTCTGTTATATAGTAAAATACTACTAAATTGTCCCTCTCATGAGAAGCCACCACTCTTATCAGGCCAGATGTCAGATGTACTGTTATATAGTAAAATACTACTAAATTGTCCCTCTCATGAGAAGCCACCCCTCTTATCAGGCCAGATGTCAGATGTACTGTTATATAGTAAAATACTACTAAATTATCCCTCAAGAGAAGCCACCTCTCTTATCAGACCAGATGTCAGATGCACTGTTATATAGTAAAATACTACTAAATTGTCCCTCTCATGAGAAGCCACCTCTCTTATCAGGCCAGATGTGAGATGCACTGTTATATAGTGAAATACTACTAAATTGTCCCTCTCATGAGAAGCCACCTCTCTTATCAGGCCAGATGTCAGATGCTCTGTTATATAGTGAAATACTACTAAATTGTCCCTCTCATGAGAAGCCACCCCTCTTATCAGACCAGATGTCAGATGCTCTGTTATATAGTAAAATACTACTAAATTGTCCCTCTCATGAGAAGCCACCCCTCTTATCAGACCAGATGTCAGATGCTCTGTTATACAGTAAAATACTACTAAATTGTCCCTCTCATGAGAAGCCACCCCTCTTATCAGACCAGATGTCAGATGCTCTGTTATACAGTAAAATATTACTAAATTGTCCCTCTTATCAGACCAGATGTCAGATGCTCTGTTATATAGTAAAATACTACTAAATTGTCCCTCTCATGAGAAGCCACCCCTCTTATCAGACCAGATGTCAGATGTACTGTTATATAGTAAAATACTACTAAATTGTCCCTCTCATGAGAAGCCACCCCTCTTATCAGACCAGATGTCAGATGCTCTGTTATATAGTAAAATACTACTAAATTGTCCCTCTCATGAGAAGCCACCACTCTTATCAGGCCAGATGTCAGATGCTCTGTTATATAGTAAAATACTACTAAATTGTCCCTCAAGAGAAGCCACCTCTCTTATCAGACCAGATGTCAGATGCTCTGTTATATAGTAAAATACTACTAAATTGTCCCTCTCATGAGAAGCCACCACTCTTATCAGGCCAGATGTCAGATGCTCTGTTATATAGTAAAATACTACTAAATTATCCCTCAAGAGAAGCCACCTCTCTTATCAGACCAGATGTCAGATGCACTGTTATATAGTAAAATACTACTAAATTGTCCCTCTCATGAGAAGCCACCACTCTTATCAGACCAGATGTCAGATGCTCTGTTATATAGTAATATACTACTAAATTGTCCCTCTCATGAGAAGCCACCCCTCTTAGCAGACCAGATGTCAGATGCTCTGTTATATAGTAAAATACTACTAAATTGTCCCTCTCATGAGAAGCCACCCCTCTTATCAGACCAGATGTCAGATGTACTGTTATATAGTAAAATACTACTAAATTGTCCCTCTCATGAGAAGCCACCCCTCTTATCAGACCAGATGTCAGATGCTCTGTTATACAGTAAAATACTACTAAATTATCCCTCAAGAGAAGCCACCTCTCTTATCAGACCAGATGTCAGATGCACTGTTATATAGTAAAATACTACTAAATTGTCCCTCTCATGAGAAGCCACCACTCTTATCAGACCAGATGTCAGATGCTCTGTTATATAGTAATATACTACTAAATTGTCCCTCTCATGAGAAGCCACCCCTCTTAGCAGACCAGATGTCAGATGCTCTGTTATATAGTAAAATACTACTAAATTGTCCCTCTCATGAGAAGCCACCCCTCTTATCAGACCAGATGTCAGATGTACTGTTATATAGTAAAATACTACTAAATTGTCCCTCTCATGAGAAGCCACCCCTCTTATCAGACCAGATGTCAGATGTACTGTTATATAGTAAAATACTACTAAATTGTCCCTCTCATGAGAAGCCACCCCTCTTATCAGACCAGATGTCAGATGTACTGTTATATAGTAAAATACTACTAAATTGTCCCTCTCATGAGAAGCCACCACTCTTATCAGGCCAGATGTCAGATGTACTGTTATATAGTAAAATACTACTAAATTGTCCCTCTCATGAGAAGCCACCCCTCTTATCAGGCCAGATGTCAGATGTACTGTTATATAGTAAAATACTACTAAATTATCCCTCAAGAGAAGCCACCTCTCTTATCAGACCAGATGTCAGATGCTCTGTTATATAGTAAAATACTACTAAATTGTCCCTCTCATGAGAAGCCACCTCTCTTATCAGACCAGATGTCAGATGTACTGTTATATAGTAAAATACTACTAAATTGTCCCTCTCATGAGAAGCCACCTCTCTTATCAGGCCAGATGTCAGATGTACTGTTATATAGTAAAATACTACTAAATTGTCCCTCTCATGAGAAGCCACCACTCTTATCAGGCCAGATGTCAGATGTACTGTTATATAGTAAAATACTACTAAATTGTCCCTCTCATGAGAAGCCACCCCTCTTATCAGGCCAGATGTCAGATGTACTGTTATATAGTAAAATACTACTAAATTATCCCTCAAGAGAAGCCACCTCTCTTATCAGACCAGATGTCAGATGCTCTGTTATACAGTAAAATACTACTAAATTGTCCCTCTCATGAGAAGCCACCTCTCTTATCAGACCAGATGTCAGATGCTCTTATATAGTAAAATACTACTAAATTGTCCCTCTCATGAGAAGCCACCTCTCTTATCAGGCCAGATGTCAGATGTACTGTTATATAGTAAAATACTACTAAATTGTCCCTCTCATGAGAAGCCACCCCTCTTATCAGACCAGATGTCAGATGCTCTGTTATATAGTAAAATACTACTAAATTGTCCCTCTCATGAGAAGCCACCCCTCTTATCAGACCAGATGTCAGATGTACTGTTATATAGTAAAATACTACTAAATTGTCCCTCTCATGAGAAGCCACCCCTCTTATCAGACCAGATGTCAGATGCTCTGTTATACAGTAAAATACTACTAAATTGTCCCTCTCATGAGAAGCCACCCCTCTTATCAGACCAGATGTCAGATGCTCTGTTATACAGTAAAATATTACTAAATTGTCCATCTTATCAGACCAGATGTCAGATGCTCTGTTATATAGTAAAATACTACTAAATTGTCCCTCTCATGAGAAGCCACCCCTCTTATCAGACCAGATGTCAGATGTACTGTTATATAGTAAAATACTACTAAATTGTCCCTCTCATGAGAAGCCACCCCTCTTATCAGACCAGATGTCAGATGCTCTGTTATATAGTAAAATACTACTAAATTGTCCCTCTCATGAGAAGCCACCTCTCTTATCAGACCAGATGTCAGATGCTCTGTTATATAGTAAAATACTACTAAATTGTCCCTCTCATGAGAAGCCACCCCTCTTATCAGACCAGATGTCAGATGTACTGTTATATAGTAAAATACTACTAAATTGTCCCTCTCATGAGAAGCCACCCCTCTTATCAGACCAGATATCAGATGCTCTGTTATACAGTAAAATACTACTAAATTGTCCCTCTCATGAGAAGCCACCCCTCTTATCAGACCAGATGTCAGATGCTCTGTTATATAGTAAAATACTACTAAATTGTCCCTCTCATGAGAAGCCACCCCTCTTATCAGACCAGATGTCAGATGCTCTGTTATATAGTAAAATACTACTAAATTGTCCCTCTCATGAGAAGCCACCCCTCTTATCAGACCAGATGTCAGATGCACTGTTATATAGTAAAATACTACTAAATTATCCCTCAAGAGAAGCCACCCCTCTTATCAGACCAGATGTCAGGTGCTCTGTTATATAGTAAAATACTACTAAATTGTCCCTCTCATGAGAAGCCACCCCTCTTATCAGACCAGATGTCAGGTGCTCTGTTATATAGTAAAATACTACTAAATTGTCCCTCAAGAGAAGCCACCCCTCTTATCGGACCAGATGTCAGATGCTCTGTTATATAGTAAAATACTACTAAATTGTCCCTCTCATGAGAAGCCACCCCTCTTATCAGACCAGATGTCAGATGCACTGTTATATAGTAAAATACTACTAAATTATCCCTCAAGAGAAGCCACCCCTCTTATCAGACCAGATGTCAGGTGCTCTGTTATATAGTAAAATACTACTAAATTGTCCCTCTCATGAGAAGCCACCACTCTTATCAGGCCAGATTTCAGATGCTCTGTTATATAGTAAAATACTACTAAATTGTCCCTCTCATGAGAAGCCACCCCTCTTATCAGACCAGATGTCAGATGCACTGTTATATAGTAAAATACTACTAAATTATCCCTCAAGAGAAGCCACCTCTCTTATCAGACCAGATGTCAGATGCACTGTTATATAGTAAAATACTACTAAATTATCCCTCTCATGAGAAGCCACCCCTCTTATCAGACCAGATGTCAGATGCACTGTTATATAGTAAAATACTACTAAATTGTCCCTCTCATGAGAAGCCACCCCTCTTATCAGACCAGATGTCAGATGTACTGTTATATAGTAAAATACTACTAAATTGTCCCTCTCATGAGAAGCCACCCCTCTTATCAGGCCAGATGTCAGATGTACTGTTATATAGTAAAATACTACTAAATTGTCCCTCTCATGAGAAGCCACCCCTCTTATCAGACCAGATGTCAGATGCACTGTTATATAGTAAAATACTACTAAATTGTCCCTCTCATGAGAAGCCACCTCTCTTATCAGGCCAGATGTCAGATTTGTTCAGTTTAGACAAGTTTTACTGTAGACTAATAGTTATAAGTGACAAAAACTTGATATTGTTTGTATCGAATATACATATTGTGTACCTCTTTTTGAGGTATCCAGAAGGGTCAAGAAGTACAACTTCTCCCTAAGAGGTATCCAGAAGGGTCAAGAAGTACAACTTCTCCCTAAGAGGTATCCAGAAGGGTCAAGAAGTACAACTTCTCCCTAAGAGGTATCCAGAAGGGTCAAGAAGTACAACTTCTCCCTAAGAGGTGTCCAGAAGGGTCAAGAAGTACAACTTCTCCCTAAGAGGTGTCCAGAAGGGTCAAGAAGTACAACTTCTCCCTATTTAAACTGACTTTGGTAAAAATAACTAGGCTTGAAAGATTAATTAAAATGGGTAAATTGGTTGCTAGATTTATTTTTGACAAAGGAAGGTGCTATTTAAGCTGGGGTTTTTTTTAATTACATATTTATGATTTATAGTGTTGTAAGGGATATTGTTTTAAACCAGAAATTAAAACCGTACAAGGGCCAAATACTTTCATGACCACAATTTCAAATTTCCAAGATTACCTAAATAGCATGAAATCTAGATGGTGAACTCTGTATTAACATCCATTGTTTTTTAAGAGGTTTATCGACTTTGTCGGTTGGTTTATGGTGTTGAACGCCACTGTCAACAATATTTGAGTTATGTCGTGGCGGTCAGTTTTATTGGTAGATGAAACCGGAGTTCTCGGAGATAAAACACTGACCTGTCGCAGGGTCACTGACAAACTTTATCATATAATGTTGTATCGAGTAAACCTCGCCATGAACGGGGTTCGAACTCACAACGTTAGTGGTGGTAGGCACTGATTGCACAGGTAGTTGTAAATCCAACTACCATGCAATCATGACCACGACGGCCCCGCATTTCAAAGGAGTAGGTGAAGTATTTTCATAGAATTCAAGGGTCAATTGACATGACAACAATTGTACACTTTATTTCATTTTATAATAAATAAAAAAAAAAAGACACTAATACTTCTCCGATACCGTTACGATTCTTTCTATTTATAGATACAGGGTAATGTAATAATATTTGGCAAACCTTTTTTAGTTTGCTAAATGAAAATATTTGATGAAGACCAAATACAAAGCTAATACTGTCTTATTACATTGTAATGTCCCCGTACACTGCTTAAGTCATCTTAGATGTTTAATTCAAACAAATCGTCCAATAACCCATCAAGTTAATACTAACAAGAAATAAGAAGAGTTTGAAGATACCAAAGGGGTAATCAGAATCTGTAAATAACCCGTTCAGTATGGTAATGGAAGTAATTAATTATAAATTAGGTATGATTCAAACTCCTCCAGGGGAAAAAAACAAATAGCTTACCATTACTTGGACTGCAAAACAATCAAACGAAATAAGATTTCAATTTAAAGAAAAAAGTCACCAGATTTAGGAAATTTGATATTGTATATTATTCTTTCCCCCATTTCTATGATTTTTCCATTAGATTTTGGAACTGTTCAGACAGTGTGGTATATTTTTGGTTTTTCATTTCATTTTTCCAAGCTTAATCAGTTAATGTATTAAATAAAGTTGGTATTTTTTGCTTCTCTGCTAAGCACGCAGCATTAAGGAACAAAGACTGATTGGTTCGGAATCAGGATAATGTGTCTGAGTGGTACGACATGTCTATCCGCGGACTGTTGTTTCAGTGAGCTAGCACTATAAAAATCCAACTTAAGCGTGTTGGTCTAGTACAAAGCTGACCTCATCATCATTTCATTGTAAATTAACTTTTTCTCGCCATGACATAGCTGAAGAATTGCTGAGTTGGCATTAAACAACAATCACTCACTCACTCACTAATTTATTTATTTATTTTTTCCTGCTAAAATCAGAACTTTCAAATATGAAGTTAGTTTTAACTCGCTATCTGTCATACTGTGATATCTCAACTAGAAACACAGTGAAGCCTGACTAAACCTATCATCTACGGGATCAACTTTTGTGTTCGGAATAGACAGGTGTTTAGTTTATACAGGTTAAACAATCAACAAAGATTTCCTGCATTTGGGACTTTTTTAAAGTTATGTTTATATTTCGTTTTATCCAGAGTTCAGTTTAAACAGGTTGCATTGTATTAGTAAATTATTACAGGGGCATGGGTGACCTTATGGTGAAGGTTGTTGATTTTCGACCTGATACTCATCTCAAGGGCTTAAAGGTTCATGACATCTACCCATGGCCAGGATCTTCACTGGTCTGTAGGTATATCTGTCTAGGTTTTCATTCCCACATAAGTCTGGTAGTCAAGATATAGACTAACCCTATAAAACTGCTTGTATGGTTGGATTTATAACTACAGATCCCTACAAGTGTATCAACGATCAAACACTCAGGTCGGACAGAGAGTTTTGTCGGACTTCACACCGACAAATGTCCGACCAAATCCTCCCAGGTCGGAATGAGAGTCTCCACTCTCAGATAGTTAAACTGTAAACAGGAAACGTCCCCAAATTCTGCTAACCAATAAATTTGTGCATAAAGAAACATGCGTATCATAGTAAAGCTGAAGTAAATGAGTGATATACAGTGGTACGGAAAGTATAGATATATGTTAACGGCTGTCACGGGCGATATATACAATAATATCCATGAATAAAATGTATTATCATGCAGTACCCATGTTTTAAGTGCACTAGAAGTGAATATTAATATGTCCCTATGTACTCGCGACAATCGATGCCATATCCCTTTCACTTGCTGCAGACAGTTGCCGGTTTACGATATCGGGTGCGTTTGCTCTTTTACGTGTTTGCCAAATGTAGGGCGAACGAACCCGGCTAAATAATTCTAATTTATACATTTATTTCTTTAAAGGCAAATTTGGATTAAAATTATTTAGTAAAATTTAAGTTTTATTTTGTTCATGGCGAATGGGTCATAAATCCGTAAATCCCGTTTTTTTCTTCTTGAAAATTGGCAGTCTGCGGAGTCCTGATATAGGTGAAATAATATTTTATTAGTGTATTCTACGGTTTTTTTTTTACAGTTTACCTGTCAAAACATCACCCATCTCAGCATGTTGTCGCATCGTGCATTCATGATATACAAATACACCTATCACAGGTGTGGAAAAAAACGTTGCTCAAGACTCTTTTTACTAAGACTTATAAACATAGATAACTATTCTACGTTTTCGATTTTCAAGCCGTCTTCCAATTTATTTGTACTTAAAAAATAAATTTATATCTTTTTTCTTATATATGTGTATAAATATCTTAATAAAATAAATACATTTACGGTGAGAAATTATTATACGTCATGATATCGTTATTTAGGTAAATACTTATTAGACAGATTTTTTTTTAAAACCATTTTTGTCTTTTTAATTGATAACTGACCCAAGCTAAATAAATGAAATGTGACTTAATGTGTTAATTATATAAATCCTTGCCTTCTATAAATTTTAATTTCTTATCTAATTCTTATTCTTATTTAACAATATGGTCAGGTTGTTATTTTCATTGAATGGCTTCACAGTAGGGGCTCTTCCTGTATATTGGTTACATCCTGTATATTACAACTGACTGCTAATGCATGACAAACAATTTTAATCAGCCATCATTATCATGAAATACATTTTTTAATCTTTATTTTGATGATGGCACCTAATTCCAATCACCTAATCCAAATTAGTATAGTAGAGGAGTACCGTATTTTTCGGACGATAAATCTAGATAAAAATGACGATTTTGATCACAGTACAAAAAATGTATACCTTTATTTTGCTGTAGGTTTATTTCTGAATAAGAAGACTCGTATCATCGATGTTCTTGGTGTTATTTTTTTTTAAATAAAGCAATAAAAGTATACTAACAGGGGGGTGCAATTCTGGGGATAAAATATTCAACATTCGAAAAAATCAATATTCAATGATTGAAGTGTTATCGAAAATCAGTTCAATATTGTATTTTATAATAAAATATATACCATAAAAAATGTATCTTGTTGAAAAAAATCACAGGGTGGATCGATTTACAATATAAAATTATTATCACAAAATATCTAAATATAGCTATAGCTTTCCATCAGACACGAGCATGCGCACGTGATTGTAGTTAAAAATGGCGGTTGCAATACATCCCACAAGTGAACGTGTAGAACAAGCTTTTTATACTAAATATACTGGAAAATAATTTATATCAATTTCGTTACTTAATCGATATTTTATTGCAATAATTTATATGAGGCTATGGGTGTTTAAACGTCACTTTTCAACAATATTTCAGTTATATATTGACCTTTGAGCTACCTTTCCTGGCGCGAATATGGTGCAAGGTAGAAATACACTAGGGTATTTACGTAACCGGACATTCTACATACCGGAAAGAAAGTACGCTTACAAATATGCATCGATCACAAAATGTTTGACATGTTCACCTCGAGAAATGTAAAAAAAATCTTTAAATATCCACTCTCACGTCGGACTTAGAGAGTGTTGACTCTCAAATTAAATTTACTTCAATGATTGCAAATGTACCTACAAACAAATAGTAATAAAAAACAACAACATTAAATAGAATTAATTATAATTGTTCTCCCACTGGCACCTGGAAATTTGTGTCGACAAGATGTTCCTTCCATTATTGACACCTGTAACCTGAGCTAATTAGTTCATATCAAGCTGGCTGTAATACCTAGTCCAATACACATATTGCCGTCACAGATGAACAAGTATAGGGACTTGAAATATTTGTAAACGGAATATTGTGTAACTTTAGCCGGTGATATTTGCATTCGTTATTTCACCTTTATATGAATATCACACTCCGAAAGAATTATTTCCTATTCATTCATGTACACAGCCGTACCGGCCTCATTGACTGTTTTAAGTGACAACAGATTATTTTTTTTGAAATCGTCAGTGATTTCTCCAAACAAACAAAGTCAAAACGCAAACAAAGTCAAAACGCAAACTTAAGTCGAGTTTTTACTCAAATTTAATTTGGTTTGTTAAGAAAACTTTTTTCGAGAAATCCAAGCCAGGGCTGGACTCGGCGTATATAATTTTAAAGTTTAGATTTCGGAAAAGTTACGATATTTCTAGCATTCCGATTGTAATCGTAAAATTTAAATGTACTAGAAAGATCTATTAAAATTAAACAGATTAAAGAAACACAAACGGTGTAACTCGAAATTATTGTACAATTCTTTGATTATGAGGTGCTCCTATGCATCGAACGACTGTTGTGCCCGAGCGTGACAAATATTGACCTTGGAGCTACCTTTCCTGGCGCGAATATGGTGCAAGGTAAAAATACACTAGGGTATTTACGTACCCGCACATTCTACACACCGGAAAGAAAGTACGCGTACAAATACGCATCGATCACAAAATGTTTGACATATTCACCTCGAGAAATGTAAAAAAAAAAATCTTTTAATATCCACTCTCACGTCCGACCAAAATGTCCGACCAAATAGTCGGACTTGGAGAGTGTTGACTCTCAAATTTGTCGGACATTTTGGGAGGAATATGTCGGACCTGAGAGTTTGATCGTTGATACACTTGGAGTGTACTGTACCTATGCAATCAGTGCCTATCACCACTAACGCTGTGAGTTCGAACCCCGCTCAGGCGAAGTGTACTCAATACAACATTATGTGATGAAGTTTGTCAGTGACTTGCAGCAGGTCGGTGAATTTCTCTGGATACTCCGGTTTCCTCAACCAATAAACAGACTTCCACGATATAACTGAAATATTGTTCAAAGTTGCATTAAACACCATAACCCTAACCCTATAAACCTGTTTAACCAAGGGGCAGATAATCTCCTTACAAATAAAAGGAGCTAATTTTTTTTATCTCTACAAGTGTGGACACAGAAATGTGCTGTCCAAAAGGCAAGTGTGGATGTCAATATTTCATATTATTAACTTTAAAAAAAAAAAAAAAAAATCGTGACACAGGGGTCCTGGATTTTTTAATAAAAAACTAATCCTGGATTATTATTTTTGCTTATAGTCCGGTCCTGTGTTTTTATTTCAAATTTTCATCATAGCCCCCCCTCCCCTTCCCAAGGGATATAAAATTGTATCATTAATAATAAATTAATAAATAATAAATTCAGATTTTCTATTTAAAATAAATCTCATTTACAAAACCACTGATATTTGTTCAATTTTTAACGCTGATTTAAGCTTTAGTCGCAACAAATTTTTATTTTTCTCTTTAAACTGTCGAAACATAACATTTATTTAACTGTAAAATTCACAAATAAAATTCACCCCCCCCCCCCCCCCCTTTTTCCCTTTTTAGCTCACCTGACCCAAAGGGTCATGTGAGGTATTGCCATCACTTGGCGTCCGTCGTCGTCGTCCGTCGTCCGTCGTACGTCGTACGTCGTAAACTTTTTCAAAAATCCTCTCCTCTGAAAGTACAAGACCAATGGAAACCAAACTTGGTCTGAATCATCACTAGGATGTCTAGTTTCACAATTGTGTCCGGTGATGCCGTGCACCAACCAACATGGCCACTGTTACTAAAAATAGAACATATGGTAAAATTGCAGGTTTTGGGTAATAACTCAAAAACCGTTAATAATATCAAAAATCTGACATGGGATAAAAATGATCAGCACATCAAGATCTACCTACCCTGCAATTTTGAAGTAAATCTGATTGCCCATCTTGGAGTTATTGCCCTTTTTTCATCAAATTTGTAAAATTTTAATACTTTTCGTCTTATATTTCAAAAACTATAAGAGATAAAGGTTAACTTTAAATTGCAAAAATGTGCGGCATATCATGATCTACCCACCCTGCAATTTTGAAGTAAATCCCATTACCCATTTTGGAGTTATTTCCCTTTTTCCATCAAATTTTCAAAATTTTAATGCTTTTCGTCCTTTATTTCAAAAACTATAAGAGACAGATGGCAAGTTGAAACTTCAAACATGTTCAGCATGACAAGATCTACATACCCTGCAATTTTGAAGTAAATTTGATTTCCCATCTTGGAGTTATTGCCCTTTTTTCATCAATTTTTTTTTTAATTTTATTACTTTTTGTCTTATATTTCAAAAACTTTTTAGAAATAGATGTTAAGTTTAAATTGCAAAAATGTGCAGCATGTCAAGATCTACCTACCCTGCAATTTTGAAGTAAATCCCATTACCCATTTTGACCGATTATGCAAATAAGAAAAAAAGGGGGGATGAAATTTAAAAAAAATCTTCTCCTCTGAAACTACTGAGCCAATCTCAACCAAACTTTGCTGAAATGATCCTTAGGTGGTCCCCTTTCAAAATGGTGTCCGTCAGCGCCGTCCTGTATCCAACATGGCCGCCATTACTAAAAATAGAAATTTCTTCAAATGGCCAAAACTGCTCTATTTTAAGCCAGAAAATGCCCAAATTTGAACTGTATAAGCATAATGATGAGCTTTTTAACATATATTATGGGATTTTTTATGAACTTTGAACTTTTGCCTATTTTGACCGATTATGCAAATTAGAAAAAAGGGGGGATGAAATTTAAAAAAATTCTTCTCCTCTGACACTACTGAGCCAATCTCAACCAAACTTTGCTGAAATGATCCTTGGGTGGTTCCCTTTCAAAATTGTGTCCGTCAGCGCCGTCCTGTATCCAAGATGGCCGCCATTACTAAAAATAGAAATTTCTTCAAATGGCCAAAACTGCTCTATTTTAAGCCAGAAAGTGCCCAAATTTGAACTGTATAAGCATAATGATGAGCTTTTTAACATATATTACGGGATTTTTTATGAACTTTGAACTTTTGCCTATTTTGACCAATTATGCAAATTAGAAAAAAGGGGGGATGAAATTAAAAAAAATTCTTCTCCTCTGAAACTACTGAGCCAATCTCAACCAAACTTTGCTGAAATGATCCTTGGGTGGTTCCCTTTCAAAATTGTGTCCGTCAGCGCCGTCCTGTATCCAAGATGGCCGCCATTACTAAAAATAGAAATTTCTTCAAATGGCCAAAACTGCTATATTTTAAGCCAGAAAGTGCCCAAATTTAATTTGAACTGTATAAGCATAATGATGAGCTTTTTAACATATATTACGGGATTTTTTATGAACTTTGAACTTTTGCCTATTTTGACCAATTATGCAAATTAGAAAAAAGGGGGGATGAAATTAAAAAAAATTCTTCTCCTCTGAAACTACTGAGCCAATCTCAACCAAACTTTGCTGAAATGATCCTTGGGTGGTTCCCTTTCAAAATTGTGTCCGTCAGCGCCGTCCTGTATCCAAGATGGCCGCCATTACTAAAAATAGAAATTTCTTCAAATGGCCAAAACTGCTGTATTTTAAGCCAGAAAGTGCCCAAATTTAATTTGAACTGTATAAGCATAATGATGAGCTTTTTAACATATATTACGGGATTTTTTATGAACTTTGAACTTTTGCCTATTTTGACCGATTATGCAAATTAGAAAAAAGGGGGGATGAAATTAATTTTTTTTCTTCTCCTCTGAAACTACTGAACCAATCGCAACCAAACTTTGCTGAAATGATCCCTTGGTGGTCCCCTTTCAAATTTGTGTCCGTCAGCACCGTCTTGTATCCAAGATGGCCGCCATTACTAAAAATAGAAATTTCTTCAAATGGCCAAAACTGCTCTATTTTAAGCCAGAAAGTGCCCAAATTTGAACTGTATAAGCATAATGATGAGCTTTTTAACATATATTACGGGATTTTTTATGAACTTTGAACTTTTGCCTATTTTGACCAATTATGCAAATTAGAAAAAAGGGGGGATGAAATTAAAAAAAATTCTTCTCCTCTGAAACTACTGAGCCAATCTCAACCAAACTTTGCTGAAATGATCCTTGGGTGGTTCCCTTTCAAAATTGTGTCCGTCAGCGCCGTCCTGTATCCAAGATGGCCGCCATTACTAAAAATAGAAATTTCTTCAAATGGCCAAAACTGCTCTATTTTAAGCCAGAAAGTGCCCAAATTTGAACTGTATAAGCATAATGATGAGCTTTTTAACATATATTACGGGATTTTTTATGAACTTTGAACTTTTGCCTATTTTGACCAATTATGCAAATTAGAAAAAAGGGGGGATGAAATTAAAAAAAATTCTTCTCCTCTGAAACTACTGAGCCAATCTCAACCAAACTTTGCTGAAATGATCCTTGGGTGGTTCCCTTTCAAAATTGTGTCCGTCAGCGCCGTCCTGTATCCAAGATGGCCGCCATTACTAAAAATAGAAATTTCTTCAAATGGCCAAAACTGCTATATTTTAAGCCAGAAAGTGCCCAAATTTAATTTGAACTGTATAAGCATAATGATGAGCTTTTTAACATATATTACGGGATTTTTTATGAACTTTGAACTTTTGCCTATTTTGACCAATTATGCAAATTAGAAAAAAGGGGGGATGAAATTAAAAAAAATTCTTCTCCTCTGAAACTACTGAGCCAATCTCAACCAAACTTTGCTGAAATGATCCTTGGGTGGTTCCCTTTCAAAATTGTGTCCGTCAGCGCCGTCCTGTATCCAAGATGGCCGCCATTACTAAAAATAGAAATTTCTTCAAATGGCCAAAACTGCTGTATTTTAAGCCAGAAAGTGCCCAAATTTAATTTGAACTGTATAAGCATAATGATGAGCTTTTTAACATATATTACGGGATTTTTTATGAACTTTGAACTTTTGCCTATTTTGACCGATTATGCAAATTAGAAAAAAGGGGGGATGAAATTAATTTTTTTTCTTCTCCTCTGAAACTACTGAACCAATCGCAACCAAACTTTGCTGAAATGATCCCTTGGTGGTCCCCTTTCAAATTTGTGTCCGTCAGCACCGTCTTGTATCCAAGATGGCCGCCATTACTAAAAATAGAAATGTCTTCAAATGGCCAAAAACGGCTCTATTTTAAGCCAGAAAGTGCCCAAATTTGAACTGTATAAGCATAATGATGAGCTTTTTAACATATATTACGGGATTTTTTATGAACTTTGAACTTTTGTCTATTTTGACCGATTATGCAAATTAGAAAAAAGGGGGGATGAAATTTAAAAAAAATCCTCTCCTCTGAAACTACTGTGCCAATCTCAACCAAACTGCGGAAATGATCCTTGGGTGGTCCCCTTTCAAAATTGTGTCCGTCAGCGCCGTCCTTTATCCAAGATGGCCGCCATTACTAAAAATAGAAATTTCTTCAAATGGCCAAAACTGCTATATTTTAAGCCAGAAAGTGCCCAAATTTGAACTGTATAAGCATAATGATGAGCTTTTTAACATATATTACGGGATTTTTTATGAACTTTGAACTTTTGCCTATTTTGACCGATTATGCAAATTAGAAAAAAGGGGGGATGAAATTTAAAAAAAATCCTCTCCTCTGAAACTACTGTGCCAATCTCAACCAAACTGCGGAAATGATCCTTGGGTGGTCCCCTTTCAAAATTGTGCCCGTCAGTGCCGTCCTGTATCCAAGATGGCCGCCATTACTAAAAATAGAAATTTCTTCAAATGGCCAAAACTGCTCTATTTTAAGCCAGAAAGTGCCCAAATTTGAACTGTATAAGCATAATGATGAGCTTTTTAACATATATTACGGGATTTTTTATGAACTTTGAACTTTTGCCTATTTTGACCGATTATGCAAATTAGAAAAAAGGGGGGATGAAATTAAATTTTTTTCTTCTCCTCTGAAACTACTGAGCCAATCTCAACCAAACTTTGCTGAAATGATCCTTGGGTGGTTCCCTTTCAAAATTGCGTCCGTCAGCGCCGTCCTGTATCCAAGATGGCCGCCATGACTAAAAATAGAAATTTCTTGAAATTGCCAAAACTGCTCTCTTTTAAGCCAGAAAGTGCCCAAATTTGAACTGTATAAGCATAATGATGAGCTTTTTAACATATATTACGGGATTTTTTATGAACTTTGAACTTTTGCCTATTTTGACCAATTATGCAAATTAGAAAAAAGGGGGGATGAAATTTAAAAAAAATCTTCTCCTCTGAAACTACTGAGCCAATCTCAACCAAACTTTGCTGAAATGATCCTTGGGTGGTACCCTTTCAATATTGTGTCCGTCTGTGCCGTCCTGTATCCAAGATGGCCACCATGAATAAAAATAGAAATTTCTTCAAATGGCCAAAACTGCTCTATTTTAAGCCAGAAAGTGCCCAAATTTGAACTGTATAAGCATAATGATGAGCTTTTTAACATATATTACGGGATTTTTTATGAACTTTGAACTTTTGATCTATTTTGACCGATTATGCAAATTAGAAAAAAGGGGATGAAACTTAAAAAAAATCTTCTCCTCTGAAACTACTGTGCCAATCTCAACCAAACTTTGCTGAAATGATCCTTGGGTGGTCCCCTTTCAAAATTGTGTCCGTCAGCGCCGTCCTGTATCCAACATGGCCGCCATGACTAAAAATAGAAATTTCTTCAAATGGCCAAAACTGCTCTATTTAAAGCCAGAAAGTGCCCAAATTTGAACTGTATAAGCATAATGATGAGCTTTTTAACATATATTACGGGATATTTTATGAACTTTGAACTTTTGCCTATTTTGACCGATTATGCAAATTAGAAAAAGGGGGGATGAAATTTAAAAAAAATCTTCTCCTCTAAAACTACTGAGCCAATCTCAACCAAACTTTGCTGAAATGATTCTTGGGTGTTTCTCTTCCAAAATTGTGTCCGGCATTTCAGAACACCGACCAAGATGGCCACCACAGCCGAACTTATTTTATCATTGGACCCTATGGGAAATTCCCATAAAAATATTCTTGTCTGAAACCATTTGCTCAATAAGAACAACATTTTGATGAAATAGTCATTGGATGGTTCTCTTCCAAAAATGTGTCCGGCGGTTCGTCCCTTCGATCAATTTTTTTTTTTTAATATTAATACTTTTCGTGTTATATTTCAAAAACTATAAGAGATAGATGTTAAGTTTAAATTGCACCATGTCGAGATCCACCTACCCTGCAATTTTGAAGTAAATCTGATTACCCATCTTAGAATTCTTGTCCTTTTTTCATCAAATTAAAAAAAAAAAAAATACTTTTCGTCTTATATTTCAAAAACTATAAGAGATAAAGGTTAAGTTTAAATTGCAAAAATTTGCAGCATGTCAAGTTCTTCCTACCCTGCAATTTTGAAGTAAATCCCATTACCCATTTTGGAGTTATTGCCCTTTTTTCATCAAAATGTTCTCAATTTTAATACTATCATCTTATATCTCAAAAACTATTAGAGATAGAGGGAAAGTTTAAACTGCAAAAATGTTCAGCATGTCAAGATCTACAAAAAATTTCCCACAGTTAAAAATGTGCGACAACTGTGTGAAGAGTTATTCCTCTTGAAATGCATTTTTTTGTGGACTCACTGCTTTTGGTTACTCAAATAATCAAAGGGAAGCAACTCTATTACAAAATGTGAAGTAGGAAAAGCTAAATTTTGAGAATCATTGACATATATGTTTTTTTACAGCAATTTTTATATGCGAGCTTAAGCGAGCTCTTTATGGTAAAAAATGTATACTTAGGATTTTTTAACAAACATGGCTGAACATATTGTCGAAGAAAAAATAATTCTACGTTTTGTATTTGTTATTCGAGTTATCGTTCCTTACGTTTTGTAAACACCGGTTTCCGGGTAACACACTAACACACTCAACTAATGGAGATCTTCTTAACATAAAGCACTAAGGTGATCCTGAAGTCTCGTACCCTCTCTCGTAAGGAACTATAACTCGAATAAAGGAATGACAGCTCGATTGAATGAGACTAGATTCGGCCCTAAAAAAAGTCGTCCCCAATATATCTCGGCCCAAAAAATCTCGACACTTTTGATGAAATTGCCAGATAATTTTCAGATGCGCGAGCATTTAAGGCCGTGCCGGTTTCATATTAACTTACATTAAAGGGGGAACCCCTGCCCAAATTTTTTTTATAGAAGGGGTCTGCAATGACGAAGGCTACATTTGTTAATTTTTTTTAACGAAGTTATCAAGTTTTATTGACTGATGTTATTATACCCAGGTGAGCTATACAGGCTCCTGGGAGCCTCTAGTATTGAAATTATCTCCCTTTTTAGTTCACCTGGACCAAAGGTCCATGTGAACTATTGCCATCACTTGCCGTCCGTCATCTGTCGTCTGTAAACTTTTCACATTTCAAGCTTCTTCTCCGAAACCACTGGGCCGATTGGAACCAAACTTAGCAGGAATGTTCCTTGGATGGTCCTCTACAAAGTTACCGTTTTTCGTTCCAGTCGGATATTCAATATGGCTGCCAAGGCCAATAATATGCTCTGATTGGCTGAAATTTCAAAGATCTTCTTCTCTGAAACTAATGAACTGACTGAACCTAAACTGTACATGAATGATCATTGGAATGTCCTTTACCAAGTTACTGTTTTTTATGCCGATCGGAAATCCAAGATGGCTGCCACCGCAGGACATAGATTAACATTGGACCCTATGGGAAAATATTCAAATGCCTTCTTCTCAGAAACTACAAATATGATTAAAGCCAAACTGTACATGAATGTTCATTAGATGGCCCTCTACAAACTATAGGTTTTTTGTTCCGGTATGAAATTCAAAATGGCGGCTACGGCAGGACTTAGTTTAACATTGGACCCTATGGGAAAAATGTTTCAAAATGCTTCTTCTCTGAAACCACTTGGACAGTTGAAACCAAACTGCCCAGGAATGATCATTGGAAGGTCCTCTACAAAGTTTCTGTTTTTTATGCCGATCGGAAATCCAAGATGGCCGCCACCGCAGGACATAGATTAACATTGGACCCTATGGGAAAATATTCAAATGCCTTCTTCTCAGAAACTACAAATATGATTAAAGCCAAACTGTACATGAATGTTCATTGGATGGTCCTCTACAATCTTAAGGTTTTTTGTTCCGATATGAAATTCAAAATGGCGGCTACGGCAGGACTTAGTTTAACATTGGACCCTATGGGAAAAATGTTTCAAAATGCTTCTTCTCTGAAACCACTTGGACAGTTGAAACCAAACTGCCCAGGAATGATCATTGGAAGGTCCTCTACAAAGTTTCTGTTTTTTATGACGATCTGAAATCCAAGATGGCTGCCACCGCAGGACATAGATTAACATTGGACCCTATGGGAAAATATTCAAATGCCTTCTTCTCAGAAACTACAAATATGATTAAAGCCAAACTGTACATGAATGTTCATTGGATGGTCCTCTACAATCTTAAGGTTTTTTGTATTGATATGAAATTCAAAATGGCGGTTACCGCAGGACTTAGTTTAACATTGGACCCTATGGGAAAAATGTTTCAAAATGCTTCTTCTCTGAAACCACTTGGACAGTTGAAACCAAACTGCCCAGGAATGATCATTGGAAGGTCCTCTACAAATTTTCTGTTTTTTATGCCGATCGGAAATCCAAGATGGCCGCCACCGCAGGACATAGATTAACATTGGACCCTATGGGAAAATATTCAAATGCCTTCTTCTCAGAAACTACAAATATGATTAAAGCCAAACTGTACATGAATGTTCATTAGATGGTCCTCTACAAAATTTACGTTTCTTGTTCCGGTATGAAATTCAAAATGGCGGCTACCGCAGGACTTAGTTTAACATTGGACCCTATGGGAAAAATGTTTCAAAATGCTTTTTCTCTGAAACCACTTGGACAGTTGAAACCAAACTGCCCAGGAATGATCATTGGAAGGTCCTCTACAAAGTGTCCGTTTTTTATGCCGATCGGAAATCCAAGATGACCGCCACCGCAGGACATAGATTAACATTGGACCCTATGGGAAAATATTCAAATGCCTTCTTCTCAGAAACTACAAATATGATTAAAGCCAAACTGTACATGAATGTTCATTGGATGGTCCTCTACAATCTTAAGGTTTTTTGTATTGATATGAAATTCAAAATGGCGGCTACGGCAGGACTTAGTTTAACATTGGACCCTATGGGGAAAATGTTTCAAAATGCTTCTTCTCTGAAACCACTTGGACAGTTGAAACCAAACTGCCCAGGAATGATCATTGGAAGGTCCTCTACAAATTTTCTGTTTTTTATGCCGATCGGAAATCCAAGATGGCCGCCACCTTAGGACATAGATTAACATTGGACCCTATGGGAAAATATTCAAATGCCTTCTTCTCAGAAACTACAAATATGATTAAAGCCAAACTGTACATGAATGTTCATTAGATGGTCCTCTACAAACTTTACGTTTTTTGTTCCGGTATGAAATTCAAAATGGCGGCTACCGCAGGACTTAGTTTAACATTGGACCCTATGGGAAAAATGTTTCAAAATGCTTTTTCTCTGAAACCACTTGGACAGTTGAAACCAAACTGCCCAGGAATGATCATTGGAAGGTCCTCTACAAATTTTCTGTTTTTTATGCCGATCGGAAATCCAAGATGGCCGCCACCGCAGGACATAGATTAACATTGGACCCTATGGGAAAATATTCAAATGCCTTCTTCTCAGAAACTACAAATATGATTAAAGCCAAACTGTACATGAATGTTCATTGGATGGTCCTCTACAATCTTAAGGTTTTTTGTTCCGATATGAAATTCAAAATGGCGGCTACGGCAGGACTTAGTTTAACATTGGACCCTATGGGAAAAATGTTTCAAAATGCTTCTTCTCTGAAACCACTTGGACAGTTGAAACCAAACTGCCCAGGAATGATCATTGGAAGGTCCTCTACAAAGTTTCTGTTTTTTATGCCGATCGGAAATCCAAGATGGCCGCCTCCGCAGGACATAGATTAACATTGGACCCTATGGGAAAATATTCAAATGCCTTCTTCTCAGAAACTACAAATATGATTAAAGCCAAACTGTACATGAATGTTCATTGGATGGTCCTCTACAATCTTAAGGTTTTTTGTTCCGATATGAAATTCAAAATGGCGGCTACAGCAGGACTTAGTTTAACATTGGACCCTATGGGAAAAATGTTTCAAAATGCTTCTTCTCTGAAACCACTTGGACAGTTGAAACCAAACTGCCCAGGAATGATCATTGGAAGGTCCTCTACAAATTTTCTGTTTTTTATGCCGATCGGAAATCCAAGATGGCCGCCACCGCAGGACATAGATTAACATTGGACCCTATGGGAAAATATTCAAATGCCTTCTTCTCAGAAACTACAAATATGATTAAAGCCAAACTGTACATGAATGTTCATTGGATGGTCCTCTACAAACTTTACGTTTTTTGTTCCGGTATGAAATTCAAAATGGCGGCTACCGCAGGACTTAGTTTAACATTGGACCCTATGGGAAAAATGTTTCAAAATGCTTTTTCTCTGAAACCACTTGGACAGTTGAAACCAAACTGCCCAGGAATGATCATTGGAAGGTCCTCTACAAATTTTCTGTTTTTTATGCCGATCGGAAATCCAAGATGGCCGCCACCGCAGGACATAGATTAACATTGGACCCTATGGGAAAATATTCAAATGCCTTCTTCTCAGAAACTACAAATATGATTAAAGCCAAACTGTACATGAATGTTCATTGGATGGTCCTCTACAATCTTAAGGTTTTTTGTTCCGATATGAAATTCAAAATGGCGGCTACGGCAGGACTTAGTTTAACATTGGACCCTATGGGAAAAATGTTTCAAAATGCTTCTTCTCTGAAACCACTTGGACAGTTGAAACCAAACTGCCCAGGAATGATCATTGGAAGGTCCTCTACAAAGTTTCTGTTTTTTATGCCGATCGGAAATCCAAGATGGCCGCCTCCGCAGGACATAGATTAACATTGGACCCTATGGGAAAATATTCAAATGCCTTCTTCTCAGAAACTACAAATATGATTAAAGCCAAACTGTACATGAATGTTCATTGGATGGTCCTCTACAATCTTAAGGTTTTTTGTTCCGATATGAAATTCAAAATGGCGGCTACAGCAGGACTTAGTTTAACATTGGACCCTATGGGAAAATGTTTCAAAATGCTTCTTCTCTGAAACCACTTGGACAGTTGAAACCAAACTTCCCAGGAATGATCATTGGAAGGTCCTCTACAAAGTTTCTGTTTTTTATGCTGATCGGAAATCCAAGATGGCCGCCACCGCAGGACATAGATTAACATTGGACCCTATGGGAAAATATTCAAATGCCTTCTTCTCAGAAACTACAAATATGATTAAAGCCAAACTGTACATGAATGTTCATTGGATGGTCCTCTACAAACTTTACGTTTTTTGTTCCGGTATGAAATTCAAAATGGCGGCTACCGCAGGACTTAGTTTAACATTGGACCATATGGGAAAAATGTTTCAAAATGCTTTTTCTCTGAAACCACTTGGACAGTTGAAACCAAACTGCCCAGGAATGATCATTGGAAGGTCCTCTACAAATTTTCTGTTTTTTATGCCGATCGGAAATCCAAGATGGCCGCCACTGCAGGACATAGATTAACATTGGACCCTATGGGAAAATATTCAAATGCCTTCTTCTCAGAAACTACAAATATGATTAAAGCCAAACTGTACATGAATGTTCATTAGATGGTCCTCTACAAAATTTACGTTTCATGTTCCGGTATGAAATTCAAAATGGCGACTACCGCAGGACTTAGTTTAACATTGGACCCTATGGGAAAAATGTTTCAAAATGCTTTTTCTCTGAAACCACTTGGACAGTTGAAACCAAACTGCCCAGGAATGATCATTGGAAGGTCCTCTACAAAGTGTCCGTTTTTTATGCCGATCGGAAATCCAAGATGGCCGCCACCGCAGGACATAGATTAACATTGGACCCTATGGGAAAATATTCAAATGCCTTCTTCTCAGAAACTACAAATATGATTAAAGCCAAACTGTACATGAATGTTCATTGGATGGTCCTCTACAATCTTAAGGTTTTTTGTTCCGATATGAAATTCAAAATGGCGGCTACGGCAGGACTTAGTTTAACATTGGACCCTATGGGAAAAATGTTTCAAAATGCTTCTTCTCTGAAACCACTTGGACAGTTGAAACCAAACTGCCCAGGAATGATCATTGGAAGGTCCTCTACAAAGTTTCTGTTTTTTATGCCGATCGGAAATCCAAGATGGCCGCCTCCGCAGGACATAGATTAACATTGGACCCTATGGGAAAATATTCAAATGCCTTCTTCTCAGAAACTACAAATATGATTAAAGCCAAACTGTGCATGAATGTTCATTGGATGGTCCTCTACAATCTTAAGGTTTTTTGTTCCGATATGAAATTCAAAATGGCGGCTACAGCAGGACTTAGTTTAACATTGGACCCTATGGGAAAAATGTTTCAAAATGCTTCTTCTCTGAAACCACTTGGACAGTTGAAACCAAACTGCCCAGGAATGATCATTGGAAGGTCCTCTACAAATTTTCTGTTTTTTATGCCGATCGGAAATCCAAGATGGCTGCCACCGCAGGACATAGATTAACATTGGACCCTATGGGAAAATATTCAAATGCCTTCTTCTCAGAAACTACAAATATGATTAAAGCCAAACTGTACATGAATGTTCATTGGATGGTCCTCTACAAACTTTACATTTTTTGTTCCGGTATGAAATTCAAAATGGCGGCTACCGCAGGACTTAGTTTAACATTGGACCCTATGGGAAAAATGTTTCAAAATGCTTTTTCTCTGAAACCACTTGGACAGTTGAAACCAAACTGCCCAGGAATGATCATTGGAAGGTCCTCTACAAATTTTCTGTTTTTTATGCCGATCGGAAATCCAAGATGGCCGCCACCGCAGGACATAGATTAACATTGGACCCTATGGGAAAATATTCAAATGCCTTCTTCTCAGAAACTACAAATATGATTAAAGCCAAACTGTACATGAATGTTCATTGGATGGTCCTCTACAATCTTAAGGTTTTTTGTTCCGATATGAAATTCAAAATGGCGGCTACGGCAGGACTTAGTTTAACATTGGACCCTATGGGAAAAATGTTTCAAAATACTTTTTCTCTGAAACCACTTGGACAGTTGAAACCAAACTGCCCAGGAATGATCATTGGAAGGTCCTCTACAAAGTTTCTGTTTTTTATGCCGATCGGAAATCCAAGATGGCCGCCTCCGCAGGACATAGATTAACATTGGACCCTATGGGAAAATATTCAAATGCCTTCTTCTCAGAAACTACAAATATGATTAAAGCCAAACTGTACATGAATGTTCATTGGATGGTCCTCTACAATCTTAAGGTTTTTTGTTCCGATATGAAATTCAAAATGGCGGCTACAGCAGGACTTAGTTTAACATTGGACCCTATGGGGAAAATGTTTCAAAATGCTTCTTCTCTGAAACCACTTGGACAGTTGAAACCAAACTTCCCAGGAATGATCATTGGAAGGTCCTCTACAAAGTTTCTGTTTTTTATGCCGATCGGAAATCCAAGATGGCCGCCACCTTAGGACATAGATTAACATTGGACCCTATAGGAAAATATTCAAATGCCTTCTTCTCAGAAACTACAAATATGATTAAAGCCAAACTGTACATGAATGTTCATTGGATGGTCCTCTACAAACTTTACGTTTTTTGTTCCGGTATGAAATTCAAAATGGCGGCTACCGCAGGACTTAGTTTAACATTGGACCCTATGGGAAAAATGTTTCAAAATGCTTTTTCTCTGAAACCACTTGGACAGTTGAAACCAAACTGCCCAGGAATGATCATTGGAAGGTCCTCTACAAATTTTCTGTTTTTTATGCCGATCGGAAATCCAAGATGGCCGCCACCGCAGGACATAGATTAACATTGGACCCTATGGGAAAATATTCAAATGCCTTCTTCTCAGAAACTACAAATATGATTAAAGCCAAACTGTACATGAATGTTCATTGGATGGTCCTCTACAATCTTAAGGTTTTTTGTTCCGATATGAAATTCAAAATGGCGGCTACAGCAGGACTTAGTTTAACATTGGACCCTATGGGAAAAATGTTTCAAAATGCTTCTTCTCTGAAACCACTTGGACAGTTGAAACCAAACTGCCCAGGAATGATCATTGGAAGGTCCTCTACAAAGTTTCTGTTTTTTATGCCGATCGGAAATCCAAGATGGCCGCCACCGCAGGACATAGATTAACATTGGACCCTATGGGAAAATATTCAAATGCCTTCTTCTCAGAAACTACAAATATGATTAAAGCCAAACTGTACATGAATGTTCATTAGATGGTCCTCTACAAACTTTACGTTTTTTGTTCCGATATGAAATTCAAAATGGCGGCTACGGCAGGACCTAGTTTAACATTGGACCCTATGGGAAAATGTTTCAAAACGCTTCTTCTCTGAAACCACTAGGACAGTTGAAACCAAACTGCCCAGGAATGATCATTGGAAGGTCCTCTACAAATTTTCTGTTTTTTATGCCGATCGGAAATCCAAAATGGCTGCCACCGCAATACATAGATTAACATTGGACCCTATGGGAAAATGTTCAAATGCCTTCTACTCAGAAACTACAAATATGATTAAAGCCAAACTGTACATGAATGTTCATTGGATGGTCCTCTACAAACTTTACGTTTTTTGTTCTGATATGAAATTCAAAATGGCGACTACAGCAGGACTTAGTTTAACATTGGACCCTATGGGAAAAATGTTTCAAAACGCTTGTTCTCTGAAACCACTTGGACAGTTGAAACCAAACTGCCCAGGAATGATCATTGGAAGGTCCTCTACAAAGTTTCTGTTTTTTATGCCGATCGGAAATCCAAGATGGCTGCCACCACAGGTCATAGTATTAACACAGGACCATATGGGGAAAATACAGAAATATATTCTTCTCTGAAGCTATTGCACTGATTGAACCTAAACTGTGCATCAATCATTGGAAGGTCCTTTACAAACTTTGTGTTTTTTATGTTGATCGTAATTCCAAGATGACTACCACTACAGGACATAGTTTTTACATAGGACCAATTGGTTTTTTTTATAACCAGGTGAACAATACAGGCTCTTGAGAGCCTCTGGTTTATATTGGAGTTATCTCCCTTTTTTATATTGGAGTTATCTCCCTTTTTATTTTGGAGTTACCTCCCTTTTTTACATTGGAGTTACCTCCCTTTTTTACATTGGTGTTACCTCCCTTTTTTACATTGGAGTTATCTCCCTTTTTTAAATGGAGTTATCTCCCTTTTTTATATTGGAGTTATCTCCCTTTTTATATTGGAGTTATCTCCCTTTTTTATATTGGAGTTATCTCCCTTTTTATATTGGAGTTATCTCCCTTTTTTATATTGGAGTTACCTCCCTTTTTTACATTGGAGTTACCTCCCTTTTTTACATTGGAGTTATCTCCCTTTTTTATATTGGAGTTATCTCCCTTTTTATATTGGAGTTATCTCCCTTTTTATATTGGAGTTATCTCCCTTTTTTTATTGGAGTTATCTCCCTTTTTTATATTGGAGTTATCTCCCTTTTATATATTGGAGTTATCTCCCTTTTTATATTGGAGTTATCTCCCTTTTTATATTGGAGTTATCTCCCTTTTTTTTATTGGAGTTATCTCCCTTTTTTATATTGGAGTTATCTCCCTTTTATATATTGGAGTTATCTCCCTTTTTTATATTGGAGTTATCTCCCTTTTTTATATTGGAGTTATCTCCCTTTTTTATATTGGAGTTATCTCCCTTTTTTATATTGGAGTTATCTCCCTTTTTTATATTGGAGTTACCTCCCTTTTTATATTGGAGTTACCTCCCTTTTTATATTGGAGTTATCTCCCTTTTTTACATTGGAGTTATCTCCCTTTTTTTATATTGGAGTTATCTCCCTTTTTTATATTGGAGTTACCTCCCTTTTTATATTGGAGTTATCTCCCTTTTTTATATTGGAGTTATCTCCCTTTTTATTTTGGAGTTACCTCCCTTTTTTACATTGGAGTTACCTCCCTTTTTTACATTGGAGTTATCTCCCTTTTTAAATGGAGTTATCTCCCTTTTTATATTGGAGTTATCTCCCTTTTTTATATTGGAGTTATCTCCCCTTTTATATTGGAGTTATCTCCCTTTTTTATATTGGAGTTATCTCCCTTTTTATATTGGAGTTATCTCCCTTTTTTATATTGGAGTTATCTCCCTTTTTTATATTGGAGTTATCTCCCTTTTTTATATTGGAGTTATCTCCCTTTTTATAGTGGAGTTACCTCCCTTTTTATATTGGAGTTATCTCCCTTTTTATATTGGAGTTATCTCCCTTTTTTATATTGGAGTTATCTCCCTTTTTTATATTGGAGTTATCTCCCTTTTTTATTTTGGAGTTACCTCCCTTTTTTATATTGGAGTTATCTCCCTTTTTTATATTGGAGTTATCTCCCTTTTTTATATTGGAGTTATCTCCCTTTTTTATTGGAGTTATCTCCCCTTTTTTATATTGGAGTTACTTCCTTTTTTTTTTACATTGGAGTTATCTCCCTTTTTATATTGGAGTTATCTCCCTTTTTTATATTGGAGTTATCTCCCTTTTTTATTGTAGTTATCTCCCCTTTTTTATATTGGAGTTACCTCCTTTTTTTTTTACATTGGAGTTATCTCCCTTTTTACATTGGAGTTATCTCCCTTTTTTATATTGGAGTTATCTCCCTTTTTTTATATTGGAGTTATCTCCCTTTTTTATAATGGAGTTATCTCCCTTTTTTATATTGGAGTTATCTCCCTTTTTTATATTGGAGTTATCTCCCTTTTTTATATTGGAGTTATCTCCCTTTTTATATTGGAGTTATCTCCCTTTTTTATTGGAGTTACCTCCCT
Organism: Bathymodiolus brooksi; assembly: GCA_963680875.1. Lineage (NCBI taxonomy): Eukaryota > Metazoa > Mollusca > Bivalvia > Mytilida > Modiolidae > Bathymodiolus > Bathymodiolus brooksi. The sequence goes on along the minus strand of OY804587.1, from coordinate 18,614,157 downwards.
TTTTTATTTTGTGTGATTGCATTGCAATCTATTAAATTGGAGTGAACTCCTTTTTTAAAATTTTGCATGATTGCAATCTAATATGAAACCGGCACGGCCTTAAATGCTCGCGCATCTGAAAATTATCTGGCAATTTCATCAAAAGTGTCGAGATTTTTTGGACCGAGATATATTGGGGACGACTTTTTTTAGGACCGAATCTAGTCTCATTCAATCGAGCTGTCGTTCCTTTATTCGAGTTATCGTTCCTTACGAGAGAGGGTACGAGACTTCAGGATCACCTTAGCGCTTTATGTTAAGAAGATCTCCATTAGTTGAGTGTGTTAGTGTGTTACCCGGAAACTGGTGTTTACAAAACGTAAGGAACGATAACTCGAATAACAAATACAAAACGTAGAATTTTTTTTTCTTCGACAATATGTTCAGCCATGTTTGTTAAAAAATCCTAAGTATACATTTTATACCATAAAGAGCTCGCTTAAGCTCGCATATTAAATTGGAGTTACCTCCCTTTTTGTTATTTTGTGCGATTGCATTGCAATCTTAGATTAGAGTTACCTCCCTTTTTGCTCACCAGTCAATCGTTTCACTAAAGGTGGTAAGTCGTAAACGTAGAGGTAAGTGTACTCTTAAGAGTTACGACCGTTTCACTATTAGTTACGACTTGCGATAAAAAGTGATCGCAGAGTTAAGAGTGGTGGTAGGTACTTGTAAGTCGTAAATCATAAACCTATTTTTGAAGAGAAGAATTGATATCTGTATATTTTTAATATGAACATTGATCAAATGAAGCTCTCACAATTTTTATATTTCGAGAGCCATAAAAAATCATTAAAACAGCTATGTACACATTATTGTTTGTTTCAGTTCCGCATTTACAATATCAACATATTTTATTAACGAGGGTATTTAGAAGAAATTTCAAGAAATGAACGATATCGGGTACATGTACAAACAATGGCTAAAAAATATATTTAAGCACAAACAGAGAGGGCGCATTACATTTGCGTGTATTTGGGGATTAACAGGTATTACACTTGCACGGAGAAAGAGCATTACAATTGTCTGTAAAATATACCTGAGAGTTTGTTTTTTTTTACATTTGTGCGGATTGCCTGTTATTTAGAATATACATGTATTTAATTTATTCATAACATTTTCTGCATTTTGCAGCATGACTGACGATGCAATATGGATTATTCACCACTTTCGTCAGCCTTTAAAATAAAAAAAAAATGATATAAGAATAACATACAAATATATGAAATATAAATTTAAAAAAAGATTAATTTGTGAATTTGCAACATACATGTATAAAAGAAAGAAAAAAACAATAATTTTGAAGGCAACAGATATTTCTACAGTCCAAATGTTAAATTTGCATTGGTAGTTTTTATTGATTATATAACACTATGAATATAAATCAACAGTACATGTACATGTTAAGGTTTAATATTGTAAGATGTGTATTTTTGTTGTTTTATGTGTTGATGAAACATTATTTTATATGTGTGAATACAGTCATGCAATAAAACTACACATATACTACTCCCCCCGTGGTGGGCAGGGGTTACAGATTAAGTGATTTCTGTCTGGCAAAAGAGGTAGAGGTAAAAAAGAAGTTGCTGCAACAGTGCTTATGAAAACCATAAAATATTATGAAAATACGAAATATACTTTAAAGAAAGGTAAAAAGAAATTCCGCACAATTGTCATGTGTTTATGTTCTTCACGTAAATGTAAGATTTTTTCCGTGCAATTGAAATGCACCGCAAACGGAATATCGATGCAGAATGTGAATGTATTGCCAAATGAATGGTCACATTTTTGAAATTTCCCCTTGCAAATAGCATGAAATTTATTAAAATATATTCCATAAAATAAATTTCTTCTCAAATTTCGGTAAAATTTTACACCTAACAATTTTTTTCTAATAGCTTTGGTTTATTCATTTGAAAAATCACTTTAGAGTTTTAGAATTAGTTAAATATTAAAAAATGTATTTTAACACATTTAAAATGTGATTATTAATGTAATCAGCTTCCGAACAATTAATGTAATCAGCTTCCAGGCAATCTCTAACTTTAGGCATTCTATAGAATGCCTGAAAGTTTTAGGCATTCTGTAGAATGACTGGCGTTTTTAGGCATTTTATAAATTGCCTGAAATTTGTAGTCATTCTATTGAATGCCTGAAAAAAAAGTTGTAAATTCAATAAATTGCCTTGTATTTGACACATTTAATGAACAAAAACTGTTTATTTATCAAAAGTGGAAAAATATAAATTATGCAAACAAAAAGTAAGAGATTAGGTTTGATATTAAATTCCACACAAATTTACAATTTTTAAAAAAAAAATTTAGTTCACTTTTTACTTGTTCATGCAGGTAATGTTTGGATGACAACGGCTATTACACATCAGTCCATTTTTTCTACACAAACATCTTTTCGTGTTGTATCTGGACTTCCCACTAGCACTACAACCACACTTTGTAAAGCCTTGGCCATCACATATTGAGGCATCACTAACTGCTTGTCTCAGAGAAATTTCCGTTTAAAGTTGAACAGTGTCCTTAGCTAAAAAGTTATTATTGGAAAGTTCAAATTGGTTTCTGGTATAAAGCCCACATAATACACCTGACTTTGTTCCAAGTTTATAGCCATGCTCCTCCCTGCTCAAGACTACAGCCAGCAAATTACGTGGATCACCCTTCCCGCTGTCAACCATAGGGATGGGGATAAGAATATTTTTTCCGACTTCAACCTCGGTTAAAATTCTTTCGGACAGATTTCTCATTCTGTTGGCCTGCCTTCTCATAGATTCGGAAGCATTTCGTCTCTCCTCAGAAATAACTTCCTCATTGAAACACAAATGACATACCACCAAATCAGCATAGGCCTTTGAACACATTGAACATTTTACTTTGACAAAACATGATTTTTCACATACTGTGCAAATTTCAATTTCAAGCCCGTCATCTTGAGTGTCTGGTTGATCTAAATGACCAGGAGCCCTTAAATCATTTCCTTCCTCTTCAGCACGATTAAGGTGTTTCACTAAATCTTCCTCGGATTCTAACGAGCAAAGAAGTCCATGTGCTGTAAATTCACGTCCGTTGTCTGATTGAAGGATATGTGGAGCTCCAAAAAGTAAAAATATGTCCAACAGTTGAAAACCAACTTCTGCTGCAAGCTTTGAAGTAAGTGGACGTAAGACAGCAAACTTAGTGAGATGATCTTGATAATGCAAAATGAACTTAAAGTCACCATCACGCATGGACTGCATATCAACTAAATCTACTTGTCCTCGACTGTTAAAATCCTTGATAAGAAGTAGTTTGACGACTAGGCCCTTACTTGCATTTTTTCTCTTTTTCAGTTGACATTCCTCGCACATTTCTTTGAATAAATTCAGGACATTTCTTGTAACATTAGCATATTTCTTATTAACCTCCTTTAACATTTTATCTCTTTCTCCATGTCCAGTATTCAGATGAGCCCTCAAGACAATGCTGTACATTTCTTCAGCAAAGGCATAATAAGGAATTGGGTCTGTAATTGCTTGTCTCTTTTTAATCAGTTTTTCAATTTTACCACACTATTACGTCAAATCTGAAGAAAAAAAATATGTTTTTTTCAATTGAATATCTTTATATGTCCCTTATAGAGCTCATACAGTTTTAAAACTTAAAGAAAAAACCCATTTACTTTTGTAGAACTCGACTCTTGCTGAGCATCTTTGGAAGTTTCATTGGATAATATGAAGCAGCCAGCCGCGATACTGGTACTACAATACTGGTAATACCAGTATTTTACCAGTATCTTCCAGTATCTGCAATACTGGTACAGATACTGGTAAATACTAGTATCCCAATATCTTCCAGAATTTTCCAGTATCTGCAATACTAGAAGATACTGGTCATTGCCAAAATATGAGTATTGTAGATACTGGAAGATTCTGGGAAATACTGGTAATACCAGTATTGCAGATACTGGAAGATTCTGGAAAATACTGGTAATACCAGTATTGCAGATACTGGAAAATACTGGTTATACCAGTATTGCAGATATTGGAAGATTAGGTAGAATTCCGGTTAACCCGAGTTTTTATGTCTACATTATACTAAAAGAATTGAATATAATTCATACTCGTACGTCATTTCTGCTGTACATAACAAGAGGCAAAAGCCCTGTAATGTCAAAATATTTTGTATGGTCCCTTAGAGTTTGATATATATTGGTAAGGTAATTTGACATGACTGGGCGGAGCCTAATACTAACGGTAAATACAATGAGCTGTGATTTACAGTTAGAATTAGGCTCTGCCCACTGTGTCAAATTGCCAGATACTAGAGTTTCCAGTATTGTGTGTTTTGCAATACTAGTATTACCAGTATTGCTGGATGAAGAATACTGGAGCTTCCAGTATTGTGTGTTTTACAATACTAGTATTACCAGTATTGCTGGATGAAGAATACTAGAGTTTCCAGTATTGTGTGCTTTACAATACTAGTATTACCAGTATTGTTGGATGAAGAATACTGGAGCTTCCAGTATCGTGTGTTTTACAATACTAGTATTACCAGTATTGTTGGATGAAGAATACTGGAGCTTCCAGTATTGTAAATGCACGATACTGGTACATCCAGTATTGTATAGGTACGATACTGGTATTACCAGTATTGTAACATTACAATACTGGTATTTCTAGTATTGTATAATATTTACAATACTGGTATTACCAGTATTGTAATATTTACAATACTGGTATTTCCAGTATTGTGAATATTATAATACTGGTAATATCAGTATTGTAAATATTACATTACTGGTAATACCAGTATCGCGGCCGGCTGCTTCATATTATCCGTTTCATTTTGCTCTCGTTTATATGGTTGAAAAGTTATAAGAAAATACAGTTATTATTGTCAAAAACGGTAGTAAATGGTGTGCTCATTGAGACATTCATTAAAAACTGCATTCAATTTTGACAAATAATGAACCCTGTATAGCTAAGTTAATATAACACTTGTTTCGGTCCATACCACTCTTATGTGCGGTCGTATAAAAAGTCAACAAAGTAATCAGATTATTTTGAACTTTCCAGCAAAGGTAGATTTTGGCATGCATGATTATATTTGTTCAATGAATGGAAGGAAGACAGACGGACTAATTAACCAAGGACGTCGATTGGTAAAAAACAGCTCAAATGTCATGTGACCTTAAAACCATGTATTTGGCCATTTGCAGAATTTAAATTAACGGCAATCTTGGTACTTTGTTAGTTTATTACCACTGGGTCAAAGCCACTGTCTGGTGGACTCTTAGTCAACAGTCCCCGCGGGTATTCACCACCCCAGTATCCAAGTACTTCGGCACGAAAAACAAATATTATTTTGAAAATTGACAATATCTAAAATTTTCAAAATTTATAAAACTAAGGAGTATCTCCTTCGTGCAAAGCTCTGTCTTTAGCTGGTTTTGGCGTTACTGTTTAGGCCCTTCAGGTTATTTGTTCTCAATCAGACATTGTTCTTTCAGTTTTTGATCTTCCAAATCTTTTTACTTTATCTGCACTGATGAGACATAAATTGTTGAAATGACCATTTGCAGAATTTAAATTAACTGCAATCTCAGTCCTTTGTTAGTTTGCTTACCTTTGAATATAGTAGTAATCCACTTTGTTTTCTTTTTCTCCAGTCTTTATTTTGTTTAGAATATTGTAGTATTTATCTCTTTTCCATATAGATGATTTTGGATTAGACTCCAAAGTCTCACAAAGCTTATTAGTAAATGTTTGCTCATTGGAGAGCACACTGCATTCTTCTGCCATGACAATTTTTACAGAATGATAAAATTAATTCAGTTTTGAGTGAAGACAAACTCACCCTAAGATAATGTTGACAACAATTTTAACCTGTTCAATTAGTTATACATAAATAAAGCCTAGGGGTATTTTCTTATATGTAAAAACATGATAATCTCCTTCTTCATGATTAAGAATGAGCAAAGCGAGTACTTAATCATGAAGGAGGGGATTATCATTTTCTTACAATCTTTCTGATAAACATTCAATATGACATAATGTATTGGACAAAACTGTGAATTTCTTTTATTTAAAGTATTAGTAATAACATTCAGGCAATTTATTGAAAATAGCTAAAAAAATTCAGGCATTCTATAGAATGACTAGATATTTTTAGGCATTCAATAGAATTCCTATTGATGTTAGGCATTCTATAGATTGCCTAAAATTACAGACATTCTACAGAATGCCTGATTCTTTAAATCGCCTGTAACATATACAATGTATTATTACCTCCACTATAGGAGATGTTACTTGTCGCAAGTCGTAAGTCGTAACTGAGTTTAGGACTAGTTTAGTGAAACGCACGTATACGTGCACATAAGGAAATCTTAAGAGTGATTTTAGACTTACGATTTACGATCACTTTAGTGAAAAGGTCGCCTGGCCTTTAGGCCATGTGAGCTATTGTCATCACTTTTTGTCCGTCGTCCGTCCGTCAACATTTCACATTTTAATCTTCTCCTCAGAAACCACTGGGCCAATTGCAACCAAACTTTGGTGGAATGGTCCTTGGATGGCCCCCTTCCAAAATTGTGTCCGACTTCCAACCAAGATGGCCACCAAGCTAAAAATAGAAAAAAAGGGGGATGAAATAAATTGTCCATTGCTGCTTTAGTATAAGTCAAAATGAGCTCAAATTTAACTGCAGCTACATGGCAAGGAGTAGTTTAACATTTAATCCGGGTTTTTCTGTGAAATTTTTCTTTCAGCCGATTTATACTGATTATGCAAATTAGCCATATTTTGATAAAAGATCACATTTAAATCTTCCCCTCTGAAACCGCTGAACCAAATTAAACCAAACCTGGCAGGGATGTTCCCTGGGTGGGTCCCTTTCAAAATTGTGTCCGACAGCCCTGCCCTCCATTCAAGATGGCTGCTGTTACTAAAAATAGAAATTTCTTCAATTGTTCATTGCTGCTTTAGTATAAGTCAAAATGAGCTCAAATTTTAACTGCAGCTACATGGCAAGGAGTAGTTTAACATATGCTCGGAATTTTTCTGTGAAATTTTTCTTTCAGTCGATTTATACCGATTATGCAAATTAGGCATATTTTGATAAAAGATCACATTTAAATCTTTTTCTCTGAAACCGCAGAACCAAATTAAACCAAACCTGGCAGGGATGGTCCCTGGGTGGGTCCCTTTCAATATTGTGTCCGACAGCCCCGCCCTCCATTCAAGATGGCTGCTGTTGCTAAAAATAGAAATTTCTTCAATTGTCCATTGCTGCTTTAGTATAAGTCAAAATGAGCTCAAATTTTAACTGCAGGTACATGGCAAGGAGTAGTTTAACATATATTCTGTTTTTAGCTCACCTGGCCTTTAGGCCATGTGAGCTATTATCATCACTTTTCGTCTGTCCGTCAACATTTCACATTTTAATCTTCTTCTCAGAAACCACTGGGCCAATTGCAACCAAACTTTGGTGGGGTGGTCTTTGGGTGGCCCCCCTTAAAAATTGTGTCTGGTGATCCCAACTTCCAACCAAGATGGCCGCCAAGCTAAAAATAGAAAAAGGGGGATGATATTTTAAAAAAATCTTCTGCTCTGAAACTACTGAGCCAATCTCAACCAAACTTTGCTGAAATGATCCTTGGGTGGTCCCCTTCCAAAATTGTGTCCGGCATTTCAGACCTCCGACCAAGATGGACACTACAGCCGAACTTAATTTAACATAGGACCCTACGGGAAATTCCCATAAAAATCGTCTTGTCTGAAACCATTTGCTCAATAAGACATTGTTATTATTAATTTAAACTAATGTTTACCTCTCTGTATTATTTGTCTTTAACCAACAATGTGTACCTTTTCCTTTTTTAGCTCACCTGGCCATAGGCCATGTGAGCTTTTGTCATGGCTAAGCGTCTGTCGTCCATCCGTTAGCTTTTCACATTTAAATCTTTTTCTCTGAAACCATTGAACAGAATTGAACCAAACTTGCCAGGAATGTTCATTGGATGGTCCACTACCAGATTTGTGTTTTGGTGCTGATTTGAAATCCAACATGGCTGCCAGGGTCCATAATGTGTTCTCATTGGCTGAAATTAAAAAAATCTTCTTGTGAGAAACCACCAAGCCAATTGAATTGTGACTTTGCAGGAATGATCATTGGGTGGTCCTGTACTAAACTTGTGAATCGTTTGCCGATCGGAATTTCAAGATAGCCGCCATGACTCGACTTAGTTTTAACATAGGACCCTATGGCCGTATGGAAAAAAAACATTTTTTTTTTTCCCTCTGAAACCAGTTAGCCAATTTAAAGCAAACATGGCATGGATGGTCTTTAGTTGGTCAACTGCCAAAATTGTGTTCAATGACCCCGATCTCGGTCCAAAATGGCCACCATCAGCAGACATAGTTTTAACATAGGACCCTATGGGAAAATTGTTTAAAAGTCTTCTCCTCTGAACTAGTCTGCCAATTTAAAGCAAACATGGCATTGATGGTCCTTGGGTAGTATACTTTCAAAATTGTGTCCGGTGACCACGACCTCCATCCAAGATTGCTGCCATGAGCAGACATAGTTTTAACATGGAACCCTATGGGATTTGAATAGTAAAATTTAGATGTATTTGGCTTGCAGACATTCTTAAGAGGGCTTATTTATGTCAGGTGAGCGATACAGGCTCACCTGAGCCTCTAGTTTTCTTGTTTAAATCAATGATCAACAATATTCCAGAATCAAACAAATGAATAAATATAACATAGATTTCTTTTACATGCATCTTTTTACCATGCGTTGTCAGTGTGTTTTAAATCGGTCATCCAATCAGGACGCTCATTATTCTTGTCCAAGATAAAAATAAATCCCTAAAATTACCTGTGGGTGTTTCCCCACTTCAACTTGTAAATTTACATAGAAATCGGAGATATTTTGTCATAAAACTTCACACATGGTTTTGTCTATCATATTTCTTGAAGACAAACATAACATTTTATTGCATTTATCAATATTTTATGAGTATCAACAGTTTTTTCAACACTGTATCTGTTTCTCGATACAGCCGCCCGATTACAGTGACCTGTGACCCAGATTAGCTCGTTCCAGCAGTTTTTTCTTAATAATGTTGTTTAATTAATTTACCATTTTAAGGTAGCTTCCCATTTAATAGTTTTTGTTTTTTTGCACAGAAATATAGCAGTAATCTCCCTTTGTATAATGAATTTATTATGTAAACTTTTTTCCTTTACAGACAGAAATTGAAATCCTGAAAGCTCATAATCACAGATTATTGAATTTTCCACCACTGGCAAAGGTAATATTTACAATGTTAGAAATCATATTTGTCTTGACTAACTATTGTCACTAATGTTAATAGAGGCCTTTGTGGTCGTGATCATATGGTAGTTGGATTTACAATTACCTATGCAATCAGTGCATATCACCACTAACGTTGTGAGTTCAAATTCTGCTCAGACGTGGTGTACTCAATACAACATTATGTAATAAAGTTTGTTAGCGACTTGCGGTTGGTTGGTGGTTTTCTCCGGGTACTCCGGTTTCCTTCAACAATAAAACTGACCCTAAACCCTAATTTTAAGTAATTTTTAACTGATCAAGCTTAACTGTAAGCATTCCACTTCAAATTATGTTTAATTGTCTAGTTTTCCTACTATTTACCCGACAGGAGCTGTGTGGTTGTTTGTTTTATGTATTTATTTTAACTTTGTAACATGATGTTGGACACAGTGATGACTGTATTTGTTAGATTACCTCCCCTGTATTTGTTAGATTACCTCCCCTATATTTTAAAATTTATATTCTTGCTTACAACCCTGCATCTGGGAAATGAAATTCGGTGCACCAAATAACATCAAAGTTACAAAGAAGCTGCAGATGTACCATTTATCAACAGAAGTAAAGAGTACCTCTCAACTTCAGACTAGGGCCCGAATTAAAGAGTACCTCTCAACTTCAGACTAGGGCCCGAATTAAAGAGTACCTCTCAACTTCAGACTAGGGCCCATTTCACACTCATTTCAGGGTTGAGTTATTGAAAAGACTAAAGGAGGATAAAATGGACCAATACTATAAACAAGACAAATGTCCAAAGTACACTGGATCCAACAAATTACTGTGTAAAACACATTATTGTGTTAAGCACAATACTGTGTCCACACTTGCTTTTAGTATACACTTGTTCAACTTTTTGTTATCGACATGCTGCGGTTATATCATGCTGGGCTTGGCATAGCCCTTTATTTTACAGGAATTTTTTTTTTTTCAGTTATATAACTGATTTCAGCTACCGGTACATGTATTTTCCTGTGAAAAAGAAATTCTGAAAATTGCAGGACAGAGGGGGGTGTAGATGGTTTCAGCTATTTTCGTTGATTTTCAGTTATCTTATTTTCTATACAGAATCGATCCTGAATCTAAATGTTAAATTTGAAAAATACAGTCAGTAAAAAATCAAAGACCGTAAAAATTTGATTCGACTGTACAAGTTTTTCGAAGAATTACTCGTAAATATATACATGTATGAGGAATTACAGTGATTGTTTAGTCAACTTACTTAGGTGGACTCCTTTCATGAGTGACTGCCCAGCAATTTAATTATTTTTAATGTTTTATAAAATTATGAATATCTTTGATTTAACAGCAAAATGACAAAGATGTTGTCTTTTAACTATTTGTTTCTCTAAGTTAAGGAAATGGAAAGCTATTGTTTGCGAAAAGAATAATGGTTTTGTTTTCGATGTAATCTGTGTTGCTCAACTTTTCTGTTTTCTGTGTTGCGTTTTTTGTTTTATTTGTCTTCATTCTGTGTCTTGTGTCCAGTGTTTCCGGTGAATCTGGATTAGGCCACAATTAAAAATATTTCTGTTTCCCCTTACCTGACCCACAATTTTTGAAGTGGGTAGGTAGGTAGGCTTTTTCTTTTCTTTTTTGACGACAAAGGTGTGCTCGGTAATACGTAAATATCGATCTTTTGGCGAAACGAATCTAAAATACGGAATTTTCAGCGAAACAAGAAAAAAAAAGTGACGGCACCATAAAAAAAAAATTCAGTCGGCCGATTTTGACAGGGTCAGTCGGGTAAGGGGAAACAAACTTATTTTATCCATTCTTGCTCCCTCCTATATTCTCTAATGTTTACTTACAGGCCTCAAGTTTAAATAAAATACTTTTTTTTTTTCAGGAATCATCACCGATTGCCAGAGCACCATCACCAGTTAATAAAACAGTGTCCTTGACATTCATATTTGGTCACCATCACAGATTGGCACCAACAACTAGGGTGAGTTTATTGACGCTGATTTTACATCTCAGATTAGAACCAACATCCATAGTACAGTAGTCCGCTTCTTATTGAAAAGATGGCCCCTTCTTTAAGAGGACAATTAGTTGTAAATTGTATCTATCTGGGGTCGTCATGTTTCAACCAAGTTGAGTGAGGGGCCATCGTGGTCATGATCGCATGGTAGTTGGATTTACAATTACCTATATGCAATCAATGCCTGTCACCACTAAAGTTGTGAGTTCGAACCTCGTTAATGGTAAGGTGTACTCAATACAACATTATGTGATAAGGTTTGTGACAGGTGGGTGGTTTTCTCCGGTTTCCTCCCCCTATAAAACTGACTGCTACGATATAACTGAAATATTGTTGAAAGTGGCTAAGCATCATAACCCTAACCATAAACAAATACAGTAGCCCCCTTCTTACTGAAAAGAGTGGACAATTAGTAGTACATTTTATTTTACTATGTCAGTGTGTCTGATATCTAGCCTGATATAAGAGGGGCTTCATTAAAGAGAAACTACTGTATTTTGTTGACCTCAACATTGACCTTTACATCTGCCTTATTTTTACACTATACACATTTGAAACCACTATGCAAAATTAAACCAAAGTTGATTCATGAGTACCTCTCGTTTTGGTTTATAAAAAAAAACTCTCCAGAATCATTGTAGTAGATCATAATTTATTTTTTAATAAAATTTACAGTTCTTAAATCATGTAATTATTATTAAAACCTTGGGCATAGGTGACCTTAGCCAGTGGCGGATTTACATAAATAGAGGCCCTGGGCTATTCCACTTGTGAGGTCACTCCCAATTCCCCACCTTCAGGACTGGAGGAAGATGGAAGTGTGTTTAATCAATTTCAATAAAGGCAGATGATGAGGAGTGTTTAAGATTCTGCAATATTCTGAAATGGAGTGCAACTGTGTAAGGAAAACTACTGAAGGGTTGTTTAGAAAGTACAGTATGTTATGAGAAGTGTGAAAGCCTAATAACTGTGTTAACAATATTATGCCACTCGGTAGGAGGCCCCGTAAATTTTGAGGCCCTAGGCTTCAGCCTATCGAGCCAATAAGTAAATCTGGCACTGACCTTAGCCGATTTTGGCTATAATCCTGTATAGATCCTTTTGTTTTTTTGCTCTCAAATTATTTGGCTTACAAATATTTTGACTTTGAGGGTACCTGATGAAAGTTATTCTAGAAACCTGTCGTGCTCACTAAATTTGATATTTACATTTTTATTAAAATTGTCATCCAGATAGCTTTACCGAAAAAAAAATACACCTTCCAGCTCCGAGCTGACCATTGTGTAATTAGACAGGTTAAGTAAAGAGAATTTCGTGATAAGATCTTCCTTGGGCTCTTAAATTCTAGACATTTAACTGCTTCAGATTTAATCAAATTTGTTCATGGCACGATATAGCTAAAATATTAAAATATTGCTAAAGTAGGTGTTAAACACCAATCAATCAAGCAATGAATGTAGATGGTAGGAAGAAATTTCTGTCGTTTCTCCTTAGTCTTTAATCAAATTTATTTGTGGAAATTTTAATTACTAGAATATTAATTAAAGCAAGAAAATTCCTTTATATTTCTTCTTTTTTTTTTTTTTTTTTTTTTTATTTTACAAAATTGAAAGATATATTTTTTTACAAAAATTGTTTCTTGTTTATATGTAAGTAACACATGACTTCAACTCAGGGCTGTCTTAACAGCATTATAGGCCCCCTACCTACACAACCACTCGCAGGAATAAAACTGTAAATGTCTATAAAATTAATCATATATTTATTGTAATGGTACTTCCAACAAAATCAGTGTTTAAACATTAAAAAAACATGCTGTGCACAACATACATAGATTAGCATGCGCCCCTATGCTCGTGGTGACTCCCGGGCAACTACCCAGCATTCCCATGCATTAAGATCGCACTGCTTCAACTAGAAACATTCATTTAAAGTTAATATTAATCTAACTTCATTTAACATCAAACAGATATTGAAAAAGGTTGATCCAGTACAAACCTGTTAAAATGTCAATTTTTTTAATTGAGTTTTGTTGTAGTTGCTGGGTACAGTGGATTTAATTACCTGTGATTTACTTTTGCATTTGTTTAAAGGTAATTTCAGGTAATATTGAAGGTTAAATATTGGGTTAATACCTGTCCATCATAATAACGGTGCTGTCTATTTCATTGTCAGTTTCACTTTGAAGTGTAGACAGAAAGTGACAGTGTGTGAATTAATTTCAAAGAGTTCTTTTAACAGAGGGTGGGACAGAGGGGTTGTAATGTTGAATCAATTTCAAAGAGTTCTTTTAACAGAGGGTGTGACAGGGGGTTACAGTATTGAATCACTTTCAAAGAGTTCTTTTAACAGGGGGTGGGTCAGGGCTTGTAGCTGTGAGATTGAGCCAGTTTTAGAAATGGGAAGTTTTTTTATATTATTTATAGAGTGGAAGAAATCATGTAAATATCTTTTTATATGAACTTAAAGTGGGTGAAATAATTACGTTATGGAATTTTATAAGTAGATTTTAATGACAATTTTTATAGATTGAGAAATCAAATTATAACATCATATTCATTATAACTTATTAAACTATATTTGTATTTGTATGGGAAATTAACATCGTTTTCCTTAAATGCTTTTATATTTTTCTCTTTTAAGAAATCTAGAGTGATGTTATGTATTTAAAAGATATATATTTTATACTTAAAAGAACATATTTATATTTTAAAGTACAAAAATGTGCATTTGTATTTTTTTTTAATTTATAGAGATATTTGGTTTCCTTTTGCAGTGCAAAAATAATTGCATAATCCGTTTGCCCCAAAGCACAAACCAAATTTCACACTTTTAATCCAAATCTTAAAAAAAGTCTATTATTTTGCATTTAAAACTATATTGTTTGAATCAGTTTAGTATGAAAGATAGCAAAACTACACTGTAAACAAAGGGCCCGGGTGGCTCAATGCGTTAGGTAGTTGGATTACATGACAACTCATACAAGCCTATCACCAATACGGAGTGGGATCGTGCCCGGCTTTGTAAATTACCAAAAAAAAAAGATTACCAGTTGCTTGCCCATGGTCGGTGGTTCTCTCCAGGTACTCCGGCTTCTTCCACCACTAAAACTGGTCGCCATGATATAGCTGAAATATTGCTGAAAGTGGAGTTAAACACCAAAAATCAATCAATCAATCATTGCACTGTACACAAAACGTTGTAGCTATTATATACTTAATTTTCATTGTCATAATCTTGATTCTTTATACAATTTTATGACTTTATATTTCTCTATTTTTATGCCCAGCTGCTAGGTAGGGAGTATTAAGTTTTACACATATCCCTACGTACATCCCACATTCCGTTTCAATAACTTAAGTTTCCCATAAGCAAATAATTTGAAATTTATACACAATGATATGTATATCAGTGGCTTGTGGCGGGTCTATGGTTTTCTTTAGTTTCGTCCACCAATAAGATTTACCTCCACAATATAACTGATTTTGTTGAAAGTGGTGTTCAACACCAATAATACTAAATCAATACAGTTTTTTGTTAAGCCCGATTAATTTGGATAAAAAAAACATATATGTGAACTTCCAAATAAGCGCATCTTCACTAGCCACGAGTTAAGACCCCCACCACCCTCCTCTCCTCTTCTTAGAAGGAGGGGGTTGGATAATTACCCTTGGCTGAGATGCCAAATAAGAAATGGTACATCTTTAATGTTTTCTAGTTTCTACCCTCAAAATAGGGGCTGTCGTTGTGATTGTATGGTAGTTGGATATACATCTCTCTGTGCAATCAGTACCTATCACCACTAAAGTTGTGAGTTCGAATCCCGCTCAGGCAAGGTGTACTCAATACAACATTATGTGATAAAGTTTTTTCAGTGACGTGCGACAGGTCAGTGGTTTTCTCCGGGTACTTCGGTTTCCTCCACCAATAAAACTGACTGCCACGATATAACTGAAATATTGTTGAAAGTGGCATTAAGCACCATAAACCCAGTCATCGACTTTAGCAGTGGTCCGGTGGCGCACGGCCAGTGAAAATTGATTCGGACCAGTGACAAATTTTTTCAATAGAATCTATATAAATATTCTAATTTTGAAGTTTTCTGGCCAGTAAATTCGAAAGTCTAATTTCGAAGACTGTAAACCCTAGCCAATAATCCTAATTCTATATATTTTTTTTTGCTAAAACTGATAAAGGAGCATCTATGGGATCTTCCAAATAAACATCTGTGCTGGCCAAGGGTTATGAACCCTCCTCCACTATCCTCTTAAAAGGAAAGGGTAGCTAAGATATCAAATAAGAAATGGTAGGTGGTTATTGGTTATTGTTTTCTAGTTTCTACCCTCAAATAATTACAGACATAAAGTAAACAGTTCACCCTATTATTAGCTTAATGAATTTAAATTTAACTTGTTGATTCCAATTTGTCAAGTCATTCATCATCATGGTAGACAATTCAAGGACAAATTAACTTCTTTAAGTCTGTATGTACATTGTTACATTGTTTGTATATTGTCAGAGATAATTGTTTTCTTACATGTTAACACTTAACATTTAAATGATGTTTACATTTTATTTAATGGATTTTTATTTAGTTTTCGATATTAAGTGGATTACAAAGAAATATAACCTACTTTATTTTATTTTTAAAATGATGTTGTGATATGAATTATGATGATCAAGACTTTTGAGTTGTTTTTATTTTTATATTTGTCTCACAATTGGGTTTATCCCGTTTCAAACCGAAAATGCCTTTATTATCATAACAATACAGAATCCCTCTTTCCATAAAAGACCAAGCCATTTTGTTGTTTCACTCAGCTTGATTCATCAATGTACTATTAGTGGCAAGTCTTTTAGGGTGTGAGTTGTCACCAAAATCCATCCATTGATTAAAAGGAGGATAGTTAATTAATATAAAGTAATGGTTGAAATATATACAAGCCTATCTATTTAATACAGAGGTGAAAGTTTTCCTTTGATTAGTGGATTTCCTCTTTTTTAGCAAAATATTTGAAAATGAAAAGTGTCAACTTGGTTCAAACAGCTAGAACATGATGGTTTATGGACTTAGTATAGGGGTTACCCATGATTAAGCAATTTCATCTCTGTTAATTGTATTTGAAAGCTCAAAAAAGTTTTTTGCTAAAATATATTTTTTTTATGAACAAAATTCCTAAATCAAGATCATTGTACAATGAATATCTTTTGAGGTTATTTTCAGTAGCCTTGAGATAATATTAGAAGTCGCCATTTAAAACAATTCAACTCTGTGGCATGTTAGAAAAACACTTTTATGACTCAGATTATAGGTAGTAACTCTGTGGCATGTCAGAAAAGCACTTTTATGACTCAGAGTATAGGTAGTTCATACCTAAAAAGTATCATTTAAACCTTGTACATTTTGTAGTTTTAATCAAGAAATCTTATGTCATACAATTTGACATTTTAGAAACTCACAAATCAAGGATAAACTTTTTACTATGTGAAACTCAGATTTTAATTTAATGTTATATACAATTGATCAATATACGGTTGTTTACATGTTTTTTTTAGCTTATCTGACCCTGTGACCCAAAGGGTGTGGTATTGTCATTGCTTTACATGCATCTTGTACTATCATATGTAAACTTTTTACATTTTAATCATCTTCTCGGATATCTCTGGGACAATTGGAATTAATTGTTGGAAGGAATGTCCATGACCCTCTACAAATTATACTGGTTTTTTCCCCATATCCGACATCCACCACAGAAACAAGAGGCCCAGTGGTGTCAAATAAGTGTTTTTGTAGGTGGGGCATTTACATTTTTCAACCAATTTTGATGATTATGTCAAAATGGGACCAACATTTTATTTCCATTTTTTAAAGATTTCCTTGAGATTTCTCATGAAGTTTCCTGCCTGTGTTTTTTAAAACAGATTTTTGACGTATGGTCTCTCGTGATTTCAGAGATAAAAAGGGGTTAATTGGTACTCTACCACCATCTTAAGCCAAAATTATACATATATGCACCGATAAAAATGTAGTTACTATTTGTTTCTCAGAAGGGGTCTGGTTTTCAAAAGTATATACATTTTTGCTTCTCCTCTTTCTATCATTATGTTTTAAATTGTAGCCTCAAAGTGTGCCTTTGGTGTCCAGATATTAATTACATGTCACAGTTGTGTTCTTTGGTAATAACTAGAATGTTTTATGTTGAAAGGATATGTTTATATATTATTAACTGCATAGCTAATGATCAAAGAATGGCATACCCCAAAACATGGACTGGGTCAGTGCTTGGAATTACAATCAGTGATGACTGTTTTTCATATTTTAATCACAGTATTCCCCCATTTTGTATGGACATCCCTTCTGTATTCCAAAAGGTACATGTATAGTTATATAGTATGATGATATTACATGTAATTTTGTTGTCCAGAGTTATGGGACTTCAATGGTATGTTATTTTTTTTCAAATTTCAATTTTCTACTCTGAGCTGTCTACAAAAAAATCATTATTTTTTTATGGTCTAACAAAATACAATACAACAACAGACAAATGCTGTATCTTAATTGGCCCTATTAAAAAGAATCTCATTTGAAGCATGGGATCAATTGTATAGATGTTGCTCTAAAAACTACCTATTTCACATTTGTCTTTGTTCTGATATCCAATATGGCTGCCACCGCACAATCTGCACAAATTAAAAAACTTTTTTTGTGGATCAGACATATATAAAATGGCTGCCACCAAACAATCGGACTGTTCAAATTAGAACCCTATGTGTGAAAATGAATAATCATTGGATGATCCCTTACAAGGGTTTTGGCTTTTTTTTATGTGGGTCAAAAAGTCAGAGATGTCTACCACAGTAGGACAAAGTTATTATGCAATTTCTTATTGCACTAAATCATGCTAATGCAACTCCTTACAAGATGAGTATGAAGAATACATAGATTGTATATTAATCCAGAAATTTACCATACCTCAGTTTTTAGTTTATCATATCTACAGAACCCATGGCTCAATCTAATGTTGTGAGTTCGAATCCCACTCAGGTGAGGTGTTCTCGATACAACATTATGTGATAAAGTTGGTCAGCAACTTGCGGCAGTTTGGTGGTTTTCTCTGTGTACTCCAGTTTCCTCCACCAATAAAACTGACCGCCACGATATAGCTGAAATATTGTTGAAAGTGGTGTTAAACACCATAACCCTAACCCATTGCTCAATAAAGGCTTCAGTACATAGTAATTATCAAGTTGATGCATGAATCCAGACTGTGACTCCATCACAGGGTTTCTAGTATGCCATATTTACAGAACCCATTGTTCAATAGACTTATATAGGCTTCAGTACATAGTAATTATCAAGTTGATGCATGGATCTAGGCCTTGACTCCATCCCAGAGTTTATAGTATGCCATATTTACAGAACCTATGATGGCAGTGCTAATTACACTTACAAAGGCTCCAGAGATGCTAATAGTATGTAAACTACACAGATTTTAATCAACCTCTCAGATGTAGAATTTTGAGAGGTGAACACAAATTTCAGCAATTATTACTGGCATCAAAGTCAGTCACATTGACTGAAGCTTGACACTCATGAACAGAATTATGTTAGGAGAAATAAAAGACAGGAGGGTATGTTTAGGTTTGATTCTTAAGGTGTTTCCCAGCGGGTGACTCACTCATATAATATGATTTTCTGGTAAATAAGATATATGATCAAATTTCCATCCTTATTTTATAAGAGCCATATTTTCATCATCTGCCATTGTATATGAACCATTGTTTCTGTCGTCTGCTATTATTTTGAAGACATTTTCGTCGTCTGCCATTTTAAAGTAGCCATTGATTCTGCCATTTTAAAGTAGCCATTGTTTCTGTCGTCTGCTATTATATTTTATATTAAAGAAATATTTTTGTCGTTGTAAAGTGGCCAAATTTCCATGATCTACCTCTGTATTGTAGTGATTTTGTCGTGTCTGCTATTGTAAAGGATTTCTAAAATAAACAAAAAATATTTAAAATATAATTGGGAATTTAAATTAATTTTAGGGTTTCAATCCATTTTGAATATTTTTGTTTAAAAAAATAACATTTTGGTTGATAATTCATATTGATTTTCATGCCATCATATAGCTGAAATATTGCTCAAATTGGTGTTAAACACCAATCAATCATTCAATCATATTGATGTTCAAGGAATATTTTAAGTAGGACCACACAAAACCATTTTAGCTCACCTTGACTAAAGGTCAATGTAAGGTATAATTGTCATCACCTTGCATCCGTTAGCTTTGAACATTTCAGTCTATTGCTCAAAAATCTGTTACCCAATTGCAACTACACTTTTTAGAAATGTTCCTTGGGTAGTCCTTAAATTTTATATGATTTCTGTTTTATTCTAAAATTCAACATGGCTGCTAGGATCAATTATGCTTTTTGATTGGCTGAAATTTCAAAAATCATCTTCTCCAAAACCACACGTTTGCATACCTGTTAACCTCTGGGAACTGCTAGGGGGGAGATCTCCCCCTACCAACTCTTCTAAGGGGGAGATTTTGTGCGTCGCCTTTAAACGCACAAAATTGTACCTTGTAGTTGCATACATGTGAGATTTGGTCTCATAACTGGAGATTTTTTATCGACGTATTCGATGCATGTTTTTATTGTTAATTGATGTTTTCTTTTTGTTTGTTTCAGTATTGAACCAACTGCATCCCATTTCAATATATATTGTTTACATTTCTGTCTTATTAGTAGTGTTTCATATGATGAATGAAGGATAAAAACTGTATTTATAATTTATTCATAATCATTCATAATCATAAGGTTATAACAAAGCAATATTAATGAAGACAGAATGTTCTGAACAATAAAGTCATAGAGCACTAAAATTAAAAAGTCACTTTGCTGCTGGTGCGTTGGGTGATAGCATACGTTTCGGCATTTTTGTGGTTTATCAATTCCATCCTCGAACTTAGTCCTTAAATAATACTTTGATCGGCTTTGGTCCCAAACAAGCCATAACAACTCAATCCGAGATGAATTCATTGCACGTTTGATCGAAATAAGAAGTTTTCCTTGGCATCAAAGGTTGTCCGACTCTGTTTGTACAACGGTTTATAACTATTTTTAATTGCCGCTATCACACTTCTAATCATCTAAGCGTGTGCCACAAACCCACTTCCTTATCCCCAATTAACTGTCAATCAGTGGATAATTGTTGTATAATCATCAACACCTTAATTAATCTCCACGACCCAATTTACCTGTAAGTGTGTCAAACAGATCAATAACCAGATATCATTTAAACACCTTTACCATTCGTATCTCTGCGTTTTTCATCAGCGCGGGAGTTCCAAATGGGGAATTTCCAGAAATATTGATCGCAAAATGTAGGTCAAGATTTTATTGTACTTGATTTTTTTGTTGGGGGGAGATCGTGCGGGAGGAAAAGGTGTATGCGGGAGATTAATGTCTCCCGTGCAGGAGACCCAGTCAATGGGGGAGATAAGGCTCTTACGTGGGAGACTCCCACGCAAAGGGGGAGGGTTAACAGGTATGAGTTTGAGGGACTTGTTCCTTAGTAGGAATATTTTCTGATATGGTCCTCAGAATAGTTTTTTTTTGTTGATCGGAATTCCAAGATGGTCACCATCGCAAGACAAATTTTTGACTTGGGACCATATGGGAAAATGGAAACATAATTTTTCTCGAAAACCAGAAATTTGATTGAATCCAAACAAGTACATGAATAATCATTTGACGGTACTTTGCAAAAATATAATATTTGGTGTCGATCAGAGTTAAGGGTTAGGGTTAGGGTTTTTAACGTCACTTTCAACAATATTTCAGTTATATCGTGGCAGTCAGTTTTATTGGTGTTGATGGGTAATTGAAGATGACATGACAAATTTAACATATTATCCTATTGGGTAATTTTAAAATTATTCTTATCAGCAACCAATAAGCCATTTGACAGCAACTTTACTTGAATGTTCCTTGAATGCACGATCCTTTACAAAATGTCTGTTTTTTTGTTCTCATCAGAAATCTAAGATGGTTCTCTACTCAATAATAAATATTACTGACATTCTAGCTTTTCCATTCATTTGTAAATCTGTCAAAAATATGATACCGAGTGCAATATGATGATTTCTCTCCCAGTACAAAATGTGTTTCTAATAACCACATGGATAAATGGAGTTATGAATTGGTTTGACAGAGATGTATTATGGGTAAAATTAAGCATGTCAAGAAATGTATAAAAAATCAGATTTATTAATGAGATGGAAATTGAAATAAACAATCATTGACAGGAGAGATCACTCTATCTACTTGATTTCGTAAATGGAATGATGTGGGCTTTTTTTTGTTTTTGTTTTTTGCTGAATTTGTTTATGCCATGGATTTTTCTGATAATATTAGTCCTGATGTTTAATATTTTTCAAAGTGAGTGCAAAAGGAAAGTCTGATAATCTTAGTTTTAATGTTTTTCAAGGTCAGTGCGAGAGTAAAGTCTGATAATCTTAGTTTTAATGTTTTTCAAGGTCAGTGCGAGAGTAAAGTCTGATAATCTTAGTTTTAATGTTTTTCAAGGTCAGTGCGAGAGTAAAGCCTGATAATTTTAGTTTTAATGTTTTTCAAGGTCAGTGCAAGAAGAAAGTCTGATAATCTTAGTTTTAATGTTTTTCAAGGTCATTGCGAGAGTAAAGTCTGATAATTTTAGTTTTAATGTTTTTCAAGGTCAGTGTGAGAGTAAAGTCTGATAATCTTAGTTTTAGCATTTTTCAAGGTCAGTACGAGAGTAAAGTCTGATAATTTTAGTTTTAATGTTTTTCAAGGCCAGTACGAGAATAAAGTCTGATAATCATAGTTTTATTGTTTTTCAAGGTCAGTGCGAGAGTAAAGTCTGATAATTTTAGTTTTAATGTTTTTCAAGGTCAGTGCAAGAGTAAAGTCTGATAATTTTAGTTTTAATGTTTTTCAAGGCCAGTACGAGAATAAAGTCTGATAATCTTAGTTTTAGCATTTTTCAAGGTCAGTACGAGAGTAAAGTCTGATAATTTTAGTTTTAATGTTTTTCAAGGCCAGTACGAGAATAAAGTCTGATAATCATAGTTTTATTGTTTTTCAAGGTCAGTGCGAGAGTAAAGTCTGATAATTTTAGTTTTAATGTTTTTCAAGGTCAGTGCAAGAGTAAAGTCTGATAATTTTAGTTTTAATGTTTTTCAAGGCCAGTACGAGAATAAAGTCTGATAATCATAGTTTTATTGTTTTTCAAGGTCAGTGCGAGAGTAAAGTCTGATAATTTTAGTTTTAATGTTTTTCAAGGTCAGTGCAAGAGTAAAGTCTGATAATTTTATTTTTAATGTTTTTCAAAGTCAGTGTGAGAGTAAAGTCTGATAATTTTAGTTTTAATGTTTTTCAAGGTCAGTATGAGAGTAAAGTCTGATAATTTTAGTTTTAATGTTTTTCAAGGTCAGTGCGAGAGTAAAGCCTGATAATTTTAGTTTTAATGTTTTTCAAGGTCAGTGAGAGAGTAAAGTCTGATAATTTTAGTTTTAGCGTTTTTCAAGGTCAGTACGAGAGTAAAGCCTGATAATTTTAGTTTTAATGTTTTTCAAGGTCAGTAGAGAGTAAAGTCTGATAATTTTAGTTTTAATGTTTTTCAAGGTCAGTACGAGAGTAAAGCCTGATAATTTTAGTTTTAATGTTTTTCAAGGTCAGTGAGAGAGTAAAGTCTGATAATTTTAGTTTTAATGTTTTTCAAGGTCAGTACGAGAGTAAAGCCTGATAATCTTAGTTTTAATGTTTAATGTTTTTAAAGGTCAGTTTGAGAGTAAAATCTGATTATGTTAATTGTAATGTTTAATGTTCCACCAAGTCAGTGCAGCCGAGAGTAAATTCTGATAATAACAAAGCAAAAACAAGATATTAAAATTTACACTGATCTGTTTAAATTTGATTGGTAAAATCTATATAAAACAGATACATTTTTGTATTCAGAGCGTCGAGCACAGAGAGTAGTAGTGAGGGACAAAAATTAATGGACACGGTTTATTTGGGGATATATTTGTATGTTACATGTACAGGTCAAGGTAAGTTATCATGAAAATCCATTAAATCGCTCAAACATTCAAAAAGTTAATTAAAGGAAATTCATTAATATTTTTCTATGATGTTGCTCCAAAAATATACTCCAAATATCCACTCCACACCAAGACTCTACTCTGTAAAGTGCATTCTTTATCTGCACACTGGAAAAAATGAGGGGGGGGGGGGGGATCCAGATCATTCCAGATAGCATCATTGATACATGGGAAGATTTCTGCTGTAAATATCATAAAATATATTGACCATGACCTAAATTTCTGAAGAGCTATTAATTAAAAAAATATAGTCTATAGTATATTAAATTTGATTAACAGATATAGCTCCATGCAACAACAAAGCACTCTGTTATTCCATAGAGATTTACGTGACCCAAAAAATTAATTCAACTTGATAACAATGTTGTCTTTTTCATATTTAATTACAAAATTTGATAAAAAAAAAAAAAAAAAGATAATAATAATTACCACTATCAGAAAACCCATGGGATTGCTATACTTAGCTAAATTGAGACGCGACGTGAAGCTAAGACATTCTGCTTTAATGACCAGACTTAAATATCACATGAAATGCTTCCTACTCTTTGACAGCATCCAGAAATATACAACCCATGCCGTGTAAAGTGCCTAATGCTATCCCCTCTAATTCCCAAGTCGGCTGGATGCAGTTGAAATAAATTCTTGAGTAAACCTGTCTGCAGCGTCAGAAATGAAAGAGGTTGATCCATGTAGCTTAATTTAACATTATGGTATAATTTCATTATCTTTGTGTAAGTAGTTATTAGTTTGAAGATAAAAAGGGCTCTCTGTAGGTGATTTTTTACATAAATTATACAGAAATAAAAAATATGTTTGTTATGATTTTTGAGAAAAGAAATAATTATTTCATTATTTCGTTATGATGTGGAGATTTTTTGCCTAAACAAATTTGTTTCTAACCGTTTGTAAAGGGAACCCTGAGGCTACAGAAATAAGGCATAAATTTGCTGTTATATGGTAAAGCAAATTGAGTGAGTGATTGTTGTTTTATGCCAGTTCATCAATTTTTATACGGCCGTCTCGAGACGGGGCCGTATTATGTGATTGGGTATGGCGGGCAGGCGTCCACACAATAACTTTAGTTCTGTATATTGGATCTTTTCCAACTTGGCCACACAATTCCTCTGTGGAAGGGGAAGAACCCTATTTATTTTGGGGTCATTATGTCAAAGGTCAAGGTCATCGTTACTATAAATAGAATTGTTGACAACGGTCATTTCCGCACGATAACTTTAGTTCTGTATATTGGATCTTTACCAAACTTGGCCACATGATGCCCCTGTGGAAGGGGAAGAATCCTATTTATTTTGGGGTCATTACCATTATACCGTTTGATAATTTATATAGACGGGCGTATTTTGTGATGCACACATTTCTTGTTCAGCTA
This sequence comes from Bathymodiolus brooksi, assembly GCA_963680875.1. Classification (NCBI taxonomy): domain Eukaryota; kingdom Metazoa; phylum Mollusca; class Bivalvia; order Mytilida; family Modiolidae; genus Bathymodiolus; species Bathymodiolus brooksi. The sequence goes on along the minus strand of OY804587.1, from coordinate 18,589,251 downwards.
TATCATGGCGAGAACAAGTTAATTGTCAATGAGATGATGATGAGGTCCACTTTGTAATAGACCAACTCACCTAGTTGGATTTTTATAGTGCTAGCTCACTGAAACAACAGTCTGCATGTTGACATGTCACTCCACTCAGACACATTATTCTGATTCAGAGCCAACCAGTCTTTGCTCTTTCTCCTTAATGCTGCGTGCTTAGTGAAGAATTATTCTGATTCAGAGCCAACCAGTCTTTGCTCTTTCACCTTAATGCTGCGTGCTTAGTGAAGAATTATTCTGATTCAGAGCCAACCAGTCTTTGCTCTTTCACCTTAATGCTGCGTGCTTAGTGAAGAAACAACAAATACCAATTTTATAGTCTTTGGTTTGACCTGCCTGGGGCTCGAACCCACGATCTACTGCACTCAAGCAAATTGATTCAACCTTGCTGTATGCAACTTTTGTATCATGATGTATCAATTTGTATATTATTGTCAAGGTATTCTCTCTTAAGCTCTATGTCTTGTTTTTTTTATTAGTAGTTTGGGGTTGATCTCAAACCATGATCTCTCATTGGTCAGAAATAAAAAGTTATATGAAACTTGCTATCCAGGATAGAACATGTTCTATCCCAAAGTGTGTCTTGCAACTCTTGAAAGTTGTATGAAACAGAGTAATAACATGGTATCCATGGTATTATTTGGTTTATGAAACAAGGTTGATCCAATTTGCTTTACCGTGTAATAGTGCCTTAACTTCTTCGATGTGTTGTAAAGTCCTGAAATGGTCTTCCAAGTTTAGGAAGGAAGTACTAAATACTCAATTTGTCTTAAGAAGTGAATTTTGCGCCTCTTGTTTTGGGATGCCATGGTCGCGGATAGACACTTCACATATGTAATTGGAACAAAACTACCAAGCGATCTTAGCAACAACATCCTGTCTACCCTTAAAATAATCTAATTGAGTACATTTGTAAGTGGCATTGAACAGTCATCTGTTTACATATGAATACGGAAGCATCATAGATGTTGCAATGTACAGAAAACCAACCATATCAATGAAAGAAGGGCTGTCGTGATCGTATGGTAATTGGATTGACAATTACCTATGCAATCAGTGCCTATCACCATTAATGTTGTCAGTTCGAATCTCACTCAGGCGAGGTGTACTCAATACAGCATAATGTGATTTTGTCAGTGACTTGCGACATGTCTGTGGTTTTCTCTGGGTGCTCCAGTTTCCTCCACCAATAAAACTGACCGCCACTATATAACTGAAAAATTGTTGAAAGTGGCATTAAACACCATCAAACAAACAAACAATCAATGAAAGATTTAACATGTGCTCCATGATCATATTTATTTGTAGGAATTTAAATGGAAGATGTACATGGAGATTGATGAAGATGATGAAACAGAAGACTTTAATGCAGTCACATGTGTTAGAGATGTTACATTCTCCTGTTCTAACGAAAATTCCTACAAAATAACACATGTAAGTCATCAATCTGGTCACATCCATGATGAATTCAAATTCAAAGTTTTGTTTTTAATAAGAGTCGATACATAATATACATACAAAAGAACAATATTAAAAAAAGTAAAAAAATAAAAACTAAATATGAAGGAACCGATGAATAGAAAAATAGGACTTGATTTCTACTCTGTCGGCAGAACTCCATTTAGACATTCGTTTGTTTGCCAGTTTTTATACGACCGCAATATTTTTAATAATATTAGTGGCCTTTTATATATTCAAGACGTTTTATATATTTTATTTTCTTGTTCATTGAAGGAAGAATGAAACCAGATTTCAAAATGTTATTTAGGTACGAATAGATCATGTTAACCATATAAAAAAAATGCTGTTTGAGCAATAATTCGTTTTCTATCCTGAAGACTGCCTGATTATTCTTCTTCTTTTTAAATTACAAAAAAGGGTGCACTCGACTCGCAGTCGCAAGTGATACAGTTTACCAGTTGCTTGCCCATGGTTGGTGGTTCTCTCCGGGTACTGCGGCTTCTTCCACCACCTAAAACTGGTCGCCATGATATAGCTGAAATAAATGTTAAACACAATAAATAAATCAATCAATCAATTCATTGTTTTAATTGTGAACTCAACAGTATTATGAGACCAATCACATAAACATTGTGTAACACAGGAATCTATGCATGTATATATAGACAAAATCAAAATATGGTTGTCTATAGTAAATCATGTACAATAACTTTTATCAGAAATTTACATAAATGCCGCTTGCAGAAAATATTAAAATGTACCCTCATATATACCAAATAAGCACAAGCCTATATATGCGTTTGAATCACGCTCGTGGCGAGGTGTACTTGATACAACTTTATGTGATAAAATTTGTCAGTGACTTACGGCAGATCGATGGGTTTTTCCGAGTACTCCGATTTCCTCCACCAATAAAACTGATTGCCACAATATAACTGAAATATTGTTAAAAGTGGTGTTAAGCAGCAAAACCCTAACCCTATATATGCTATAATCAATAACACTGAAAACAAAAAGCTTTGATATAAAATTTTGTCATTTGAATTTTATTCCTTTGTAGCCACCATTTATAATGGAGAAGTGGGTAACAGGGTCAACACCAAATATGGTCATTGATTGTCAAGTCAACTTTGAGGTAATGTATTTTTGGCCGGATTGCACATAATGAATATCGGGTTATATTGTAAAATGGCGGAAGCAAGAAAAGTAGCTAGCATTGTATAATCATGTCCTTTTAGAGTTTACTGCCAAATAATTTTTAACCTATGCACAGCTGTTGACTTTAATAATGATAAACAAATTTCTTACAGAAATTGTGGCTATTTAAAGTTTTTTTTTAAATATTTTCCGTAGACATTACATATTTTCTGTTAATCACCACCTTCCACAGTTTTCAATGCAGATCTTTGTGAAATTTTGCAGAAAATTTGTATGCATATTCAAAGTATGTACCCAACATTGTAGATCAGTTCCAGAAATGTTTTCCTATTTTTCAATATTATGAAACTTTGTAATTAAAATTTTGCACTTACTGTGCTTGTTGTTCTTGTCGACCTGTGAACACCTTTGGAACACGACCATATCTATTGGGCAGATTTTTGTTATTCATAATCAAGGGATATTGACATACTATGAGCCACATAAATTCTATATTTACCATCAATACACTAATATTGTATATCCCGTGTATATTTATTAACCATATATGTATAAATTAATTTTTATTATGACATTCCAGAAATCTGTAAAAAGACCGAAGCAGATCAAGTACCAGCACACACTTGACCCACAGGGGACCAGTTCAGGCCAACAGTTAGTGACTCTTGTCCTGCAGCAACAAGTTGAATCAAAGGAACCAGTAGAACAACATACCCCTTCACCTCAGCATAAAAAAGTCCACCAGAGCCAGAGTTCCCCAGACTTGCAGGGGGCATGGTCACAAAGAAGTTTCCTGATGAATAAACCACTGCCTGAAGGCAAAGGTAAGACAGTTGTCAGTGAAGTGCCTCAGTACCGAAATGCAATATACGGGTGATAGACAAACAGTTTCCTCAGTGGCGGAAGCAGGGCCATCTTAACAGCATTATAGGACCCCAGGCAAAGCAGTGCACTCGGGCCCCTACCTACACAACCACTCACAGGAATAAAAATGTAAATGGTCGATAAGATTAAACATATATTTTTTATTGTATTGGTACTTCCAACAAAATCAGTATTTAAACATAAAAAAAACATGCCGTAGACAACATAGATTAGCATGGTGCCCCTATGCATGAAGGGCCTTAGGGTAACTATCCAGTGTGCCATGCGTTAAGACGGCACTGAGTGGAAGACAAGGTAAAGTTGGTGAAGAAAAAGATTCCCTTAGTACCTGAAGGCCAGGTATGAGTGATAGACTAAATGGTTTCCTCAATATTTAGTTTTCTATGTAGTGTTTTGTAATCATTGTTCCTTTTGTCTCCTTTCTTTTGTCTAATGATATATTTTTGTTTTTCCAGGAGTAGTGGCCAATTGGTCGTCCATTGTAAGTGGAAGAAAACAATCGGCGTCAGATCTGTTTTCAGTGCCAAATATTGTCTATCCATCGCCAAAGCCTATCCCAGGAACCCCCCATCAATTATACCCTACACCTGGATCCCCGTCACTACAAAGATTTGCATCATCTTCACAGCAGAGTTCTCCTGGATGGCCGTCTTCTAGTTCAGGATCAGGATCTACGTCAGTGTCGTCCAGTCAACGATCGCCATGGTTTCCAAACAAGCCAATATCACGTAGAGCATCCGGTTCTAATGCCGAATCTGCTTGTTCCAAGAATGCTTCTGTAAGCGGGATTCTCACACCGCAGTCTCGGACAAGAAATGATCAGTCACCATCAGAAACATCACCAAAGAAGCGATATCCATCTGGCGAACAAAAAGAGCCAAGAGTGACTTTTGTAATAACAGAGTCAGAGTCGTCCACTAATACGGGTAGCGAGGAGAGTGGTTTTAGTGAAAAGACCGAAAAAATGAAATGTGCATCTTATGCTGATGTTTGTAGTAAATGTATGGAATCTATGGAAACAAAGCCACAAGTTGAACCACAAAGAGGTAGAAGCCATCATCAGTATGGCCACAATGTTTACAAGGGTCATCAACAACAAGGTCATTATCAGCCACGCCAACATCGAGGTTCATATCATGGTAATCAGAGACCACAAAGTGCAGAAACATACAAGAGAGGATATCAAGACTATCACCAAAATGAAAATTATAGAGGTCACAGGGGCCGGGGTCAAGGTCAACGAGGTGATAGAGGATATAGAGGCCGAAATAGGGGTAATTTAAGGTTAAATAGCGGGCATTATAGAGAAAGAAGACTAAATATAGGAAATGAATATCAGAGAAGCTTTAGTGAACCGAAACCCGATTTAGAGAAATTAACAAATAGTTTAACATTAGATGAAAAATCTAAGACTAGTAGTGCGAACATTAGACACAGACAAAAAGATGATAATAAAAAAGACGAGAATTCATGAGAAAATAGTCAAACCTGTATTAAGAGGACACTTGTGGGACAAAGAAAAAGTGGTCTTATAAGACAGGTGATCCCTTAAAATAGGTTCAATTCATATGAAATTTTCTATGACGACAAGAAAAATGTGACCTTTTAATACAGGTGACTGCATGGGCAGGTTTGAATGTATATGGATTGAGGACATTAAGAACTCAGGAATTCAAAATCAGGTTTTATTTTGAAAATGATTGAAATTATAAGAATGTCTTATTAAAGATGTCCACGGGGGTACGACCTACCTATGCAATCAGTGCCTATCACCACAAGTAATAAAGATTGTCAGTGACTTGCTACAGGATGGTGGTTTTCTTTGGGTACTCCAGTTTTGTCCACCAAATAAACTGACTGGCATGATATAGCTGAAATATTATTGAAAGTGGCATTAAACACCATAAAACAAACAAACATATTGGAGATTAGCCATAATTTTAATAAAGTACATTATTTAGAAACCTTAGTTTTATGTGTAATATGTTGTTTATTATTGTTAATCCTCATACTTCTATTACATTTAATCATTGTATTGTCTGTCCTTCTCTAAGATTTCTGATTACCCCTTTGGTATCTTCAAACTTTTCTCAAGCTAAGTCCAACTACATGTACTATACGATTGGGACATGAAAGTCTATCTCATCTGTTGACGAATTTTGGAAGGGGGATCATTGGATCATATACTTCACAGTAGAGATATACTCCTCTCCAGGGCCTATGAGAGGGGGTTCAGTCTGTCTATCGGTCCAGGGCCTGTGAATCTCTGCAGGGCCCCATAGCCTTAGCCATGGGCATTTCATTTTGATTTTTTCATATTTTGGGTATTTCCAACTATTTTTAGTTTATTTAGATAAAACAAATTGTCCCTGGGGCTCTAAAGCAGTCTTGTTAAGCCTTGCAAAATTTCTCTTGGAGACCCAACTCCTCTCTAATGCCGTTAATAACGAAATACATTTGTATGCTGATTTTTACATTTTTAACGGGTTATAGGCTTATTAATAATTTTAAACCATCTTCATGGCACAAATTATCACTTGTCACACACGATTTACAAGTAAGATAATTTTCCCTTAGGAGATGAAAAAGGTCTGTTTAATAGTTTGTTATAATTAAAACATGAATTTTGACAATTTTTGAACTGTATTGATCGGCTGTCTGATGATTTTTTGCGTTTTTGACAAACTAATCAGGCAAAGTTATGATTTGCATAATCAATTGTGGAAAATAGGAGAGGCACCCTAGGGGAGGTAATTAAGACATTGAAAATGATTTTGTAGAATTAATGTTATGATAGACGTACATTTTGATAATGAAATTAATGTTGGGATGTTTGGTTGTACATTGTATTTGGAATTTGTTAATCTTAAGTCGCCTCAAAAACTAACATGTAAAATTTTACAAATAATCAGTAGAAATAAAATTTAACTCTCACTTTTTCAGATATCATACAAGATTGCTATTATCTTAATAATGAATTTGAGTTGAAATAAAATATGTTTTTCACTTTCACTCCTCACCATTTCGATATATCACACGGCATTAGTTTCATCTTATTATAATTTAGTTTTATTCTTTAATTATAGTCTTATTTTCTTATTTGTAACTACTATGTACCAGTTTAACACATTCTTTACTATATTATATGGGGGTCATTGTGGTCGTGATCTTATGGTAGTTAGATTTACAACTACCTATGCAATCAGTGCCTATCGCCACTAAAGTTGTGTGTTTGAACCCCGTTCATGGCGAGGTATACTCAATACAACATTATGTGATAAAGTTTGTCAGTGACTTGTGACAGGTTAGTGGCTTTCTCCGGATACTCCAGTGTCCTCCTCCAATAAAACTGACCTCCACGATCTAACTGAAATCGTGTTGAAAGTGGTGTTAAACACCATAAACCAAACCAAACCAAACAAAAGTTTATCTTTTTTATTCATACTTTGAATAATCATATGTAATAAGCTCCAAGATATTTATTTTTAATATTTTTTGCAATGTGTAAAATTTTAATCAAAATGTAAGCTTCTTTATAATTTGTCTTGCCTTTTAATATTATTTAATTGTATATTTTGTTTTATTCTATAGAACGCTATGAGATTGGGTTTGTTTACACACAAATATTCCGGAGCACTTGATCTGACTTCCAGTTTATGTGGAAGTTTGTGATAACTTTTATTCTTTTGTTTTACTTCCTTGTTAGTTTTGTTTTATAGTATACATGTAATTACTTTTCCGTTATGAATAGCAATAATAAATGACAATCGATTGACGAATGTGCCTTAGCACATGTGTGAATATCATTTTTGTTTGGTTTCGAATGATATTATTTTGATATTCCAAATTCAAGATTAATTGTGTTTTTCATAGCATTGATTTTTACGCTTTTGTTATTAAGCAAGTATAGAATTGTAACAATTTTAAGAATTTTTATGATAATTTGTCCAAATAACGATACTTTTGTGTTCATTGCCGGACGTTCAGTGACCTTTTTGGATTGTAACTACGTTGATACTGTGACGTCAATCATTGATTTAAGCGTTGTTTCACTGAGTGGCATAACATTTTTTTTTGCTAGGAAATTTATATATTTCATGAGTGTCTATATTCGGAACATCTCCTTTCTGGAATATAATTTCGGACTTTCGGGTACTCTACATTTGTCTGAAATATACTGGTTCGCTTACCATTATAATTTTTATTAGCACTTGTAATGAAAAAAACATTATTTGCTGCAGTGTATCTTATAAGCTGGTAATGCATCTGGATCACTACCTACATTTTGTACTTCCCATAATGCAATGTAGAGTTTACTTCCTGTCTAACATTATTCTTAATATAATAATGTATGTTTTTAGATACAAAAATTGTTCATTTCATAGCTTTTTATGAAGAGCATTTAATTTTTGTTCTAGTCTTATGTTTTGTTGGCATTTGTTTTGGTTTATCATAACACTCGTCTTGAAATTCTGGAGAAAACATTTGTCATAATCATATGTATACAATCAATGTATGTACAAATGGATTGATTGGTTGGTGTTTAACGTCCAGCAAGCAATTTTTCAGCTATATTCAGGACGAGAACATTTAAAAATGTAAACGCCACGGGACTCGAAACAAGGAAAGGTGATGGGTAGGGACGGATAATTTTGCCAGTGCAACAGGTCTCTTATGGACCACTCATCATGAACATAATGCTCATAATGAGCTGTTTCACTGGGTTCTTTAACGTGCGGAGAGGGTGGCAATCTCTCAACACGGGACCTCGGTTTTATTTACGTCTCATCCGCAGGACGGGTTGGTTGTGAATTTCTACATCCCGCACAACCGACGGACGCCCCTTCGAGCCGAAGAAGCTCTCGGTCCCATTTCTATTCCGCGGGGTTTGTACAAATGGAAAGATGGCATGAAACCAGCCTATGTGTTTAACATTTTGTATCCTTGGCCTATGTCGTGGTTCAAATTTGTTTCCCTAAAATTTGAGAAATTAGTATATGAACTAGCAACAAAAAACAAATGGTAATAATCGAATTATTAAGTACATAATTGTAGCAATTTTAAGAATTTTTATTATAATTTTGTCCAAATGGATGTATATGTTAATGTGGATTGTTATGGAATTAAATATTTAAGTACCACAATATCGGAACCTATCCATTTGTTCACCAAATACAGGTGGCGGTCAAAACATTCATTCGTTCAAAGCCAATTCTGAATTGTACATGTAATTTTTTTTTATTGTAGATCATATTTTTATATATATTTACTTTTATTTTCAACTAGTCCAATTGGTCACAATCGTTTGTACAATGACATTTTTTTTGTAGATTTGATATGAAAATTTGATTGTTTTTTTCTAGATTTAAAATAGTTGTAAAATCACAAGTGATACTCTTTCTTTCATGTTTTAATTATGTTATGAGATTGTTTTTTACACCAAATGCAAAATATAATAGAAATATTGTTGAAAGTGGCACTAAACACCATAAATTTAAACCAACCATGATATTGTTTACAGTATTTGTTGTTTAACTTGATAATACCATATTTGTTTCTATGCTGGCAAATAAGATTACATTGTTAGATAATAAAAAATGTAATTTTTTGTGACCATTATTATGGTAATGGCTGATATTATGTTGTTTTGGGGGTTTTTTGTTACTCTTGCATGATTCCCAGATTGACATAGTAAACAATCATTCTCTATCCAGAGTTGTCGTTCCTGCTATGCTAGACTCTATCTCTGTCAACGCCCAATTTACAAGATTCTTGTAAAAGTTAGAAACAGTAAAAAAAATGTACTTAAAATTGTTTTAATTATTGTAAATATCAATAAAGATGAAAATAAATCACTCATTTCAAATCAATTCTCTCTTAAAAATGATCCCCACCCCCACCCACCCACACTTCTTGGAGAACTATTTTGCAGAGGAAAAAGTTAAAAACGATCACAAATCATTTTTAAGAGAGAATTGATTTGAAATGAGTGATTTATTTTCATCTTTATTGATATTTACAATAATTAAAACAATTTTAAGTACTTTTTTTTATTGTTTCTAACTTTTACAAGAATCTTGTAAAATGGGCATTGACAGAGATAGAGTCTAGCATATCAGGAACGACAACTCTGGATAGAGAATGAGTAAACAATGTGTACCTTGTAAACAATCAATCAAGTTCTAGAATATGAGATGTGATCATCTGATCATTGAGAGTTCACATTTTTCACTCAGAAACGAGGCTAACAGTACTGACCTCACTCATTATTTTTCTTATAATATTCAGAAAGAATCATGTGTATTATTGTAAATATCCATCTTGAAAATGTTAAAGTTGTTACAAATATTTTTCTTCTAAACTATACCAAACAAATACCACACTGTCAGAACCTTTCGAAAATCTAATGGCAAAATTGATACCCTTATCACACCAATACATGACCGCTGACTTACCTGGCTGGGTATTACAAATTAAGCATTTTCTTGTTCAAATATCAGCAATGAGATTGGGCACAGGGTATAGCAACACCCTCTCCCTGGATTGGTATTGGCACCTCAATTAAAAGTTGTGGGTTAAGCTAGTTTTATTGGCCTACCCCCCTCCCCCCACTTAGTGAAATAGTTCTGTCGATGCAAGTGTCTTCCACATTTGAGTGCGATATCAACCCTAACATATTATTGGGTGAACAGCGTTCTAGCCGATGACCAACCATCATTCAAATATTAGATAGTACACAAAGCAATCGGTAGCCATAATAGGGACACAAGAGTTTACTTTGAGAACCAAAATCTAATAGGGCCGTCGTGTCGTGATCGTATGGTAGTTGGATGTATGTGCAATCAGTGCCTATCACCACTAAAGTTGTGAGTTCGAACACCTTTCATGGCGAGGTGTATTCGATACAGCATTATGTGATAAAGTTTGTCTGAAATATTGTTGAAAGTGGCATCAAACACCATAAACCAACCGAACCAAATCAATCATTATTTAAATATTAGATAGTATCCAAAGCAATCGTTAGCCATAATCAGGAAACAAGAGTCATCTAATGTTGACATTTTGTAAAAGAAGCATTGATATAATTGATTTAACTAATTTTTAATATACTAAATAAAATCAGTTGGGAACTGACTGATGAAACTCACTTAGGTAGGTGTCAATAAAGCATAACACTTTCTATGATTGTGGGGGCGCAATCTGATGTCAGTGGTTTTAAGTTTGTCCTCAGAATTCAAGGACCTTATATTAACCGCTGAGCAAAAACTTATAATGTCTGTTTTATTTGGTACAAAAATGTTTTTTTATTGAGCTTTAACAGCAAAACGTCATTTCAATAAAATAAAAACATATGAAATATTAATTTAATGTTTGTCAAAATATGGGGTTGTTAACATTTTCTCAATTTACAAATGTTAACATTTTTAGAAATTTCATATCCGGCAATAAAATTTAAAAAAAAATCTGATAATCTCATGATTTTTAAACAACATTGGTTATTTTAGCAATATTTATACTCTGTTAATAGATTTTTAAAAGCTTGAATCAATTAAATTTCTGAAAAAGACATCACACTTAATTGAATGAATCATCAAAAAATGTGTTATTTAGGATTTTTATAAACATAAAAATTACTAGATAACATGTATCTTAAAAGAAAATCTTTCACATTTTTGACACAAAAATTTTCTTAGATATAAATATTAATAACAGTCGATAAAGAGGGAGGAACATATTCACAATTTACGAAAAATGCTTTAAAATCACTGTAATATCTCTTTCAAAGCCCCAAATCAATTTAAGTTTTGATGCTTGATAGCAATAATTACTTCAGGAACATTAAAGGATTTCTGTCAAGTTCTTTGATGTTGATTTTTACAACTAACTAACCAATCAGAAAGAATTTCCATGTTATTATAACACAATTACACATACTTATCACAAACTAAGTGGCACATGAAGATTCTGATTTGACTTTTGTTTCAGTAGTTATTGTCAGTTCTTCTTCGATATACGGATTCTGATTACCCCTTTGGTATCTTCAAACCCTTCTTCTCACTAAAAAGATAAGCCAGTTCCTATTTTTAGGGGGTGGAAGATATATAGAATCTAACACCAGGGAGTACTAGATGGGGAAATCTCCGACACCCGAGGGTAAGATTTCAATCTTAAAAATAGGAACTGACTTATCAGAGAACGATTGAAATCTTACCCTCGGGTGTCGGAGATTTCCCTATCTTGTACTTCCCCGGTGTTAGATTCTATAGTTCTTATTTATTGGACTGTTGATTTCGTCAAGTTCGATAACCCATGGGAATTTAGAAACAAGACATGTGGTTTACCACCTGTGAACGAAACATGTCGGCAGCCATCTTGGATTTTTTTTTATTTTACACGTGCGAGTTTATTATGATGTATTATGTATTAATAGAAGCATTAATCTTTTTAACATGGAAATCTTAATGGAATTTTCACATGGTTTCTTTTTTTCTTTTTTTTTCAATTTCAGAAAAGCATGGTTAAGTTGATCCATGTCACGGTTTTTCCGTATGCATTCCACGGCTTTTCATATTAGCAGATAAATAATAATACTAATAACTTTATTTGTCCATTGACACCCAAGCAAGTTCAGAGAAACGTTTGAAGATACCAAAGGGGTAATCAGAACCCATTCTCGAAGAAGAACAGACAATAAAATGACCAAAAGAAAGAGGAGAGAAGTACAAACAATTATCTACAAAACACTAAATAGAAAACAGAAATTTGAGCAACACGAATCCGACTAAAAACTAGGTGTGAAATTCGGAAGAGTTAGCCGTTCCTGCTCCACTAATGACACCCGTCGTGTTATGTTTAAACGACACAAATATTCATCAGATATGGAAATCATATTGGAACCGTATTACGATGTAAAAGACCAGGTACATAAAAAAAAAAAAAAAAGAGACAAAAGACAAAATCCAGTATTAATTATATGCTAATGCAGGCGGATCCTTGAACGATGTGGACCTTGTCTCAGTTCTAATGATTGCTTTAAAAAGGTTCAAATTGTCGATAAAAGATTTGGTTAGAGGTTAAGATGGAAGATCTTGTAAGAGAGGAACGGCTTACCCATCGCCAGCACCTGGGTTCGACCTGGTTTTTTGGTGAGGTCCGTGTTGCTCATCTTTCTAGTTTTCTGTGTTTTGTTGTTTTGTTTATTTCCATGCAATTTGCATATGGGTGAAATAGAGGACAATCGTTATAAATGTGACATCCAACTGATTGGACAACAACCATAATTGATTATAACTAATAAAATGGAGAGAAAAAACACGTCGGAACAGATTAAAAATATAATTGAAAAATGATGTAGAGACAAAATCGATACCTCTAACATATACATGATCGCTCACTTTCCTGGCTTGATATAGGAACTTCAATAAACCATTACGTTGGGACCAATCCCCCCTCTTGGTGAATCCATGCCGCCATGCAAGCGTTTTCCACTAATTGGTATAATTTTGAAATTGATTGAAGAATTGTTGTTAATTTCTTTTTGTTACATCGTCTTTCTTTAAAGTAAATAAAATGTAATTACTTTTCGTCAGGAAAAAAACATCAATCTCTTGTATCCCGATACATCTAGACTGTAGTAAATTTACCCAGTGTAATAACGGATTTTCCTATTTTTCTGTAAAATATTTGTTATTTGATTAATTGTGCAACGATATCGAATGATAAATGTTGAAATTTACAACGTTGAAATAGATGTTATGTCGTCGCGGCCATCTGTCAATGTTGAATGTCTACAGTAACGCAGTCAGCTATAATATCTTAAATCTTGTCGGCGTTACGTATTTAATCATCTTTAGGCAATAACACATGATTTTAATAGACCCACGGATTGCTGGGTTTAGATGAAAAAAATATACATATATACGTTAGCTTCCAAAGTTGCAATCAAAATGTAAAAATAGCAACATTATACAATTTTTGACTTTTGTTGATGTTAATATATGGATCTATCGTTCCAAGATATATGATATTTACCGAGGCCGAAGCCGAGGTAAACGGGATCATATATCTTGGAACGATAGATCCTTATATTAATCGAAATGAAAGTCAGTAATTGTTTTATTATATGAAACTGTTATTAATGTCTTCTGGGTCATGTTTAATAAATTGGCATTAAACACTACATGTGGGGTTTTTTTTGTAAATTTTAATGGTAACGAGAAAGATGTATGCATACTGCAAAGATTACCTTAGATCATTCACGTGACGCTAAAATTAAAAGTAGGGGTTTTCCGATTTTAGCGTCACGTGAGGTTAATATAACGTTCCAAAGGCTCCTCTGGAACGATCAAAATTCATCTTTGCAGAAATTGAAGGCTTAGACAGAATTCATAAAGTTCTATCAAGAAATAATTTCATGCTTTTAGCCAATCAGATAAAAGAAATATTTATAGTCATATAATAAATGGTTGTATACATTATTGCAACTCGATACAACGTAATGTTATGAAGTTTGTCAGTGACTTGTGACAGGTCGGTGGTTTTCTCCGGGTGGTACTCGGGTTTCCTCCATCAATAAAACTGACCGCCATGATATGTTGAAATATTTTTGAATGTGACGTTAAACACCATAGACCTAAACCATTATTAAAAAGCAATGCAATCCCTAACGCTATCTGCAAACTGAAATAACAGTGATCCAATTGAACACTGTTGATGAATGTTATCCCGGAAACACATCATGCGCACTACTAAGCTAGATGTCTACGTTTTAATTTCGAACTAAAAACAAATTACACAGTAATGGCAAATAATCAACCACAAAAAAATCAAATAATCAAAAAAAAAAAAACTATTTTTCTAACAAATTCCAAGGATAGAATCTGATGGAGCACAACACACCCTATTATTTCTAGCTGAATTACATATATTGAACATTTTTACGCGTGGTGTAGTATTCTTGATCATTTTATTTCAATGTAAATTAGGCAAAGCATTTCCCACACGTTAGTATTTCTACTTGTAGAGTAATCAACACGCTTTCCTTCTGCTTCATGTCATATATACGTTTCCAAGTATGAAATAAAAAATTTATATAAAAATTTGAAAGTGCCAAAATAAGCATTGTAACCGAAAATATAACTGAGCAAGCTTGACTGATCAGGTTAACATGCTTTGTTTTAATATCCAAAATAAAACCGCGAAAATCATACAAGCTATACAATGGTCTTACTGAATACCACCACGAACCAAGCACAAAACCACTAATCAAATAACAAATTAATTATTATTCGTAGTTCGTACACATCATGATCAGGATGTTGTCAGCTGCCGCTATACATGTATTTGTCTGTTACTGCTTTCCTCTCTGCCTCTTTTCATCATGAGAAATTTAAACCACATCGTTGATGCAATGGTTAACGTATTCGCCTCGGAGTGCGCTAAATCGTGGGTTCGAGCACCGGTCAGGTCAATTCAAAGACAACAAAATTGGTATTTGCTGCCTCCACATACAACATTAAGGAATAAGAGCAAATATTGTTTAGCTCGGAATCAGGATAATGTGTCCGAGTGGAGCGACATGTCTATTCTTGAACTGCTGCTTTTGTGATCTAGCACTATACAAATTCAACTGAACATTTTGGTCTGTACAAAGCGGACCTCATCATCATTTCATTGAAAAGTAGCTTGTTCTGGTCATGATATTAGCTGCAAAAATGCCGAGTTGGCGTTACACAACAATCACTTACTTAATCACTCCTTCCCACCTTCAACCAATTGTCGCCTTGATCTTCTTCTCGCTCTTTCCTTCAGATGTCCATCTTGTAGCAACATTTTCTTCGCAAGTTTGATTCAGTCTCATGATATGCAATATTCATCTGCGTCTACTCTATTTCACTTCTGTGATTTTTTCTTCCCTATATCTTTGTAGGAGATAGTCGTTGGCCAAAATATTTAGGATGGTTCACATAGACTGGTATTGTTGAAAACTTACAGTTTCTTTAGGTCTTTTAGTGTTACAACGTCTGACTCTATGGTACATACAACAAGATGGATTTTGCATTGTTGTTGTAAATATTTACTTTGGTCTTCACTAAAATTGTGACCTTCGTTATTTTGACAGTCTACTAACATGTTAATGTTCTGTTGGCAGGTTTAAAATATTTCATATTTCTGAAGATCATAATAATTGACTCTTTTTCAATAAATCTAGGGGCTATCGTAGCCGTGATCGTATGGTAATTGGATTTACAACTACATATACAATCTGTGCTTATCACCACTGATGTTGTGAGTTCGATTCTCGATTAGGGCGAGGTGTACAACATTGTGTGATAAAGTTTGCCAGTGACTTGCGACAGGTCGGTGGTTTTCTCCGGGTCGTTCGGTTTCCTCCACCAATAAAACTGACCGCCACGATATAACTGAAATATTGCTGAAAGTGGCGTTAAACTCCACCAAACTAACAAACACAATAATTCACTCGGTTTCAATAGCTCTATTAAATGTCTAACATTCGACAATGAAAGTATCGGAAATAGAAATAGACGTTTTGTCGCATATATAATATTACGAAGTGTTTGTATGTATGTACTTTGTCATACATGTTAGACTAATTATCAGTGTCTCATTTCATGTTAACTTATCACACTCTGAAAATTTGCTTACCACACATACGATTATGAATAAAACATGGCGTAACGTTATAAAACTTGTTAATGACCTCATTAATTTACGTGATGACCCTTCCACTCAAGTTCTAGATTTTGGCATGTTGTATTCATGTAAATCAATTAATATATTTCTGTTAAATTAATCTAATCTGTCTTAACGAGTCTAACATTGAAATATTTCGGGGAGAAGTTTAAAATCTGGTAGGACAAATTTAACACGTGATCCAGTGACGTCACAAGATGCATCGAGTTTGGAGTGAGTGAGTGAGTGAGAGTGATTGTTGCTTAGCGACAACTCAGCAATGTTTCAGCTATATCATGGCGAAAGCAAGTTAATTTTCAATGAGATGACAAGGTCCGCTTTGTACTAGACCAACACGCTTAGTTGGATTTTTATAGTACTAGCTCACTGAAACAACAGTCCACAGACACATTTTCCTGATTCCGAGGCAACCAGTCTTTTCTCTTTCTCCTTAATTCTGCGTTTTTAGCGGAGAAGCAACAAATACCAATTATATAGTCTTTGGTTTGACCCGATCGGGACTCGAACCCACGATCTACCTCACTCTAGACGAGCACAACTGTCGCTATAATGGTAAATGTTAAATTCTGTCGAATCGCATGCACATGCATTAAAAATATATATAACAGTCAGGATTTAATTGATATTTTTAGAATCCTTTTATATACACCCTTTCGTAGCTTTTATTGTAAGTCTAGCAAGGATCGCACTCAATATTTTATATGGGACGAAGTCCCAACTATGGTAGAAATAGCAATATTTTGATTCCAGATCCATATCACTAATGGCTTAAATTTCATGCACCGGAAACCAATACATGGTTAAATCTGCAGAAAATCGGATGCGCAGTACTCTGAAACTACTTCCGGTTATAAATGTTAAAAATCGTCCCCGATATATCTCGGGCCTAAAATAAAGTCGTCCCCGATATATCTCGGCCCAAAAAAATTATTTTGATGCATGAATGAGCGTGAAATTGGCAGATAATTTTCAGATTCGCGAACATTCATGTCCGTGTCTGTTTCAATAGATGGAAAGAGCATCCTTACAATGTGCTACAGTACACTCCAAAAGGTACACAGAAGTAAGTAAAATTTCTATGATTTCAATCATCCCAAGGATTTACATGATTTAAATATTAGATCACAGTCGTATGAATTTTAGTCATAAATAGAGAAAAATAGTGAAAATTTAGATGTTGGGGTAATATAATATATATATAAGATACTCTTATAATATATACATGTATATAAGAGACTCTTATATATATATTATAATGCCCCAACATCTAAATTTATACATATAAGAGTCTCTTGTATATATATTATATTACCCCAACATCTAAATTTTCACTATTTTCCCGAATCCGAGCTCTATTTATGACTGAAATTCATACGACTGTGATTAGATAATGTGGATTGTACTTCGCTGGCACTACAGGTAGCACCTGTCTCATATTATTGTTTAATCTTTTTTATTGGACTTCGTCCCAAGTTAGGTAACACCTATTATCATATTACTAAGTAGCTTTAATAAATATCAGAACAATTCCTACCTTAATCTGTGCCTAGTAAATTAACAAGTTTCGCAGTGTATATATGAAGCAGTATAAATAGAAACGTTCGAGAAAACCAAAGTCAATAAAAAAAATGAATACCGGAAGTACGTTAACTCGAATAATACTGCGCCCTCTATCGGCACTATCGCTGGATGAGGTTAATATAGCAAAGCGTAATATAACGACTGGATTATTCGGGTTTGAAGTACGTCTGCTATGCATTTGTCATCTCTCGTATACTTATTTCACCTCCGTACAGGAGAGGCAATATAACCCGAAACTCCGCTATTCAGAGAAACTGTAGACAAGTATAACTTAATAATTATATTTGTCGAGAAATCCTAGTAATGGAACCTTTCAACGCGTAGCAGTCGACAATAAAAGGGTCATTAACTATCTGCCGTCTGTTGTCATCGTCACACTTTTCCTGAACCGCAACTACCAATGGACCGCCCAGTATTACTAACCAGATTAGTACACTTTCTTCTATACGAATTTGTGCATCCACCATTCACTGGTTTTATCAAATTGAATTCTGGGGGTTCCCAAAGTCAAAAACAAGGATTTTTTTTATTGTGGTACAGAGAAGAGGGGTACACATATCTAATCCTCATAGACCACTCAACACCAACCAACCAAATGTGTACAGTATCTTTTATAAGAACTGAAGTCATGCACCTGTTATTTATTTTATTATCCTATTAATTTTATTGTTTTCAAGAACCAAACAGCTGTATTTATTGTTTTCAAGAACCAAACTACTATATTTATTGTTTTCAAGAACCAAACAGCTATATTTATTGTTTTCAAGAACCAAACAGCTGTATTTATTGTTTTCAAGAACCAAACAGCTGTATTTATTGTTTTCAAGAACCAAACAGCTATATTTATTGTTTTCAAGAACCAAACAGCTATATTTATTGTTTTCAAGAACCAAACAGCTGTATTTATTGTTTTCAAGAACCAAACAACTATATTTATTGTTTTCAAGAACCAAACAGCTATATTTATTGTTTTCAAGAACCAAACAGCTATATTTATTGTTTTCAAGAACCAAACAGCTATATTTATTGTTTTCAAGAACCAAACAACTATATTTATTGTTTTCAAGAACCAAACAGCTATATTTATTGTTTTCAAGAACCAAACAACTGTATTTATTGTTTTCAAGAACCAAACAGCTATATTTATTGTTTTCAAGAACCAAACAGCTATATTTAATGTGGTTCAGAGGGGGATACAAATCTCCAATCCACAAATTTTAACATATACATGACATACGCAATACGTACTTTTAAGCTACCAGTAAAAAATTGACAGGCGAGATTTGTATTACATGACAGACTTTGACACATCAACGTTTATTTACCAACACCAAACTGTCATAACACTGCATGTTTTGAATATGTCCACATTATCTACGTTGCTAATTTGACAGTTTGTATGAAATGATTAGAAAACCAATCGTTCTGTTTATATCATTAACCTAGTAAAAAGGTTAGTTAATACTAAAAACACATAGGATCATTCCTTCGTGTAGATCTAGCTATATAATATATATACGTCAGAGCATTCCTATGTTAGTACGAAGAGTTTGAAGATGCCAAAGGGGTAATCAGAATCCTTAAATCGAAAAAGGACAGACAACACAATGGCCAACAGAAAAAGAACAAAAGGACAAACAGCGATCTACAAAACATACACATAAAACTAAACATCGTGTAACACAAACCCCACTAAAAACCGGGGGTGAACTCGGGTTAACTCCGAGGAAGATAAATATCATATTCGCTAGCCGAGGGCTGCTATCCGCATCCCAGCATCTTTATCCTTGGTGGCGTTAACAGTAACTTCGTAGTTCCAGTTCACTGCATCTACTAGATTTGGCCAGTTATGTCCCTTATAATGATATCATTTTCGGCCAATCAGTCATGGTAAAACATAAACGTGTCCATTTTATATTTACATTTTTCATACAAAGTGCATGTTTTTGTAACACACATTCTGACGGTTGCAGCTATCTCTCTGGCTGCACACAGTTAAAACCGTAACTATGTGACAACGACACTCCTGCTAACGCGACCAAGGCTGCAGCTCGAGGGAGGTGGCTCGCTATCTTTGGCGGGCGAATATGGACAAAAATGTCCACAACGATGACGTAGCATTATCATAATTTCTACCTGGTATTACAAATCAAATGAAAAACAAAATAAATACCACATTGTCCGAACAATTTGACAGCTCTGCATATTATGATTAAATAAATTGGACGTTTAATTCAATTTTTTTATTCTCATTGCAAATATAATGAAATGTCAAACAAGACAAAACCAGACACCCAAATCAATTATGTTTACTTTCCCTGTAGGTTATTGCATCCAAATACAGATTTTTGAAACATTTTATACTGCATAGCTAGTTTTAGAGTGAATGTATATGTAATGAGTAACATTGTCAGTAAGTGCGTTATATTTCTACCCAGTTAGGGGTACCAGATGAAGGTTATACTAGAAATGTGTCGTGCGCACTAAATTGGATATCTCCGTTTTTATTACTACCACTGGCTCGACACTTCTGCAGGTGTACTATTAGTACCCGATGGTATCACCCGCCTAGTAGTCAGTGCTTCGGCTCTGACATGGATTGTTAGATATACAGTCAAACCTGCCCATGCAGTCACCTCTATTAAGCAGTCACCTGTATTAAAAGGTCACATTTTTCTTGTCCTTTCATAGAAGATTTCATATGAATTGAACCTCGTTTAAGAGGTCACCTGTCTTAAACGGTCACTTTATCCGTAGGTATGGAGATTTTAACACCCTGAAGTAGCCAATGTCTTATTTTTTATTATAACCGGGGATAAATTCGTTATCTACGTTCACAGTTTTCCGGTTGTTGACTGATTTTGTCTGTTTATATAATTATGAGTTTTGACTTTCCCTTTGTAAGATTGTTCGGAGTTCGGTAATTTTGTTATTACCCTTATTTGTCCCAAAGATGACCTCTTAATATAGGTTTGACTGTATTTATTTTTCAAATTTACAGTTCATAAGTAATGTAATTTATTAAAGTTCTTCACTCTTAAACACAGGTGACCTCAACCGACTTTAGATATCCTGTTTAGGTCCTTTGTTTAGATGCTCCTAAAGACAATTAAATTATTTGACATTGTTCATACCTGATGACGGTTATTCCTGCAACTCATTGTACACACTAAATCAGATATCTACGTTTTGTTTCTGTTCTATTTATGGAAACATGGTATTCTTAACCTTACAATTTCGAAATTTATCTCATACATGTATCATATATAGTGTATTTCTGGGGTTTTCTTGCTGTTCTGTTTATTATGTATCTGGCTCACAATAAAAAACGTAGATATCGAATTTGGTGCGCACGACGCGTTTCCTGAATAACATTCATTATCCCCCGGTTTGAAAATTATAACAACTTTTGATTGGTTAAAATCCCGGGTATAAAAACCCATATTCCCGGGTGTTGCTAGGCCATATTACCGGGTGTAACTAGCCATTTAACCAATTAAATGTTGTTATAATTTTCAAAACGCGAATAATATGACGTTAAAGCTCGCAACGTTGGCTCCAAAATCAAATTTAGTTAATTTTGGCTATGCACATGTATATTGAATCTAAAGCTGTTAGTTTGGTCAGCTGTAAAGGTGGTACCCTACACCGGGTAAAAAGCACTCGAAATTTTCATATCTTTTACTTATTCTTTCCAAAAACAAAGAAAACGTCACTTTTACGTGGGCCGCCGGGGTGTAAAATGTCTTATTTTTATTATAACCGGAGATAAATTCGTTATATACGTTCCAATCCGTAGATATGGAGATTTTAACACCCTGACGTAGCCAAGTACACCCTTATGGAGATTTTAGCACCCTTCAGTAGCCTGTACACACTTCGTCTGCGCCTCAGGGTGTACTTGGCTACTTCAGGGTGTTAAAATCTCCATATCTACGGATAGGAACGTAGATAACTTATATTAGGTACGCTCATAATCCAAGGGTTGGAAAGACAAATAATTTAAAATTCTCTGGGAACAAATAAACCAAAGGGCAAAAAAGGGATAATTTTGTAATTTTACATTCATGGTACTTCAGTATTCTAGTCATTTGTCTAAAAGTAAAATTTAAATAGACACATTTATTTTTCTAAAAAATATGAATTATTCATGACAATATTTATGTACAACATGTTAATTACTAGTAACAGCTCTGACAAAAAGTCACATGCCAAGAAACAATTTATGGTCACAAGACAACAAAGCTAATTAATTACAATTATGACTAATTAGACAAATACATATCAATGATGGAAAAAGGCTGAAGATGACAACATGAGGCTAATTTTGTATGCAAGCTTATCTCACATGTACGACCATTAAAGAAACCATAAGTCGTATTTTGGCTAATGCAAATAATAAGTAAGAACAAATTCGTAGGTAATTAAAATATAGATATCAAATTTAGTGCGCATGGCGAGTTAAACATTTATGATGTTCTTTTAGATTTATTATCCCTTATCTATGCGGGCCCGCCGTAGTCGAAATCGTATGGTAGTTGGATTTACAACAACCTGTGCAATCAGTGTCTATCATCACATACGTTGTGAGTTCGAATCCTGTGCATGGCGAACTGTACTCGACACAACATTATGTGATAAAGGTTGTTAGTGTCTTGCGACAGGTCGGTGGTTTTCTCCGGGTACTCCGTTTCCTCCACCAACAAAACTAACCACCACGATATAACTGAAATATTGTTGAAAGTGGCGTTAAACACCATAAGCCAACCAACCCTTACCTAAGTCATATGATATACACAACAATACAATATGTAAATATATAAAAATATGAAGTGTTTGAGTCTTAAAGACAGTACGAAAGTTGAGCTTTACGCAGCCTTTCCTCATTTTTGCGACGAATAAAATTTATATTTTAAGACGACTCTTCCCTACTATTGAGTTTATCCTACAGACAAAATACATTAATACATACGATAGACGATTATATTTTATGGTAAATAAAGTTCACTACCGTAGTTTACTGAAGCTCAACAAGTAAAACATGTATATACGGGGTATCATAAAAAGCATACATCTCTCAACTGATACAATACTTTGGAGCTTTTGGTTCCTTTCAAGATTGCCTTGACAGAGGATTGCTACTAAATGTAACAAGGAAACAAGTGAAAGAAACGTTACTGTAGCTAGTGGTTAAGTTGCAGTCATTATTTATAATTGTTACGGTCGCAGTCATGACTTGGTTAACCGTTACAGAATATCTGTATGTCAGATGACTACATCCGTTTGTCGTATCGTAGTCCCAATTCATCCCAATGACTTAGCGTTGAATGTTTAACATGAGTAACACGATGGGTGCCACCAGTAAAGCAGGAACTGATTACCCATTGGTTCACCCCCGTTTTTTAGTTAGGTTCCTGTAGCTCAATCTTTAGTTTTCTGTGCAGTGATTTGTAGGTCATTGTTTAATTTTTCTCTCATTCTCTTTTGTTCTTCGATTTACGGCTTTTGATTACCTCTGTGGAATCTTCTAATTTGTCGTAGGTCAATGAACACTAAACTTCATTTGACCCCTATGGGAGCAGGACAATAGCCCCCTGGACAATTGCCCCCCGGACAATAGCCCCCGGACAATTTCCCCCTAGGACAATAGCCCCCCCCCCTAGGATAATTGCCCCCCTCAAATTTTTTTCAGTTTTATATTTAGTTTCTGATTACCCCTTTCTGACTCTATGAACCCCATTGCACTACTATACTTTCACTTCAAAATACACTCCTATTTAAGCCAGTTCTAAGCTTGCAATCTTTTTTTCTCAATTTATTTTTTAATTATTAACCTTTGTACTTAGCTTTGATCATTGTTTAATCAAATTCCTTTTTATAATTTTCCTTTGAAGACCAATTTTCTAAGGTAATTAAACTTAATTGGGAAATCATTAAATTCTATCTAAAAATAAAATATCTATAAATGATAAGAGAAAGTTATTTTTATCATAGCTTGTCCAAGCTGTATAATCCTTTTGATGATTAATATCACAGGGGCTTGAATCGCTTTCATAGAGGTCACACCATATATACCATATATAGCTTGAATCGCTTTCATAGAGGTCACGTGGCCTATATACCATATATACTAAAGCGATTCAAGCCCCTGTGATTAATATACAAAGAAGAAAATCCAACTTAAAAGTAATTTGAATAATTTAATCTGAGTTTATGCATATTTATTTCTCATTTTAAAAAAAATAAATAAAAATGAAATAAAAAAATTGGGGGATGGGGGGTGGGGCAATTGAGCGGGGGCTATTGTCCTAGGGGGGCAATTGTCCAGGGGTTATTGTCCGGGGCTATTGTCCAGGGGGCAATTGTCCGGGGGGTTATTGTCCTATTTGAACTCAACATTACACGATTACAAACCAAAATTGTCATAGTCATTTATATTTTAAACTTGTTTTCACTTTTCTAATGGTTATAAATGGTAAACACCTTATCATTGTTTTACGTCTCTTCACTATGTCCTCAACAACATTACTACCTTGGCATTTCATTCTAAATACATTTTGTAGTTGTTTTATAAATAGACTCACATCTTTAAAGTTGTATTGTATTTTCGTTTTTACATATCAATTTGCATTTCATGGACCACAATCATCAATAAGAGTTAGGGGTTATTGTGTTTAACGCCACTTTTAACAATATTTCAGTTATATCGTGGCGAAAACGAAACAGTAAATAGAATGCCGCCACAATCTTAGACAAAAGCCATTTTGAATCTCACAATTGCAATATTTGCCACAAAAGTACAATCTTTATTTTCTCACTCATAGAATGTTTAAAATGGAAGACTTTGATACAAAAGAGTTGAAGATACCAAAGGGGTAAATAGAATCCGCAAATCGAAGGACAGACAACACAATGGCCAAAAGAGAAAGGGCAAAAGAAATAACAAATAACGATCTACAAATATACACATAAAACTAAAGATTGAGTAACACGAACCCCACTAAAAACCGGGGGTGAGCTCAGGTGCTCCGGAAGGGTAGGCAGTTCCTGCTCCACTAGTGGTACCCGTCGTGTTGCTCTAATTACAAACCCGGGGATAATTTGGTTTTCGAAAACTACTTAAATATTTTAAATGATAAGGATAATTTGACATTAAGTAAATTTAGAACAACAAACCATAAGTCGACTCCCAGTTAACCTCTTGTTATGACCTGTCTGTATATATTGTAAATAGTGTACATATTTTCATATCTCTATACCTGTATTTATTATGGTTTAAGAGAAATAAAGAATCTGAATCTGGATACAGGTTTTGTAAAGAAGCTAAACACAATATTGATCCACTCGCCCTCACGACAAGTAAGCAATTTTAAGCTATATCTTGGCAGGAACAAGGTACATTTCGTTAAATTTATGACGATGTCCGCTTAGTACTAGATCAACACACTGGTTTTTATAGTGTTAGCTCACTGAAACAGCAGTCTACAGGTAGACATGTCACTCCACTCGGACATATTTATTTTTATTCCAACCCAAACAGTCTTTGGTCTTATTCCTTAATGCCACGTGCTTATCGTCAGAGCAGCAAATATCAATTGTATTGTCTTTGGTTTGACCTGACTGAGGTTCGAACCCACGATATACCCGCACACGAGGCGAGTACGCTAATCACAACACCACCAATACGGTTGTCACGGAATATAAATATGGCGGAATATTAATCAATATATAAACAAATGAATTGATTTTCATTTATGAATGCAATGACATAATATATATTTAGATTCTTCACTTGTCCTACGGTTTTACAGTGCTAATTATAAAAAAGGAAACGACAAGAACAGTAAGTTTCCGAACCTCGTTCTGGAGTTTAATAAAAGTATAAACTTATAGAAATCGTCATGATACCTTTTGTTCAAAATATCAGATTACAGTTACGTTTGTTATACAGAAACATTTAAACCACATCCAAAAGAGAGGACTTATATCATTACTCCCCCATTAATCAATGGTATATTGACATTTATAATTACACACGATTAGTACCCATTCTGTAAAAATGTACTGTATTTAAGATCATCTACGTACTCTTGAGGAAACACAAGGGGGTATTTTATACTGTCATCATTCTGCTTCAATATTCTGTATGTAAGGCATCCTGTGTTGGGCCTCTTGTAAAGATGGCGTCTTGTGTTATCTCTCCTCTATATCACAAATTGCCCAAGTAAAAGATAACACTTTCAGTAACAGTTGGGCTAGGGTGTTTATTCAAATTTCATTCACGACCTTCTGACATTTGTTTAGAGGGAACTTGATATTTTGATTACGATTTTGCTTTAGTTTTTATCAGATGGAAAATCATTTTTCGAATCAAAGGACACTGAAAGATTTTACCTTTGTCCTGAAGATTTTATTGTTTGTGATCACCAGTCAAGACATTCTTTGTACATATATGGATCTTTGATGTTAGTGATATATTTATTCATATATTTATGACTAGTGCATTTGGTAAATAAACACAATGAGACAATGTACAATGAAATCATACCTGCAGAAATTATCAACAACTTCCCCTGATATATTCACCGACATAATATTATAAGAGCATCGTGTGAATGTCCTTTTATGGTTTATGTTGTTTAGGTTTAACGCCACTTTCAACAATATTTCAGTTATATCGTGGGGTCAGTACTATTGGTGGAGGAAACCGGAGTATCCAGAGAAAACCACTGATCTGTCACAAGTCACTGGCAACCGTTATCACATAAATGTTGTATCGAGTACAGCCAAATGTTGTATCGAGTACACCCCGCCATGAGCTGAATTCGAACTCAGAACTTTAATGGTGATACGAACTGATTGCACAGGTAGTTGTATATCCAACTAATATACGACAACGATCACGACGGCCCCTAAATTTCTCTTTAAACTCATGAAAACATGCCATAACAGAATCTCCACGTGCGAAGGTTTGTAAGTCAAAAGTTTATGCATACCATTATTATAACCATTATAAAACCTGTTTGATGCCTCAAACTATGAAAAAAATTCCCCAACTCTCCATGTATTTGGCTCAGTATTGTTCTCACAAAAGTCGGTAACAATTGGAGATCAGACTATTGTGTTCAAAACGGTTGTCCATTACCATACAAATATTTTCAAAGAATTCATGTACCATACACTAAGATAAATAAATAGACATTGCTTTTACAAGAATATTTTCCGGAAATTATCCCATGTTAACTGGAATATTTCGGCTTTACCAGGGTTGCTTGTGGGCGTCGGGTTTACCAGGGTTGGTTGCCAAATATGTAGGCTTCAGTGTAGTGCTTTTCATTTGGTCATTGTATTGTCTGTACTTCGATTAACGGCTTCTAATTCCTCCTTTGCTATCTTCAAATTTTCGTTGATGAGGAGCCCTCGTTACAGCGATGGTATGGTAGTTGGGATTACATAAATCTATCGGCAATCGATGCTTATCACATCCGGTTGATTCTTGCCGGTTGTGACGTGTACTCGAAACGGGTACCCTGGTTTCCTCTGAATACCAAGATATAACTTAAATATTGACCAAAGTGGCGCTAAACACCATAACAATGATAATATCTAATGAGTTAGACTAGTGAACGACAATACAGTACTGCCATTTTCTTGATAAGGTTTGAAAATACAACAATATCGCAATCTGCTTGTGGCTCCAGAACGGACGATGCAGCCATCTTGGAATATATTCTTTCGATATTACAAAGCTACTAAACACATATTAACTATTATTGATGTTGCAAGCGACATCACTGGTATCTCTTATAACCACAAAACATATCTCGTGCCTAGATGTATTTGTTCTGACAAGATTATCAAGATAAACCACAAACAGCTACAATTCTTTGCCTAAACGTTTTTGACAATTATTAGAGATACATAGTTATGTTGTGAAGATAAACAAAAATGTATTTTAGATCTGAAACAATGCCAGGCGCCATAGTCGCAAAAAAAGATGAATGACTATTTATCGTATATTTTTTTTTGTTTCGTCTGAAAACTCGTCTCGTGGGAAGACAGCAATACATGTCATTTTTAATCTCTAAACATAATACATTTGCATAGATATCTATTGAGCGAACACAATACAATTTGCTTTACAACGTTTGCTCAAGCCGAGATAATTTTCAGAGATTGTTTTCCCTTCTTCAAGGTGATAATGTAATTATTGTATAAAAAAAGGGCACAAAGCACGACTACTGTATTGTTGTCAGTAGTTTTTACATGTTATCTTTAACCTCCATGATATAGCTGAAATATTGTTGAAAGTGGCGTTAAACATAAAAATAACATAGCATCTTTCGTCCAATGGAAAACACTTGTAGATATATATCTACGTAAATTAGTGGGCACGACACGTTTTTGGAATGTGGGCACATAAAACTAATTTAACGCTGCCACTTTTTATTGAAGTGTCTGTACCAAGCCAGAAAAGTGAGTGGTCATGTACATGTATATGTGTGTTAAGGGTATCGATTTTTCTTCTTTCTTCATGTTTTCTATTAGATTTTGGAATTGTTCATGCAGACAGTGTGGTATGTTTTGTTTTTCACTTTATTAGGTATATCTATAGTCTAACGATTGGACAAGCCAAATAACTTAAACATTTTGGGAGCAAGAAAAGAAATGCCTAAACAGGATAACCTAAACCAGGAAGTGTTATATTTCTAAGGGAGATGACGAATTGCTAAAGATACCAACAAAGAAGGACAGACAGTATAATTGCCAGAAGACAAAAGGATTAAACAACGACCTACAAAACATTACACAGAAAACTGAAGATCGAGTAAAGCTCCTGTTACACGGTTAAGAAAGTATCATGATAATTGTATCATAAACCAAAATATACAGTGTAAACAGTGATATTACTCTGTATACAAACTTTGGGATAGAACATGTTCTATTCTGTACAGCAAGGATCACGATACATTTGATCTCTGACCAATCAGAGATCTTGGTTTGAGGTCAGGAGGTTACAACATCATCAACAAATAAAAGCACATGGTCAGCACATGGTAAATAAAACATGACTGATAAGGGGAAAAAGTAGTGATGTTATTTGGTCAAAGGAACAGATGGAGAGTCTCCTCAATTTGTATGATAATGTCTTCATTGTCAGGATTCTCCATTTTGGCGGGAACAATTTGTAAACAAACTCTGCATGAAACATGCTACTTGATTTAGTGTGTAAACTGACAAGGATCATGATACAAAAAGTTGCATGATACAAGTATCGAGATACTTGCTTTACCGTGTAACAGGGCCTTAGCACGAACCCCACTAAAACTGGGGATGACCTTAACAACATAGCAACTTAGGAACCCTTAGTACAGTAGCTTCCTTATTAGCAGCAATCATGATGGGATAGGAACCCGTAGTACAGTAGCTTCCTTATTAGCAGCAATCCTGATAGGATAGGAACCCTTAGTACAGTAGCTTCCTTATTAGCAGCAATCCTGATGGGATAGGAACCCGTAGTACAGTAGCTTCCTTATTAGCAGCAATCCTGATGGGATAGGAACCCTTAGTACAGTAGCTTCCTTATTAGCAGCAATCCTGATAGGATAGGAACCCTTAGTACAGTAGCTTCCTTATTAGCAGCAATCCTGATAGGATAGGAACCCTTAGTACAGTAGCTTCCTTATTAGCAGCAATCATAATAGGATAGGAACCCTTAGTACAGTAGCTTCCTTATTAGCAGCAATCCTGATAGGATAGGAACCCTTAGTACAGTAGCTTCTTTATTAGCAGCAATCCTGATAGGATAGGAACCCTTAGTACAGTAGCTTCCTTATTAGCAGCAATCCTGATAGGATAGGAACCCTTAGTACAGTAGCTTCCTTATTAGCAGCAATCCTGATAGGATAGGAACCCTTAGTACAGTAGCTTCCTTATTAGCAGCAATCCTGATGGGATAGGAACCCTTAGTACAGTAGCTTCCTTATTAGCAGCAATCCTGATGGGATAGGGACCTTAGTACAGTAGCTTCCTTATTAGCAGCAATCCTGATAGGATAGGAACCCTTAGTACAGTAGCTTCCTTATTAGCAGCAATCCTGATAGGATAGGAACCCTTAGTACAGTAGGTTCCTTATTAGCAGCAATCCTGATAGGATAGGAACCCTTAGTACAGTAGCTTCCTTATTAGCAGCAATCCTGATAGGATAGGAACCCTTAGTACAGTAGCTTCCTTATTAGCAGCAATCCTGATAGGATAGGAACCTTAGTTTTAATAATAATTATAGTATTCGGGAACTGTAAATTTCAATAATAAATATATGTCAAATAAACCCGTTTAGAAATTAATTTCCATTAATGTTACATATTATATAGATATACAAAATGTATGTACCTGTTGGTTGTCTCGTTTATAATTTGGTATTTTGAATTTTATGAATGGGTCGTTGGGTATGTACAGTGCAACTAACGGATTTGCGATCGTATTGTGAATGTTTTGTGAATTTAGCCTGTTGTCTCGTTTATAATTTGGCATTTTGAATTTTATGGATGGGTCGTTGGGTATGTACAGTGCAACTAACGGGCTTGTGATTGTATTGCGAATGTTTTGCGATTTGAGCGCACATGGTTAAACAAAGCCCTTGTGTATATATAGTTAAGAGTTTCTATAGTGCGCACTTCTAATAACAGCAGGTACGTAAACCTTAATGAGGCTTCAAGAATTTATATATCATGTTTATGCTTCCACATGTAATACTATCATGGTTGTACAGTAATTTGAATGAAAATATGACGTTTTTACTTCCTGGTCATACGCAAAAATAGATGAGGAAGTTCTTAAAATATACTCGAAATAATTAGTACTATATTACAAGAGTCTCATTAATAGGTGGACTGTAATCCAATCCAGAGCGTACAATGCCCCTCTGGAATACCGATAACCCTCACCAGGTACGTTCATAGTCAAGGATTAGGAGAGTTAGGGTTGTGGTGTTGACCGTAACTTTCAACAATATTGCAGTTATATCGTGGCGGTCAGTTTTATTGGTGGAGGAAGCCGGAGTACCCGAAGAAAGTCACCGACCTGTCGCAAGTCACTTACAAACTTTATCACATAATGTTGTATCGAGTACACCTCTACGAATTTGATATATTCCTCCCTTAAGATATATATATATATATATATACTCTATAACCAGTTCTAAGCATTATGTAGACATGATTTTAAATATAAATAAAAGTTAGTGCAATACAGTCACCATCTTTGTCTTGTTAACCAAACATATATAACATTCTTACGTTATTTAAATAATTATGTATTTTGAAATGTTTTTCTTTTGAAATTGAAATGTTAGACCAGACGTCTTGGTGTAACATCTAGACAAACTAAGGGGCTGTCAGAAAATACACGACAAGAAATCCGTTATGTAATGTATAATCAATGTTTTGAAATTAACAAAGAGGCACCTGTTACTAAATTACACAGACAGTGTTACGTAGAAAAGTATGATGAAGCCACTTATAATTATTATCGATGCTACATTTCTCTGTAAATATTGGTTCACTGTGGACACAATGTCGCCGATGCAATATAAAAATTATCCCGTAATTGTTTTAAGAAATAGATAGATTCATCAACTGGCGACGAGAAAGATTATTACAAATAAATGAAACATAAAAAGCGGCTTATCAAGACTTACAACATCGTCTATGTGCTGTTTTTGATCTTTGGCAGTGTG
This sequence comes from Bathymodiolus brooksi, assembly GCA_963680875.1. Lineage (NCBI taxonomy): Eukaryota > Metazoa > Mollusca > Bivalvia > Mytilida > Modiolidae > Bathymodiolus > Bathymodiolus brooksi. Next base: position 18,557,672 of record OY804587.1, on the reverse strand, counting down.
TCAATACCATAATTCTTCACAATTCTCTACATTGAAGTCGGCACCATAATATTAGATTAAAGTCAATTATAGTGGGGGAATTCAATCAAACGGATGTTGCTATTTCAGCAAGCACATCCAATTTTGTTCATGAACTTCATACAAATATCTTCAATCAAACGGATGTTGCTATTTCAGCAAACACATCCAATTTTGTTCATGCACATTATACAAATATCTTTCTTTTGATTGGACAATCACCCTGTTCCATTTTAGAAAAATTGGGTGTTCTTGATGACAGGATTTTCATACCCATTATCATATGGTAGTTAAAATAGCTTTACGGCAACCTCCATTAGCTTTGCGCGCTGGTGAACATTCTGGCCGATATTATACGTTATCGGTCTAGAAAGTTCGGGTATGAGGCTAAGACGGACAATTCTATTCGTTAAACGGTGTGGTGCCAGCCAAGCCGTTGAACAGGTCTAACTGGCCGTCTAGAGCGCCATATTCGACCTATCTAGGTATGATAGTCTTGTAATATCTTGTAACCTGTAAACTCGAGTATAAATGCATACACAATTGTTATTATCATTTTCTCTCCGTACTCATCAGCACAGCATCTCCATATCATCTTTCTGTGCTCAACATGAAACTGATAAAATTTATCCTTCTATTGCTAATCGGAAACCTGATATATGCATTCACAATTTCATTATCATCTCTATTTTCCTTTGCAGACAGAGTTAATACAAAAACTTATCAAAGACAAAGAATTGCAGATTCCATCAATATACTCTAAATGAAAGGCTTCCTCTGTCTCATTTCTTGACATTTACCACAAATTTGACACCAACGGTCAACTTCCTATCAGACTCTATGATAAAAGAGAAGGCGTCAATGTTATAAAGTTTCCACACCTTGATAGTAATACATCAATTAACAGCTTCCGCGCTTGGATTTTATTTTTCACAACTCATACATTACGCTCGATATTGCAGTTTGTGTTAAGATTTTTTTACAACGTTACCGTTTTCTGAGTACTACATACTATGTACTAAATCAAGAATTTTTTTCCCAGAAGATAACAAGGGATTATGGTAATGTTGTTTAACGCCACATTCCACAATATTTCAGTTATATCGTAACTGTCAGTGTTATTGGCACAGGAAGACCGGAGTACCCGGAGAAAACCACCGACCGCTGATGTTGTATCGAGTACATATCGCCATAATCGGGCTTCGAACTCACAACTTTAGTAGTGATATTCACTTGATTGCACAGGTAGTTGCAAATCCAAATACCATACGATCGCGCCCACGACGGCCCGGACAATACCAGCAATTATACTTTGGTTCAAAGTTGACTATAATTGTCTCCCGATTATATTTCTATATCTTCCGATAGCATTGTGTACTATCTAAGATTATATGATGGTTAAGGCCATTGCCATTCTTGTATAGAACTAATGATATAGATATAACAATGTCGGTGTCACGAAAATCAAATATATTATGTAGTTCAAGATTCTTTACAACAGGGTAAGGGTTAGAGTTATTGTGTTTAATGCCACTTTCAACAATATTTCAGTTATATGGTGGCTGTCAGTTTTATTGGTGGGAGAAAACCACCGACCTACCGGAAGTCACTGACAAATTTTATCGCATGATGCTGTAGCCTGAACGGGGTTCAAACTCACAACGTTGGTGGTGATAGCCTTATTAGGCATTGATTGCATAGGTAGCTATAAATCCAACTACCATACAACCACGACCGTGATCACCCCTTTCTTTACAACAACGCTGCCCATTCAGTTATATACAATGTGAAGATTAGTATTTTACTCACATGTGGAATACACTGCCATGATCGCATCATTTCACTAAGAGATGTTTTTGCTCATAAAACAAGCTTAACTCGCCGCTTTTGTATTGCTAGTGCCTCTAACAAGCCATGAAAGTCATGTATACGTGTATCGATACCACCACTTTTTATTGTTAGTGCCTCTACCAAGCCAGGAAAGTCATGTATACGTGTATCGATACCACCACTTTTTATTGCTAGTGTCTCTACCAAGCCAGGAAAGTCATGTATACGTGTATCGATACCACCACTTTTTATTGTTAGTGCCTCTACCAAGCCATGCAAGTCATGTATAAGTGTATCGATACCACCACTTTTTATTGCTAGTGCCTCTACCAAGCCAGGAAAGTCATGTATACGTGTATCGATACCACCATTTTTTTATTGCTAGTGCCTCTACCAAGCCATGCAAGTCATGTATAGGTGTATCGATACCACCACCTTTTATTGCTAGTGCCTCTACCAAGCCAGGAAAGTCATGTATACGTGTATCGATACCACCACTTTTTATTGCTAGTGCCTCTACCAAGCCAGGAAAGTCATGTATACGTGTATCGATACCACCACTTTTTATTGTTAGTGCCTCTACCAAGCCATGCAAGTCATGTATAGGTGTATCGATACCACCACTTTTTATTGCTAGTGCCTCTACCAAGCCAGGAAAGTCATGTATACGTGTATCGATACCACCACTTTTTACTGCTGGTGCCTCTACCAAGCCAGGAAAGTCATGTATACGTGTATCGATACCACCACTTTTTACTGCTAGTGCCTCTACCAAGCCAGGAAAGTCATGTATACGTGTATCGATACCACCACTTTTTATTGCTAGTGCCTCTACCAAGCCAGGAATGTCATGTATACGTGTATCGATACCACCAAATTTTATTGCTAGTGCCTCTACCAAGCCATGCAAGTCATGTATAGGTGTATCGATACCACCACCTTTTATTGCTAGTGCCTCTACCAAGCCAGGAAAGTCATGTATACGTGTATCGATACCACCACTTTTTATTGCTAGTGCCTCTACCAAACCAGGAAAGTCATGTATACGTGTATCGATACCACCACTTTTTATTGCTAGTGTCTCTACCAAGCCAGGAATGTCATGTATACGTGTATCGATACCACCATTTTTTATTGCTAGTGCCTCTACCAAGCCATGCAAGTCATGTATAGGTGTATCGATACCACCACCTTTTATTGCTAGTGCCTCTACCAAGCCAGGAAAGTCATGTATACGTGTATCGATACCACCACTTTTTATTGCTAGTGCCTCTACCAAGCCAGGAAAGTCATGTATACGTGTATCGATACCACCACTTTTTATTGTTAGGGCTTTTACCAAGCCATGCAAGTCATGTATACGTGTATCGATACCACCACTTTTTATTGCTAGTGCCTCTACCAAGCCAGGAAAGTCATGTATACGTGTATCGATACCACCATTTTTTTATTGCTAGTGCCTCTACCAAGCCATGCAAGTCATGTATAGGTGTATCGATACCACCACCTTTTATTGCTAGTGCCTCTACCAAGCCAGGAAAGTCATGTATAGGTGTATCGATACCACCACTTTTTATTGCTAGTGCCTCTACCAAGCCAGGAAAGTCATGTATACGTGTATCGATACCACCACTTTTTATTGTTAGTGCCTCTACCAAGCCATGCAAGTCATGTATACGTGTATCGATACCACCACTTTTTATTGCTAGTGCCTCTACCAAGCCAGGAAAGTCATGTATACGTGTATCGATACCACCACTTTTTATTGCTAGTGCCTCTACCAAGCCAGGAAAGTCATGTATACGTGTATCGATACCACCACTTTTTACTGCTAGTGCCTCTACCAAGCCAGGAAAGTCATGTATACGTGTATCGATACCACCACTTTTTATTGCTAGTGCCTCTACCAAGCCAGGAAAGTCATGTATACGTGTATCGATACCACCACTTTTTATTGCTAGTGCCTCTACCAAGCCAGGAATGTCATGTATACGTGTATCGATACCACCAAATTTTATTGCTAGTGCCTCTACCAAGCCATGCAAGTCATGTATAGGTGTATCGATACCACCACCTTTTATTGCTAGTGCCTCTACCAAGCCAGGAAAGTCATGTATACGTGTATCGATACCACCACTTTTTATTGTTAGTGCCTCTACCAAACCAGGAAAGTCATGTATACGTGTATCGATACCACCATTTTTTATTGCTAGTGCCTCTACCAAGCCATGCAAGTCATGCATACGTGTATCGATACCACCACCTTTTATTGCTAGTGCCTCTACCAAGCCAGGAAAGTCATGTATACGTGTATCGATACCACCACTTTTTATTGTTAGGGCCTCTACCAAGCCATGCAAGTCATGTATAGGTGTATCGATACCACCACTTTTTATTGTTAGTGCCTCTACCAAGCCAGGAAAGTCATGTATACGTGTATCGATACCACCACTTTTTACTGCTAGTGCCTCTACCAAGCCAGGAAAGTCATGTATACGTGTATCGATACCACCACTTTTTACTGCTAGTGCCTCTACCAAGCCAGGAAAGTCATGTATACGTGTATCGATACCACCACATTTTATTGCTAGTGCCTCTACCAAGCCAGGAAAGTCATGTATACGTGTATCGATACCACCACTTTTTATTGCTAGTGCCTCTACCAAGCCAGGAATGTCATGTATACGTGTATCGATACCACCAAATTTTATTGCTAGTGCCTCTACCAAGCCATGCAAGTCATGTATAGGTGTATCGATACCACCACCTTTTATTGCTAGTGCCTCTACCAAGCCAGGAAAGTCATGTATACGTGTATCGATACCACCACTTTTTATTGTTAGTGCCTCTACCAAGCCAGGAAAGTCATGTATACGTGTATCGATACCACCACTTTTTATTGCTAGTGCCTCTACCAAACCAGGAAAGTCATGTATACGTGTATCGATACCACCACTTTTTATTGCTAGTGCCTCTACCAAGCCAGGAATGTCATGTATACGTGTATCGATACCACCAAATTTTATTGCTAGTGCCTCTACCAAGCCATGCAAGTCATGTATAGGTGTATCGATACCACCACCTTTTACTGCTAGTGCCTCTACCAAGCAAGGAAAGTCATGTATACGTGTATCGATACCACCACTTTTTATTGCTAGTGCCTCTACCAAACCAGGAAAGTCATGTATACGTGTATCGATACCACCACTTTTTATTGCTAGTGTCTCTACCAAGCCAGGAAAGTCATGTATACGTGTATCGATACCACCATTTTTTATTGCTAGTGCCTCTACCAAGCCATGCAAGTCATGTATAGGTGTATCGATACCACCACCTTTTATTGCTAGTGCCTCTACCAAGCCAGGAAAGTCATGTATACGTGTATCGATACCACCACTTTTTATTGTTAGGGCCTCTACCAAGCCATGCAAGTCATGTATAGGTGTATCGATACCACCACTTTTTATTGCTAGTGCCTCTACCAAGCCAGGAAAGTCATGTATACGTGTATCGATACCACCACTTTTTACTGCTAGTGCCTCTACCAAGCCAGGAAAGTCATGTATACGTGTATCGATACCACCACTTTTTACTGCTAGTGCCTCTACCAAGCCAGGAAAGTCATGTATACGTGTATCGATACCACCACATTTTATTGCTAGTGCCTCTACCAAGCCAGGAAAGTCATGTATACGTGTATCGATACCACCACTTTTTATTGCTAGTGCCTCTACCAAGCCAGGAATGTCATGTATACGTGTATCGATACCACCAAATTTTATTGCTAGTGCCTCTACCAAGCCATGCAAGTCATGTATAGGTGTATCGATACCACCACCTTTTATTGCTAGTGCCTCTACCAAGCCAGGAAAGTCATGTATACGTGTATCGATACCACCACTTTTTATTGTTAGTGCCTCTACCAAGCCAGGAAAATCATGTATACGTGTATCGATACCACCACTTTTTATTGCTAGTGCCTCTACCAAACCAGGAAAGTCATGTATACGTGTATCGATACCACCACTTTTTATTGCTAGTGTCTCTACCAAGCCAGGAAAGTCATGTATACGTGTATCGATACCACCATTTTTTATTGCTAGTGCCTCTACCAAGCCATGCAAGTCATGTATAGGTGTATCGATACCACCACCTTTTATTGCTAGTGCCTCTACCAAGCCAGGAAAGTCATGTATACGTGTATCGATACCACCACTTTTTATTGTTAGGGCCTCTACCAAGCCATGCAAGTCATGTATAGGTGTATCGATACCACCACTTTTTATTGCTAGTGCCTCTACCAAGCCAGGAAAGTCATGTATACGTGTATCGATACCACCACTTTTTACTGCTAGTGCCTCTACCAAGCCAGGAAAGTCATGTATACGTGTATCGATACCACCACTTTTTACTGCTAGTGCCTCTACCAAGCCAGGAAAGTCATGTATACGTGTACCGATACCACCACATTTTATTGCTAGTGCCTCTACCAAGCCAGGAAAGTCATGTATACGTGTATCGATACCACCACTTTTTATTGCTAGTGCCTCTACCAAGCCAGGAATGTCATGTATACGTGTATCGATACCACCAAATTGTATTGCTAGTGCCTCTACCAAGCCATGCAAGTCATGTATAGGTGTATCGATACCACCACCTTTTATTGCTAGTGCCTCTACCAAGCCAGGAAAGTCATGTATACGTGTATCGATACCACCACTTTTTATTGTTAGTGCCTCTACCAAGCCAGGAAAATCATGTATACGTGTATCGATACCACCACTTTTTATTGCTAGTGCCTCTACCAAACCAGGAAAGTCATGTATACGTGTATCGATACCACCACTTTTTATTGCTAGTGCCTCTACCAAGCCAGGAATGTCATGTATACGTGTATCGATACCACCAAATTTTATTGCTAGTGCCTCTACCAAGCCATGCAAGTCATGTATAGGTGTATCGATACCACCACCTTTTACTGCTAGTGCCTCTACCAAGCCAGGAAAGTCATGTATACGTGTATCGATACCACCACTTTTATTGCTAGTGCCTCTACCAAGCCAGGAAAGTCATGTATAGGTGTATCGATACCACCACTTTTTATTGCTAGTGCCTCTACCAAGCCAGGAATGTCATGTATACGTGTATCGATACCACCAAATTTTATTGCTAGTGCCTCTACCAAGCCATGCAAGTCATGTATAGGTGTATCGATACCACCACCTTTTATTGCTAGTGCCTCTACCAAGCCAGGAAAGTCATGTATACGTGTATCGATACCACCACTTTTTATTGTTAGTGCCTCTACCAAACCAGGAAAGTCATGTATACGTGTATCGATACCACCACTTTTTATTGCTAGTGTCTCTACCAAGCCAGGAAAGTCATGTATACGTGTATCGATACCACCATTTTTTATTGCTAGTGCCTCTACCAAGCCATGCAAGTCATGTATAGGTGTATCGATACCACCACCTTTTATTGCTAGTGCCTCTACCAAGCCAGGAATGTCATGTATACGTGTATCGATACCACCACTTTTTATTGCTAGTGCCTCTACGAAGCCAGGAAAGTCATGTATACGTGTATCGATACCACCACTTTTTATTGCTAGTGCCTCTACCAAGCCAGGAAAGTCATGTATACGTGTATCGATACCACCACTTTTTATTGCTAGTGCCTCTACCAAGCCAGGAATGTCATGTATACGTGTATCGATACCACCAAATTTTATTGCTAGTGCCTCTACCAAGCCATGCAAGTCATGTATAGGTGTATCGATACCACCACCTTTTATTGCTAGTGCCTCTACCAAGCCAGGAAAGTCATGTATACGTGTATCGATACCACCACTTTTTATTGTTAGTGCCTCTACCAAACCAGGAAAGTCATGTATACGTGTATCGATACCACCATTTTTTATTGCTAGTGCCTCTACCAAGCCATGCAAGTCATGTATAGGTGTATCGATACCACCACCTTTTATTGCTAGTGCCTCTACCAAGCCAGGAAAGTCATGTATACGTGTATCGATACCACCACTTTTTATTGTTAGGGCCTCTACCAAGCCATGCAAGTCATGTATACGTGTATCGATACCACCACTTTTTATTGTTAGTGCCTCTACCAAGCCAGGAAAGTCATGTATACGTGTATCGATACCACCACTTTTTACTGCTAGTGCCTCTACCAAGCCAGGAAAGTCATGTATACGTGTATCGATACCACCACTTTTTACTGCTAGTGCCTCTACCAAGCCAGGAAAGTCATGTATACGTGTATCGATACCACCACATTTTATTGCTAGTGCCTCTACCAAGCCAGGAAAGTCATGTATACGTGTATCGATACCACCACTTTTTATTGCTAGTGCCTCTACCAAGCCAGGAATGTCATGTATACGTGTATCGATACCACCAAATTTTATTGCTAGTGCCTCTACCAAGCCATGCAAGTCATGTATAGGTGTATCGATACCACCACCTTTTATTGCTAGTGCCTCTACCAAGCCAGGAAAGTCATGTATACGTGTATCGATACCACCACTTTTTATTGTTAGTGCCTCTACCAAGCCAGGAAAGTCATGTATACGTGTATCGATACCACCACTTTTTATTGCTAGTGCCTCTACCAAACCAGGAAAGTCATGTATACGTGTATCGATACCACCACTTTTTATTGCTAGTGCCTCTACCAAGCCAGGAATGTCATGTATACGTGTATCGATACCACCAAATTTTATTGCTAGTGCCTCTACCAAGCCATGCAAGTCATGTATAGGTGTATCGATACCACCACCTTTTACTGCTAGTGCCTCTACCAAGCCAGGAAAGTCATGTATACGTGTATCGATACCACCACTTTTTATTGCTAGTGCCTCTACCAAACCAGGAAAGTCATGTATACGTGTATCGATACCACCACTTTTTATTGCTAGTGTCTCTACCAAGCCAGGAAAGTCATGTATACGTGTATCGATACCACCATTTTTTATTGCTAGTGCCTCTACCAAGCCATGCAAGTCATGTATAGGTGTATCGATACCACCACCTTTTATTGCTAGTGCCTCTACCAAGCCAGGAAAGTCATGTATACGTGTATCGATACCACCACTTTTTATTGTTAGGGCCTCTACCAAGCCATGCAAGTCATGTATAGGTGTATCGATACCACCACTTTTTATTGCTAGTGCCTCTACCAAGCCAGGAAAGTCATGTATACGTGTATCGATACCACCACTTTTTACTGCTAGTGCCTCTACCAAGCCAGGAAAGTCATGTATACGTGTATCGATACCACCACTTTTTACTGCTAGTGCCTCTACCAAGCCAGGAAAGTCATGTATACGTGTATCGATACCACCACATTTTATTGCTAGTGCCTCTACCAAGCCAGGAAAGTCATGTATACGTGTATCGATACCACCACTTTTTATTGCTAGTGCCTCTACCAAGCCAGGAATGTCATGTATACGTGTATCGATACCACCAAATTTTATTGCTAGTGCCTCTACCAAGCCATGCAAGTCATGTATAGGTGTATCGATACCACCACCTTTTATTGCTAGTGCCTCTACCAAGCCAGGAAAGTCATGTATACGTGTATCGATACCACCACTTTTTATTGTTAGTGCCTCTACCAAGCCAGGAAAATCATGTATACGTGTATCGATACCACCACTTTTTATTGCTAGTGCCTCTACCAAACCAGGAAAGTCATGTATACGTGTATCGATACCACCACTTTTTATTGCTAGTGTCTCTACCAAGCCAGGAAAGTCATGTATACGTGTATCGATACCACCATTTTTTATTGCTAGTGCCTCTACCAAGCCATGCAAGTCATGTATAGGTGTATCGATACCACCACCTTTTATTGCTAGTGCCTCTACCAAGCCAGGAAAGTCATGTATACGTGTATCGATACCACCACTTTTTATTGTTAGGGCCTCTACCAAGCCATGCAAGTCATGTATAGGTGTATCGATACCACCACTTTTTATTGCTAGTGCCTCTACCAAGCCAGGAAAGTCATGTATACGTGTATCGATACCACCACTTTTTACTGCTAGTGCCTCTACCAAGCCAGGAAAGTCATGTATACGTGTATCGATACCACCACTTTTTACTGCTAGTGCCTCTACCAAGCCAGGAAAGTCATGTATACGTGTATCGATACCACCACATTTTATTGCTAGTGCCTCTACCAAGCCAGGAAAGTCATGTATACGTGTATCGATACCACCACTTTTTATTGCTAGTGCCTCTACCAAGCCAGGAATGTCATGTATACGTGTATCGATACCACCAAATTGTATTGCTAGTGCCTCTACCAAGCCATGCAAGTCATGTATAGGTGTATCGATACCACCACCTTTTATTGCTAGTGCCTCTACCAAGCCAGGAAAGTCATGTATACGTGTATCGATACCACCACTTTTTATTGTTAGTGCCTCTACCAAGCCAGGAAAATCATGTATACGTGTATCGATACCACCACTTTTTATTGCTAGTGCCTCTACCAAACCAGGAAAGTCATGTATACGTGTATCGATACCACCACTTTTTATTGCTAGTGCCTCTACCAAGCCAGGAATGTCATGTATACGTGTATCGATACCACCAAATTTTATTGCTAGTGCCTCTACCAAGCCATGCAAGTCATGTATAGGTGTATCGATACCACCACCTTTTACTGCTAGTGCCTCTACCAAGCCAGGAAAGTCATGTATACGTGTATCGATACCACCACTTTTATTGCTAGTGCCTCTACCAAGCCAGGAAAGTCATGTATAGGTGTATCGATACCACCACTTTTTATTGCTAGTGCCTCTACCAAGCCAGGAATGTCATGTATACGTGTATCGATACCACCAAATTTTATTGCTAGTGCCTCTACCAAGCCATGCAAGTCATGTATAGGTGTATCGATACCACCACCTTTTATTGCTAGTGCCTCTACCAAGCCAGGAAAGTCATGTATACGTGTATCGATACCACCACTTTTTATTGTTAGTGCCTCTACCAAACCAGGAAAGTCATGTATACGTGTATCGATACCACCACTTTTTATTGCTAGTGTCTCTACCAAGCCAGGAAAGTCATGTATACGTGTATCGATACCACCATTTTTTATTGCTAGTGCCTCTACCAAGCCATGCAAGTCATGTATAGGTGTATCGATACCACCACCTTTTATTGCTAGTGCCTCTACCAAGCCAGGAATGTCATGTATACGTGTATCGATACCACCACTTTTTATTGCTAGTGCCTCTACGAAGCCAGGAAAGTCATGTATACGTGTATCGATACCACCACTTTTTATTGTTAGGGCCTCTACCAAGCCATGCAAGTCATGTATAGGTGTATCGATACCACCACTTTTTATTGTTAGTGCCTCTACCAAACCAGGAAAGTCATGTATACGTGTATCGATACCACCACTTTTTACTGCTAGTGCCTCTACCAAGCCAGGAAAGTCATGTATACGTGTATCGATACCACCACTTTTTACTGCTACTGCCTCTACCAAGCCAGGAAAGTCATGTATACGTGTATCGATACCACCACATTTTATTGCTAGTGCCTCTACCAAGCCAGGAAATTCATGTATACGTGTATCGATACCACCACTTTTTATTGCTAGTGCCTCTACCAAGCCAGGAATGTCATGTATACGTGTATCTATACCACCAAATTTTATTGCTAGTGCCTCTACCAAGCCATGCAAGTCATGTATAGGTGTATCGATACCACCACCTTTTATTGCTAGTGCCTCTACCAAGCCAGGAAAGTCATGTATACGTGTATCGATACCACCACTTTTTATTGTTAGTGCCTCTACCAAGCCAGGAAAGTCATGTATACGTGTATCGATACCACCACTTTTTATTGCTAGTGCCTCTACCAAACCAGGAAAGTCATGTATACGTGTATCGATACCACCACTTTTTATTGCTAGTGCCTCTACCAAGCCAGGAATGTCATGTATACGTGTATCGATACCACCACTTTTTATTGCTAGTGCCTCTACCAAACCAGGAAAGTCATGTATACGTGTATCGATACCACCAAATTTTATTGCTAGTGCCTCTACCAAGCCATGCAAGTCATGTATAGGTGTATCGATACCACCACCTTTTACTGCTAGTGCCTCTACCAAGCCAGGAAAGTCATGTATACGTGTATCGATACCACCACTTTTTATTGCTAGTGCCTCTACCAAACCAGGAAAGTCATGTATACGTGTATCGATACCACCACTTTTTATTGCTAGTGTCTCTACCAAGCCAGGAAAGTCATGTATACGTGTATCGATACCACCATTTTTTATTGCTAGTGCCTCTACCAAGCCATGCAAGTCATGTATAGGTGTATCGATACCACCACCTTTTATTGCTAGTGCCTCTACCAAGCCAGGAAAGTCATGTATACGTGTATCGATACCACCACTTTTTATTGTTAGGGCCTCTACCAAGCCATGCAAGTCATGTATAGGTGTATCGATACCACCACTTTTTATTGTTAGTGCCTCTACCAAGCCAGGAAAGTCATGTATACGTGTATCGATACCACCACTTTTTACTGCTAGTGCCTCTACCAAGCCAGGAAAGTCATGTATACGTGTATCGATACCACCACTTTTTACTGCTAGTGCCTCTACCAAGCCAGGAAAGTCATGTATACGTGTATCGATACCACCACATTTTATTGCTAGTGCCTCTACCAAGCCAGGAAAGTCATGTATACGTGTATCGATACCACCACTTTTTATTGCTAGTGCCTCTACCAAGCCAGGAATGTCATGTATACGTGTATCGATACCACCAAATTTTATTGCTAGTGCCTCTACCAAGCCATGCAAGTCATGTATAGGTGTATCGATACCACCACCTTTTATTGCTAGTGCCTCTACCAAGCCAGGAAAGTCATGTATACGTGTATCGATACCACCACTTTTTATTGTTAGTGCCTCTACCAAGCCAGGAAAGTCATGTATACGTGTATCGATACCACCACTTTTTATTGCTAGTGCCTCTACCAAACCAGGAAAGTCATGTATACGTGTATCGATAACACCACTTTTTATTGCTAGTGCCTCTACCAAGCCAGGAATGTCATGTATACGTGTATCGATACCACCAAATTTTATTGCTAGTGCCTCTACCAAGCCATGCAAGTCATGTATAGGTGTATCGATACCACCACCTTTTACTGCTAGTGCCTCTACCAAGCCAGGAAAGTCATGTATACGTGTATCGATACCACCACTTTTTATTGCTAGTGCCTCTACCAAGCCAGGAAAGTCATGTATACGTGTATCGATACCACCACTTTTTATTGCTAGTGCCTCTACCAAGCCAGGAATGTCATGTATACGTGTATCGATACCACCAAATTTTATTGCTAGTGCCTCTACCAAGCCATGCAAGTCATGTATAGGTGTATCGATACCACCACCTTTTATTGCTAGTGCCTCTACCAAGCCAGGAAAGTCATGTATACGTGTATCGATACCACCACTTTTTATTGTTAGTGCCTCTACCAAACCAGGAAAGTCATGTATACGTGTATCGATACCACCACTTTTTATTGCTAGTGTCTCTACCAAGCCAGGAAAGTCATGTATACGTGTATCGATACCACCATTTTTTATTGCTAGTGCCTCTACCAAGCCATGCAAGTCATGTATAGGTGTATCGATGCCACCACCTTTTATTGCTAGTGCCTCTACCAAGCCAGGAATGTCATGTATACGTGTATCGATACCACCACTTTTTATTGCTAGTGCCTCTACCAAGCCAGGAAAGTCATGTATACGTGTATCGATACCACCACTTTTTATTGTTAGGGCCTCTACCAAGCCATGCAAGTCATGTATAGGTGTATCGATACCACCACTTTTTATTGTTAGTGCCTCTACCAAGCCAGGAAAGTCATGTATACGTGTATCGATACCACCACATTTTACTGCTAGTGCCTCTACCAAGCCAGGAAATTCATGTATACGTGTATCGATACCACCACTTTTTATTGCTAGTGCCTCTACCAAGCCAGGAAAGTCATGTATACGTGTATCGATACCACCACATGTTATTGCTAGTGCCTCTACCAAGCCAGGAAAGTCATGTATACGTGTATCGATACCACCACTTTTTATTGCTAGTGCCTCTACCAAGCCAGGAATGTCATGTATACGTGTATCGATACCACCAAATTTTATTGCTAGTGCCTCTACCAAGCCATGCAAGTCATGTATAGGTGTATCGATACCACCACCTTTTATTGCTAGTGCCTCTACCAAGCCAGGAAAGTCATGTATACGTGTATCGATACCACCACTTTTTATTGTTAGTGCCTCTACCAAGCCAGGAAAGTCATGTATACGTGTATCGATACCACCAAATTTTATTGCTAGTGCCTCTACCAAGCCATGCAAGTCATGTATAGGTGTATCGATACCACCACCTTTTATTGCTAGTGCCTCTACCAAGCCAGGAAAGTCATGTATACGTGTATCGATACCACCACTTTTTATTGTTAGTGCCTCTACCAAGCCAGGAAAGTCATGTATACGTGTATCGATACCACCACTTTTTATTGCTAGTGCCTCTACCAAACCAGGAAAGTCATGTATACGTGTATCGATACCACCACTTTTTATTGCTAGTGCCTCTACCAAGCCAGGAATGTCATGTATACGTGTATCGATACCACCAAATTTTATTGCTAGTGCCTCTACCAAGCCATGCAAGTCATGTATAGGTGTATCGATACCACCACCTTTTACTGCTAGTGCCTCTACCAAGCCAGGAAAGTCATGTATACGTGTATCGATACCACCACTTTTTATTGCTAGTGCCTCTACCAAGCCAGGAAAGTCATGTATACGTGTATCGATACCACCACTTTTTATTGCTAGTGCCTCTACCAAGCCAGGAATGTCATGTATACGTGTATCGATACCACCAAATTTTATTGCTAGTGCCTCTACCAAGCCATGCAAGTCATGTATAGGTGTATCGATACCACCACCTTTTATTGCTAGTGCCTCTACCAAGCCAGGAAAGTCATGTATACGTGTATCGATACCACCACTTTTTATTGCTAGTGCCTCTACCAAGCCAGGAATGTCATGTATACGTGTATCGATACCACCAAATTTTATTGCTAGTGCCTCTACCAAGCCATGCAAGTCATGTATAGGTGTATCGATACCACCACCTTTTATTGCTAGTGCCTCTACCAAGCCAGGAAAGTCATGTATACGTGTATCGATACCACCACTTTTTATTGTTAGTGCCTCTACCAAACCAGGAAAGTCATGTATACGTGTATCGATACCACCACTTTTTATTGCTAGTGTCTCTACCAAGCCAGGAAAGTCATGTATACGTGTATCGATACCACCATTTTTTATTGCTAGTGCCTCTACCAAGCCATGCAAGTCATGTATAGGTGTATCGATACCACCACCTTTTATTGCTAGTGCCTCTACCAAGCCAGGAATGTCATGTATACGTGTATCGATACCACCACTTTTTATTGCTAGTGCCTCTACCAAACCAGGAAAGTCATGTATACGTGTATCGATACCACCACTTTTTATTGCTAGTGCCTCTACCAAGCCAGGAATGTCATGTATACGTGTATCGATACCACCAAATTTTATTGCTAGTGCCTCTACCAAGCCATGCAAGTCATGTATAGGTGTATCGATACCACCACCTTTTACTGCTAGTGCCTCTACCAAGCCAGGAAAGTCATGTATACGTGTATCGATACCACCACTTTTTATTGCTAGTGCCTCTACCAAGCCAGGAAAGTCATGTATACGTGTATCGATACCACCACTTTTTATTGCTAGTGCCTCTACCAAGCCAGGAATGTCATGTATACGTGTATCGATACCACCAAATTTTATTGCTAGTGCCTCTACCAAGCCATGCAAGTCATGTATAGGTGTATCGATACCACCACCTTTTATTGCTAGTGCCTCTACCAAGCCAGGAAAGTCATGTATACGTGTATCGATACCACCACTTTTTATTGCTAGTGCCTCTACCAAGCCAGGAATGTCATGTATACGTGTATCGATACCACCAAATTTTATTGCTAGTGCCTCTACCAAGCCATGCAAGTCATGTATAGGTGTATCGATACCACCACCTTTTATTGCTAGTGCCTCTACCAAGCCAGGAAAGTCATGTATACGTGTATCGATACCACCACTTTTTATTGTTAGTACCTCTACCAAACCAGGAAAGTCATGTATACGTGTATCGATACCACCACTTTTTATTGCTAGTGTCTCTACCAAGCCAGGAAAGTCATGTATACGTGTATCGATACCACCATTTTTTATTGCTAGTGCCTCTACCAAGCCATGCAAGTCATGTATAGGTGTATCGATACCACCACCTTTTATTGCTAGTGCCTCTACCAAGCCAGGAATGTCATGTATACGTGTATCGATACCACCACTTTTTATTGCTAGTGCCTCTACCAAGCCAGGAAAGTCATGTATACGTGTATCGATACCACCACTTTTTATTGCTAGTGCCTCTACCAAGCCAGGAAAGTCATGTATACGTGTATCGATACCACCACTTTTTATTGTTAGGGCCTCTACCAAGCCATGCAAGTCATGTATAGGTGTATCGATACCACCACTTTTTATTGTTAGTGCCTCTACCAAGCCAGGAAAGTCATGTATACGTGTATCGATACCACCACTTTTTACTGCTAGTGCCTCTACCAAGCCAGGAAAGTCATGTATACGTGTATCGATACCACCACTTTTTATTGCTAGTGCCTCTACCAAGCCAGGAAAGT
The DNA here is from genome assembly GCA_963680875.1 of Bathymodiolus brooksi. NCBI lineage: Eukaryota > Metazoa > Mollusca > Bivalvia > Mytilida > Modiolidae > Bathymodiolus > Bathymodiolus brooksi. Next base: position 18,540,990 of record OY804587.1, on the reverse strand, counting down.
CATGTATACGTGTATCGATACCACCACATTTTATTGCTAGTGCCTCTACCAAGCCATGCAAGTCATGTATAGGTGTATCGATACCACCACCTTTTATTGCTAGTGCCTCTACCAAGCCAGGAAAGTCATGTATACGTGTATCGATACCACCACTTTTTATTGTTAGTGCCTCTACCAAGCCAGGAAAGTCATGTATACGTGTATCGATACCACCACTTTTTATTGCTAGTGCCTCTACCAAACCAGGAAAGTCATGTATACGTGTATCGATACCACCACTTTTTATTGCTAGTGCCTCTACCAAGCCAGGAATGTCATGTATACGTGTATCGATACCACCACTTTTTATTGTTAGTGCCTCTACCAAACCAGGAAAGTCATGTATACGTGTATCGATACCACCACTTTTTATTGCTAGTGTCTCTACCAAGCCAGGAAAGTCATGTATACGTGTATCGATACCACCATTTTTTATTGCTAGTGCCTCTACCAAGCCATGCAAGTCATGTATAGGTGTATCGATACCACCACCTTTTATTGCTAGTGCCTCTACCAAGCCAGGAATGTCATGTATACGTGTATCGATACCACCACTTTTTATTGCTAGTGCCTCTACCAAGCCAGGAAAGTCATGTATACGTGTATCGATACCACCACTTTTTATTGTTAGGGCCTCTACCAAGCCATGCAAGTCATGTATAGGTGTATCGATACCACCACTTTTTATTGTTAGTGCCTCTACCAAGCCAGGAAAGTCATGTATACGTGTATCGATACCACCACATTTTACTGCTAGTGCCTCTACCAAGCCAGGAAATTCATGTATACGTGTATCGATACCACCACTTTTTATTGCTAGTGCCTCTACCAAGCCAGGAAAGTCATGTATACGTGTATCGATACCACCAAATTTTATTGCTAGTGCCTCTACCAAGCCATGCAAGTCATGTATAGGTGTATCGATACCACCACCTTTTATTGCTAGTGCCTCTACCAAGCCAGGAAAGTCATGTATACGTGTATCGATACCACCACTTTTTATTGTTAGTGCCTCTACCAAGCCAGGAAAGTCATGTATACGTGTATCGATACCACCACTTTTTATTGCTAGTGCCTCTACCAAACCAGGAAAGTCATGTATACGTGTATTGATACCACCACTTTTTATTGCTAGTGCCTCTACCAAGCCAGGAATGTCATGTATACGTGTATCGATACCACCAAATTTTATTGCTAGTGCCTCTACCAAGCCATGCAAGTCATGTATAGGTGTATCGATACCACCACCTTTTACTGCTAGTGCCTCTACCAAGCCAGGAAAGTCATGTATACGTGTATCGATACCACCACTTTTTATTGCTAGTGCCTCTACCAAGCCAGGAAAGTCATGTATACGTGTATCGATACCACCACTTTTTATTGCTAGTGCCTCTACCAAGCCAGGAATGTCATGTATACGTGTATCGATACCACCAAATTTTATTGCTAGTGCCTCTACCAAGCCATGCAAGTCATGTATAGGTGTATCGATACCACCACCTTTTATTGCTAGTGCCTCTACCAAGCCAGGAAAGTCATGTATACGTGTATCGATACCACCACTTTTTATTGTTAGTGCCTCTACCAAACCAGGAAAGTCATGTATACGTGTATCGATACCACCACTTTTTATTGCTAGTGTCTCTACCAAGCCAGGAAAGTCATGTATACGTGTATCGATACCACCATTTTTTATTGCTAGTGCCTCTACCAAGCCATGCAAGTCATGTATAGGTGTATCGATACCACCACCTTTTATTGCTAGTGCCTCTACCAAGCCAGGAATGTCATGTATACGTGTATCGATACCACCACTTTTTATTGCTAGTGCCTCTACCAAGCCAGGAAAGTCATGTATACGTGTATCGATACCACCACTTTTTATTGCTAGTGCCTCTACCAAGCCAGGAAAGTCATGTATACGTGTATCGATACCACCACTTTTTATTGTTAGGGCCTCTACCAAGCCATGCAAGTCATGTATAGGTGTATCGATACCACCACTTTTTATTGTTAGTGCCTCTACCAAGCCAGGAAAGTCATGTATACGTGTATCGATACCACCACTTTTTACTGCTAGTGCCTCTACCAAGCCAGGAATGTCATGTATACGTGTATCGATACCACCACTTTTTATTGCTAGTGCCTCTACCAAGCCAGGAAAGTCATGTATACGTGTATCGATACCACCACATTTTATTGCTAGTGCCTCTACCAAGCCATGCAAGTCATGTATAGGTGTATCGATACCACCACCTTTTATTGCTAGTGCCTCTACCAAGCCAGGAAAGTCATGTATACGTGTATCGATACCACCACTTTTTATTGTTAGTGCCTCTACCAAGCCAGGAAAGTCATGTATACGTGTATCGATACCACCACTTTTTATTGCTAGTGCCTCTACCAAACCAGGAAAGTCATGTATACGTGTATCGATACCACCACTTTTTATTGCTAGTGCCTCTACCAAGCCAGGAATGTCATGTATACGTGTATCGATACCACCACTTTTTATTGTTAGTGCCTCTACCAAACCAGGAAAGTCATGTATACGTGTATCGATACCACCACTTTTTATTGCTAGTGTCTCTACCAAGCCAGGAAAGTCATGTATACGTGTATCGATACCACCATTTTTTATTGCTAGTGCCTCTACCAAGCCATGCAAGTCATGTATAGGTGTATCGATACCACCACCTTTTATTGCTAGTGCCTCTACCAAGCCAGGAATGTCATGTATACGTGTATCGATACCACCACTTTTTATTGCTAGTGCCTCTACCAAGCCAGGAAAGTCATGTATACGTGTATCGATACCACCACTTTTTATTGTTAGGGCCTCTACCAAGCCATGCAAGTCATGTATAGGTGTATCGATACCACCACTTTTTATTGTTAGTGCCTCTACCAAGCCAGGAAAGTCATGTATACGTGTATCGATACCACCACATTTTACTGCTAGTGCCTCTACCAAGCCAGGAAATTCATGTATACGTGTATCGATACCACCACTTTTTATTGCTAGTGCCTCTACCAAGCCAGGAAAGTCATGTATACGTGTATCGATACCACCACATTTTATTGCTAGTGCCTCTACCAAGCCAGGAAAGTCATGTATACGTGTATCGATACCACCACTTTTTATTGCTAGTGCCTCTACCAAGCCAGGAATGTCATGTATACGTGTATCGATACCACCAAATTTTATTGCTAGTGCCTCTACCAAGCCATGCAAGTCATGTATAGGTGTATCGATACCACCACCTTTTATTGCTAGTGCCTCTACCAAGCCAGGAAAGTCATGTATACGTGTATCGATACCACCACTTTTTATTGTTAGTGCCTCTACCAAGCCAGGAAAGTCATGTATACGTGTATCGATACCACCAAATTTTATTGCTAGTGCCTCTACCAAGCCATGCAAGTCATGTATAGGTGTATCGATACCACCACCTTTTATTGCTAGTGCCTCTACCAAGCCAGGAAAGTCATGTATACGTGTATCGATACCACCACTTTTTATTGTTAGTGCCTCTACCAAGCCAGGAAAGTCATGTATACGTGTATCGATACCACCACTTTTTATTGCTAGTGCCTCTACCAAACCAGGAAAGTCATGTATACGTGTATCGATACCACCACTTTTTATTGCTAGTGCCTCTACCAAGCCAGGAATGTCATGTATACGTGTATCGATACCACCAAATTTTATTGCTAGTGCCTCTACCAAGCCATGCAAGTCATGTATAGGTGTATCGATACCACCACCTTTTACTGCTAGTGCCTCTACCAAGCCAGGAAAGTCATGTATACGTGTATCGATACCACCACTTTTTATTGCTAGTGCCTCTACCAAGCCAGGAAAGTCATGTATACGTGTATCGATACCACCACTTTTTATTGCTAGTGCCTCTACCAAGCCAGGAATGTCATGTATACGTGTATCGATACCACCAAATTTTATTGCTAGTGCCTCTACCAAGCCATGCAAGTCATGTATAGGTGTATCGATACCACCACCTTTTATTGCTAGTGCCTCTACCAAGCCAGGAAAGTCATGTATACGTGTATCGATACCACCACTTTTTATTGTTAGTGCCTCTACCAAACCAGGAAAGTCATGTATACGTGTATCGATACCACCACTTTTTATTGCTAGTGTCTCTACCAAGCCAGGAAAGTCATGTATACGTGTATCGATACCACCATTTTTTATTGCTAGTGCCTCTACCAAGCCATGCAAGTCATGTATAGGTGTATCGATACCACCACCTTTTATTGCTAGTGCCTCTACCAAGCCAGGAATGTCATGTATACGTGTATCGATACCACCACTTTTTATAGCTAGTGCCTCTACCAAGCCAGGAAAGTCATGTATACGTGTATCGATACCACCACTTTTTATTGTTAGGGCCTCTACCAAGCCATGCAAGTCATGTATAGGTGTATCGATACCACCACTTTTTATTGTTAGTGCCTCTACCAAGCCAGGAAAGTCATGTATACGTGTATCGATACCACCACTTTTTACTGCTAGTGCCTCTACCAAGCCAGGAAAGTCATGTATACGTGTATCGATACCACCACTTTTTATTGCTAGTGCCTCTACCAAGCCAGGAAAGTCATGTATACGTGTATCGATACCACCACATTTTATTGCTAGTGCCTCTACCAAGCCATGCAAGTCATGTATAGGTGTATCGATACCACCACCTTTTATTGCTAGTGCCTCTACCAAGCCAGGAAAGTCATGTATACGTGTATCGATACCACCACTTTTTATTGTTAGTGCCTCTACCAAGCCAGGAAAGTCATGTATACGTGTATCGATACCACCACTTTTTATTGCTAGTGCCTCTACCAAACCAGGAAAGTCATGTATACGTGTATCGATACCACCACTTTTTATTGCTAGTGCCTCTACCAAGCCAGGAATGTCATGTATACGTGTATCGATACCACCAAATTTTATTGCTAGTGCCTCTACCAAGCCATGCAAGTCATGTATAGGTGTATCGATACCACCACTTTTTATTGCTAGTGCCTCTAACAAGCCATGAAAGTCATGTATATGTGTATCGATACCACCACTTGTTATTGCTAGTGCCTCTACCATACCAGGAAAGTCATGTATACGTGTATCGATACCACCACTTTTTATTGCTAGTGCTTCTACCAAGCCAGGAAAGTCATGTATACGTGTATCGATACCACCACTTTTTATTGTTAGTGCCTCTACCAAGCCATGCAAGTCATGTATACGTGTATCGATACCACCACTTTTTACTGCTAGTGTCTCTACCAAGCCAGGAATGTCATGTATACGTGTATCGATACCACCACTTTTTATTGCTAGTGCCTCTACCAAGCCAGGAAAGTCATGTATATGTGTATCGATACCACCATTTTTTATTGCTAGTGCCTCTACCAAGCCATGCAAGTCATGTATAGGTGTATCGATACCACCACCTTTTATTGCTAGTGCCTCTACCAAGCCAGGAATGTCATGTATACGTGTATCGATACCACCACTTTTTATTGCTAGTGCCTCTACCAAGCCAGGAAAGTCATGTATACGTGTATCGATACCACCACTTTTTATTGTTAGGGCCTCTACCAAGCCATGCAAGTCATGTATAGGTGTATCGACACCACCACTTTTTATTGTTAGTGCCTCTACCAAGCCAGGAAAGTCATGTATACGTGTATCGATACCACCACTTTTTACTGCTAGTGCCTCTACCAAGCCAGGAAAGTCATGTATACGTGTATCGATACCACCACTTTTTATTGCTAGTGCCTCTACCAAGCCAGGAATGTCATGTATACGTGTATCGATACCACCACTTTTTATTGCTAGTGCCTCTAACAAGCCATGAAAGTCATGTATATGTGTATCGATACCACCACTTGTTATTGCTAGTGCCTCTACCATACCAGGAAAGTCATGTATACGTGTATCGATACCACCACTTTTTATTGCTAGTGCTTCTACCAAGCCAGGAAAGTCATGTATACGTGTATCGATACCACCACTTTTTATTGTTAGTGCCTCTACCAAGCCATGCAAGTCATGTATACGTGTATCGATACCACCACTTTTTACTGCTAGTGTCTCTACCAAGCCAGGAATGTCATGTATACGTGTATCGATACCACCACTTTTTATTGCTAGTGCCTCTACCAAGCCAGGAAAGTCATGTATATGTGTATCGATACCACCATTTTTTATTGCTAGTGCCTCTACCAAGCCATGCAAGTCATGTATAGGTGTATCGATACCACCACCTTTTATTGCTAGTGCCTCTACCAAGCCAGGAATGTCATGTATACGTGTATCGATACCACCACTTTTTATTGCTAGTGCCTCTACCAAGCCAGGAAAGTCATGTATACGTGTATCGATACCACCACTTTTTATTGTTAGGGCCTCTACCAAGCCATGCAAGTCATGTATAGGTGTATCGACACCACCACTTTTTATTGTTAGTGCCTCTACCAAGCCAGGAAAGTCATGTATACGTGTATCGATACCACCACTTTTTACTGCTAGTGCCTCTACCAAGCCAGGAAAGTCATGTATACGTGTATCGATACCACCACTTTTTACTGCTAGTGCCTCTACCAAGCCAGGAAAGTCATGTATACGTGTATCGATACCACCACATTTTATTGCTAGTGCCTCTACCAAGCCAGGAAAGTCATGTATACGTGTATCGATACCACCACTTTTTATTGCTAGTGCCTCTACCAAGCCAGGAATGTCATGTATACGTGTATCGATACCACCAAATTTTATTGCTAGTGCCTCTACCAAGCCATGCAAGTCATGTATAGGTGTATCGATACCACCACCTTTTATTGCTAGTGCCTCTACCAAGCCAGGAAAGTCATGTATACGTGTATCGATACCACCACTTTTTATTGTTAGTGCCTCTACCAAGCCAGGAAAGTCATGTATACGTGTATCGATACCACCACTTTTTATTGCTAGTGCCTCTACCAAACCAGGAAAGTCATGTATACGTGTATCGATACCACCACTTTTTATTGCTAGTGCCTCTACCAAGCCAGGAATGTCATGTATACGTGTATCGATACCACCACTTTTTATTGCTAGTGCCTCTACCAAACCAGGAAAGTCATGTATACGTGTATCGATACCACCACTTTTTATTGCTAGTGCCTCTACCAAGCCAGGAATGTCATGTATACGTGTATCGATACCACCAAATTTTATTGCTAGTGCCTCTACCAAGCCATGCAAGTCATGTATAGGTGTATCGATACCACCACCTTTTACTGCTAGTGCCTCTACCAAGCCAGGAAAGTCATGTATACGTGTATCGATACCACCACTTTTTATTGCTAGTGCCTCTACCAAACCAGGAAAGTCATGTATACGTGTATCGATACCACCACTTTTTATTGCTAGTGTCTCTACCAAGCCAGGAAAGTCATGTATACGTGTATCGATACCACCATTTTTTATTGCTAGTGCCTCTACCAAGCCATGCAAGTCATGTATAGGTGTATCGATACCACCACCTTTTATTGCTAGTGCCTCTACCAAGCCAGGAAAGTCATGTATACGTGTATCGATACCACCACTTTTTATTGTTAGGGCCTCTACCAAGCCATGCAAGTCATGTATAGGTGTATCGATACCACCACTTTTTATTGTTAGTGCCTCTACCAAGCCAGGAAAGTCATGTATACGTGTATCGATACCACCACTTTTTACTGCTAGTGCCTCTACCAAGCCAGGAAAGTCATGTATACGTGTATCGATACCACCACTTTTTACTGCTAGTGCCTCTACCAAGCCAGGAAAGTCATGTATACGTGTATCGATACCACCACATTTTATTGCTAGTGCCTCTACCAAGCCAGGAAAGTCATGTATACGTGTATCGATACCACCACTTTTTATTGCTAGTGCCTCTACCAAGCCAGGAAAGTCATGTATACGTGTATCGATACCACCACTTTTTATTGCTAGTGCCTCTACCAAGCCAGGAATGTCATGTATACGTGTATCGATACCACCAAATTTTATTGCTAGTGCCTCTACCAAGCCATGCAAGTCATGTATAGGTGTATCGATACCACCACCTTTTATTGCTAGTGCCTCTACCAAGCCAGGAAAGTCATGTATACGTGTATCGATACCACCACTTTTTATTGTTAGTGCCTCTACCAAACCAGGAAAGTCATGTATACGTGTATCGATACCACCACTTTTTATTGTTAGGGCCTCTACCAAGCCATGCAAGTCATGTATACGTGTATCGATACCACCACTTTTTACTGCTAGTGCCTCTACCAAGCCAGGAAAGTCATGTATACGTGTATCGATACCACCACATTTTATTGCTAGTGCCTCTACCAAGCCAGGAAAGTCATGTATACGTGTATCGATACCACCACATTTTATTGCTAGTGCCTCTACCAAGCCAGGAAAGTCATGTATACGTGTATCGATACCACCAAATTTTATTGCTAGTGCCTCTACCAAGCCATGCAAGTCATGTATAGGTGTATCGATACCACCACCTTTTATTGCTAGTGCCTCTACCAAGCCAGGAAAGTCATGTATACGTGTATCGATACCACCACTTTTTATTGTTAGTGCCTCTACCAAGCCAGGAAAGTCATGTATACGTGTATCGATACCACCACTTTTTATTGCTAGTGCCTCTACCAAACCAGGAAAGTCATGTATACGTGTATCGATACCACCACTTTTTATTGCTAGTGCCTCTACCAAGCCAGGAATGTCATGTATACGTGTATCGATACCACCACTTTTTATTGCTAGTGCCTCTACCAAACCAGGAAAGTCATGTATACGTGTATCGATACCACCACTTTTTATTGCTAGTGCCTCTACCAAGCCAGGAATGTCATGTATACGTGTATCGATACCACCAAATTTTATTGCTAGTGCCTCTACCAAGCCATGCAAGTCATGTATAGGTGTATCGATACCACCACCTTTTACTGCTAGTGCCTCTACCAAGCCAGGAAAGTCATGTATACGTGTATCGATACCACCACTTTTTATTGCTAGTGCCTCTACCAAACCAGGAAAGTCATGTATACGTGTATCGATACCACCACTTTTTATTGCTAGTGTCTCTACCAAGCCAGGAAAGTCATGTATACGTGTATCGATACCACCATTTTTTATTGCTAGTGCCTCTACCAAGCCATGCAAGTCATGTATAGGTGTATCGATACCACCACCTTTTATTGCTAGTGCCTCTACCAAGCCAGGAAAGTCATGTATACGTGTATCGATACCACCACTTTTTATTGTTAGGGCCTCTACCAAGCCATGCAAGTCATGTATAGGTGTATCGATACCACCACTTTTTATTGTTAGTGCCTCTACCAAGCCAGGAAAGTCATGTATACGTGTATCGATACCACCACTTTTTACTGCTAGTGCCTCTACCAAGCCAGGAAAGTCATGTATACGTGTATCGATACCACCACTTTTTACTGCTAGTGCCTCTACCAAGCCAGGAAAGTCATGTATACGTGTATCGATACCACCACATTTTATTGCTAGTGCCTCTACCAAGCCAGGAAAGTCATGTATACGTGTATCGATACCACCACTTTTTATTGCTAGTGCCTCTACCAAGCCAGGAATGTCATGTATACGTGTATCGATACCACCAAATTTTATTGCTAGTGCCTCTACCAAGCCATGCAAGTCATGTATAGGTGTATCGATACCACCACCTTTTATTGCTAGTGCCTCTACCAAGCCAGGAAAGTCATGTATACGTGTATCGATACCACCACTTTTTATTGTTAGTGCCTCTACCAAGCCAGGAAAGTCATGTATACGTGTATCGATACCACCACTTTTTATTGTTAGGGCCTCTACCAAGCCATGCAAGTCATGTATAGGTGTATCGATACCACCACTTTTTATTGTTAGTGCCTCTACCAAGCCAGGAAAGTCATGTATACGTGTATCGATACCACCACTTTTTACTGCTAGTGCCTCTACCAAGCCAGGAAAGTCATGTATACGTGTATCGATACCACCACTTTTTACTGCTAGTGCCTCTACCAAGCCAGGAAAGTCATGTATACGTGTATCGATACCACCACATTTTATTGCTAGTGCCTCTACCAAGCCAGGAAAGTCATGTATACGTGTATCGATACCACCACTTTTTATTGCTAGTGCCTCTACCAAGCCAGGAAAGTCATGTATACGTGTATCGATACCACCACTTTTTATTGCTAGTGCCTCTACCAAGCCAGGAATGTCATGTATACGTGTATCGATACCACCAAATTTTATTGCTAGTGCCTCTACCAAGCCATGCAAGTCATGTATAGGTGTATCGATACCACCACCTTTTATTGCTAGTGCCTCTACCAAGCCAGGAAAGTCATGTATACGTGTATCGATACCACCACTTTTTATTGTTAGTGCCTCTACCAAACCAGGAAAGTCATGTATACGTGTATCGATACCACCACTTTTTATTGTTAGGGCCTCTACCAAGCCATGCAAGTCATGTATACGTGTATCGATACCACCACTTTTTACTGCTAGTGCCTCTACCAAGCCAGGAAAGTCATGTATACGTGTATCGATACCACCACATTTTATTGCTAGTGCCTCTACCAAGCCAGGAAAGTCATGTATACGTGTATCGATACCACCACATTTTATTGCTAGTGCCTCTACCAAGCCAGGAAAGTCATGTATACGTGTATCGATACCACCAAATTTTATTGCTAGTGCCTCTACCAAGCCATGCAAGTCATGTATAGGTGTATCGATACCACCACCTTTTATTGCTAGTGCCTCTACCAAGCCAGGAAAGTCATGTATACGTGTATCGATACCACCACTTTTTATTGTTAGTGCCTCTACCAAGCCAGGAAAGTCATGTATACGTGTATCGATACCACCACTTTTTATTGCTAGTGCCTCTACCAAACCAGGAAAGTCATGTATACGTGTATCGATACCACCACTTTTTATTGCTAGTGCCTCTACCAAGCCAGGAATGTCATGTATACGTGTATCGATACCACCACTTTTTATTGCTAGTGCCTCTACCAAACCAGGAAAGTCATGTATACGTGTATCGATACCACCACTTTTTATTGCTAGTGCCTCTACCAAGCCAGGAATGTCATGTATACGTGTATCGATACCACCAAATTTTATTGCTAGTGCCTCTACCAAGCCATGCAAGTCATGTATAGGTGTATCGATACCACCACCTTTTACTGCTAGTGCCTCTACCAAGCCAGGAAAGTCATGTATACGTGTATCGATACCACCACTTTTTATTGCTAGTGCCTCTACCAAACCAGGAAAGTCATGTATACGTGTATCGATACCACCACTTTTTATTGCTAGTGTCTCTACCAAGCCAGGAAAGTCATGTATACGTGTATCGATACCACCATTTTTTATTGCTAGTGCCTCTACCAAGCCATGCAAGTCATGTATAGGTGTATCGATACCACCACCTTTTATTGCTAGTGCCTCTACCAAGCCAGGAAAGTCATGTATACGTGTATCGATACCACCACTTTTTATTGTTAGGGCCTCTACCAAGCCATGCAAGTCATGTATAGGTGTATCGATACCACCACTTTTTATTGTTAGTGCCTCTACCAAGCCAGGAAAGTCATGTATACGTGTATCGATACCACCACTTTTTACTGCTAGTGCCTCTACCAAGCCAGGAAAGTCATGTATACGTGTATCGATACCACCACTTTTTACTGCTAGTGCCTCTACCAAGCCAGGAAAGTCATGTATACGTGTATCGATACCACCACATTTTATTGCTAGTGCCTCTACCAAGCCAGGAAAGTCATGTATACGTGTATCGATACCACCACTTTTTATTGCTAGTGCCTCTACCAAGCCAGGAATGTCATGTATACGTGTATCGATACCACCAAATTTTATTGCTAGTGCCTCTACCAAGCCATGCAAGTCATGTATAGGTGTATCGATACCACCACCTTTTATTGCTAGTGCCTCTACCAAGCCAGGAAAGTCATGTATACGTGTATCGATACCACCACTTTTTATTGTTAGTGCCTCTACCAAGCCAGGAAAGTCATGTATACGTGTATCGATACCACCACTTTTTATTGCTAGTGCCTCTACCAAGCCAGGAATGTCATGTATACGTGTATCGATACCACCAAATTTTACTGCTAGTGCCTCTACCAAGCCATGCAAGTCATGTATAGGTGTATCGATACCACCACCTTTTACTGCTAGTGCCTCTACCAAGCCAGGAAAGTCATGTATACGTGTATCGATACCACCACTTTTTATTGCTAGTGCCTCTACCAAGCCAGGAAAGTCATGTATACGTGTATCGATACCACCACTTTTTATTGCTAGTGCCTCTACCAAGCCAGGAATGTCATGTATACGTGTATCGATACCACCAAATTTTATTGCTAGTGCCTCTACCAAGCCATGCAAGTCATGTATAGGTGTATCGATACCACCACCTTTTATTGCTAGTGCCTCTACCAAGCCAGGAAAGTCATGTATACGTGTATCGATACCACCACTTTTTATTGTTAGTGCCTCTACCAAACCAGGAAAGTCATGTATACGTGTATCTATACCACCACTTTTTATTGCTAGTGTCTCTACCAAGCCAGGAAAGTCATGTATACGTGTATCGATACCACCATTTTTTATTGCTAGTGCCTCTACCAAGCCATGCAAGTCATGTATAGGTGTATCGATACCACCACCTTTTATTGCTAGTGCCTCTACCAAGCCAGGAATGTCATGTATACGTGTATCGATACCACCACTTTTTATTGCTAGTGCCTCTACCAAGCCAGGAAAGTCATGTATACGTGTATCGATACCACCACTTTTTATTGTTAGGGCCTCTACCAAGCCATGCAAGTCATGTATAGGTGTATCGATACCACCACTTTTTATTGTTAGTGCCTCTACCAAGCCAGGAAAGTCATGTATACGTGTATCGATACCACCACTTTTTACTGCTAGTGCCTCTACCAAGCCAGGAAAGTCATGTATACGTGTATCGATACCACCACTTTTTACTGCTAGTGCCTCTACCAAGCCAGGAAAGTCATGTATACGTGTATCGATACCACCACATTTTATTGCTAGTGCCTCTACCAAGCCAGGAAAGTCATGTATACGTGTATCGATACCACCACTTTTTATTGCTAGTGCCTCTACCAAGCCAGGAATGTCATGTATACGTGTATCGATACCACCAAATTTTATTGCTAGTGCCTCTACCAAGCCATGCAAGTCATGTATAGGTGTATCGATACCACCACCTTTTATTGCTAGTGTCTCTACCAAGCCAGGAAAGTCATGTATAGGTGTATCGATACCACCACTTTTTATTGTTAGAGCCTCTACCAAGCCAGGAAAGTCATGTATACGTGTATCGATACCACCACTTTTTATTGCTAGTGCCTCTACCAAACCAGGAAAGTCATGTATACGTGTATCGATACCACCACTTTTTATTGCTAGTGCCTCTACCAAGCCAGGAATGTCATGTATACGTGTATCGATACCACCACTTTTTATTGCTAGTGCCTCTAACAAGCCATGAAAGTCATGTATATGTGTATCGATACCACCACTTGTTATTGCTAGTGCCTCTACCATACCAGGAAAGTCATGTATACGTGTATCGATACCACCACTTTTTATTGCTAGTGCCTCTACCAAGCCAGGAAAGTCATGTATACGTGTATCGATACCACCACTTTTTATTGTTAGTGCCTCTACCAAGCCATGCAAGTCATGTATACGTGTATCGATACCACCACTTTTTACTGCTAGTGTCTCTACCAAGCCAGGAATGTCATGTATACGTGTATCGATACCACCACTTTTTATTGCTAGTGCCTCTACCAAGCCAGGAAAGTCATGTATACGTGTATCGATACCACCACTTTTTATTGCTAGTGCCTCTACCAAGCCATGAAAGTCATATATACGTGTATCGATACCACCACTTTTTACTGCTAGTGCCTCTACCAAGCCAGGAAAGTCATGTATACGTGTATCGATACCACCACTTTTTATTGTTAGTGCCTCTACCAAGCCATGCAAGTCATGTATACGTGTATCGATACCACCACTTTTTACTGCTAGTGTCTCTACCAAGCCAGGAATGTCATGTATACGTGTATCGATACCACCACTTTTTATTGCTAGTGCCTCTACCAAGCCAGGAAAGTCATGTATACGTGTATCGATACCACCACTTTTTATTGCTAGTGCCTCTACCAAGCCATGAAAGTCATATATACGTGTATCGATACCACCACTTTTTACTGCTAGTGCCTCTACCAAGCCAGGAAAGTCATGTATACGTGTATCGATACCACCACTTTTTGTTGCTAGTGCCTCTACCAAGCCAGGAAAGTCATGTATACGTGTATGGATACCACCACTTTTTATTGATAGTGCCTCTACCAAGCCAGGAATGTCATGTATACGTGTATCGATACCACCACTTTTTATTGCTAGTGCCTCTACCAAGCCATGAAAGTCATGTATACGTGTATCGATACCACCACTTTTTATTGCTAGTGCCTCTACCAAGCCATGAAAGTCATGTATACGTGTATCGATACCACCACTTTTTATTGTTAGTGCCTCTACCAAGCCAGGAAAATCATGTATACGTGTATCGATACCACCACTTTTTATTGTTAGTGCCTCTACCAAGCCAGGAAAGTCATGTATACGTGTATCGATACCACCACTTTTTATTGCTAGTGACTCTACCAAGCCAGGAAAGTCATGTATACGTGTATCGATACCACCACTTTTTATTGTTAGTGCCTCTACCAAGCCAGGAAAGTCATGTATACGTGTATCGATACCACCACTTTTTATTGTTAGTGCATCTACCAAGCCAGGAAAGTCATGTATACGTGTATCGATACCACCACTTTTTATTGTTAGTGCCTCTACCAAGCCAGGAAAGTCATGTATCGTTTATCGATTTCCCCCATGTTTCTACGATTTTTCTATAAGATTTTGGAACTGTTCTGACAGTGTGATATTTTTATTTTATTTTATTCTGTAAACTGGTAAATGCGTACAACATTTCATTATCATCACTTTTTGTGTACTAAACAGCAAGCAAATTAATACATACAAAATATTAATTTTCATCTCCTTTCTTTGCCTAACAGCAAACAGATGAATGCATGGAAAATGTCAATAACATCTCTTTTCTGTACTCAGCAGCAAACAGATGAATGCATACGAAATCTCCACCTGTGCTCAGCAGACGACTTTACTCTGTCATCTTCCTAATCAACAGACTTCACTGACTCACACTTGTTATCGTGTTCAATTTAACCAGTTTATGTTTTTGAATCCATAATTTACCTTGTTAACTTTTAGTTGATAAACAGCTTGGCACATATTTTTATATAACATCACTAGAGCTATCTCTTTGATATCGTTTGACCTTATCTTAAAATTGAATTCTTGTATATTTTTTTTTATCGTATATGTTTAATATGCATTCTTTGTCTTTTGTTAAAACAAAGAAAAAATATAAACCAATATAAGTCTGGTAAGTATTGATTATGTTGCCTCGTTTATTTTAATTTAGGACACCATCGGTGGTATGATGGTACTCAACACGATTTCCATGTCAAATGATGTTCAGTTCTATTGACAGTAACATGATTGCTTACCCATTCGGTGCACTTGATTTAGCCCACGATAATGTGTTAATGGGGGAGATCTCGTTATTCAATCTTTAGTTTTATGCTGGTATTTTGTGGATAATTTTTTGTCTTTTTGTCATTTTTCTTTTCACCATTTAGTGTTTGTTCTTCGATTAATAATTTCTGACTACCTCTTTGGTATCTTCAAACTTTTCTTGTAGTAAATATGTGCTAAATTGCTGGTCTGATCAAATTTCCCTATTTACACAGCATTTAAGAGGGGTTTGGATCCCATTAATCGGTTTAAACCCACCACATTGTAGTGCCTGGATTTTAATCGACATGCCGTGGTATTGTTTGTGTTCAATAATTGAAAGTGGTGAGAGCTAGTTTTTCACTTTGTTGTTGATATGTATGATTCATGTGGATCATGAAATTTCCTAAAAGAACTTGGTTTACAACGTCTTATGCTCTCTTAGATCAGCAAAAGGAGGCTCAAGTACCTTGGTCACGCAAATAGAAACACAAAAACAGACCTGATGACAACTGTGCTGCAGGACAAAGTAGAGGCAAAAAGAAATCAAGGAAGACCTCCTACATCGTACATTGACAACGTGAAAGCTGACAATGGTCTACAACTTTATGAAGTAATTCATCAAAGCAGAGACCGGGACAGATGGCGGCCTGTTGTGACAAGGAGTGGGACACCAACGGACGGACACGGCCATGGTGACAGGTGATGTGGATCATCATTGTTGAAATAGTGGTGATTCATGTGGTTTTTGTGTGATTGTAGACCGCCACTGTTTTAGCTATTGGTGACGTATTCTGTTACGGTTAATTGTCAATCACTAATGTTTGACTTGTGGTGGTTTATGATGATCACGACTGTATAAATAGGGATGATTCATGTGATTGTGGTTGATGAGGGTGTCGATCATCATTGCTTAATAAATGGCTATACATGTCAATCACCATTCTTTACAAAGTATTGCAATTTGTGGAGGAAACCGGAGTACCCGGAGAAAACAACCGACCTGCCCCAAGTCATTGACAAGCTTATCACATAATGTTGTATCGAGTACACCTCGCCATGAGAGGTGTGTGCGATTGTCGATCATCATTGGTTTACTAGTGATGATTCAAGAATATCATTACTGTTTAACTAGTGACGTTCCATGCTGTTGTTTCATGCGAATATCAACCATCACTGCTTAACTAATAGTGATTCATTCTGTTTTCAAATTTGTTTGTTTCTGATACTTGTGTTCATTGCCAGTTCTTATAGCAATTTGTTAGCTACATCGCTACTACAAGACTTACTGGGTAGAAAACCCCTGATAGTTATATCGACCAGTGAAACCCCCGGCCATGAGTAGATGTCTGGAAACCGTAACAGTTTAGGTGGGTATCCGGGCACGTACTCATGTCAGTGGTATGAGCCTGGACAGAAATCAACGACCGCTGTCACTCTGCCTCTTATTTTAGATGAAACTGATTTTGAGCTTGAAATAAAGGATACCACAGATACAGATAGGTCTGCTTCATACCTTGACCTACACCTCGAAATTGACAAACAGGGCGGCTAAGAACAAAACTTTACAACAAAAGAGATTATTTCAATTTCCCATTGTGAACTTTCCATTTATATGTAGCAACATTCCAGCAGCGCCTGCATATGAAGTATACATCTCGCAGTTGATCCGATATACCAGAGCTCGTGGTTTCTATCAGGATTTCCTTGATAGAGTGTTGCTGCTAACAAGGAAGCTACTGAACCCAGGGTACTTATTGGTTAAGTTGAAGTCATCACTTCGAAAGTTTTACGGTCGCCACCGTGACTTGATTAACCGTTACGGAACATCTGTGTCACAAATGACCACGAATACGTTCCAATTGTCGTAAACAGTTTCCGGTCCTTTCTTCATTCATGACTTATCGCCGGGTTTGTAACTAGAGTAACGCGACGGGTGCCACTAGTGGAGCAGAAACTACTTATCTGTCTGGACAACTGAGTTCACCCCCGGTTTTTAGTGATTACCCCTTTGGTATATGCAAACTCTTCTTGTCTTAAATGCTACAGCCATAAACGACGCTTTCATTAATTTAACAAATGACTAGAGAATATATTACCGGTAGCATTTTATTTAAATGGTATTCAAAATGAAAATACAGCTGATTATAATATATAGTTCTATGATAGTTCAGGGACAAATCAAACTACATGACGTTTTAATAAATTTGTGTTGAATGTTGTAATTTTTCCTGCCAACTCATTTACGCATTATGACTCAGAGTGTGCCGCCATGTTTTTCTTACACTGTCATCAAGTTGTTTCTTTCATTAAGTTGACAAGATAAATATACAAATAGCAATCCATTTTTCTTATACAATGTACCAATGTGCAAATCCTTCATCCTTTTAAAAAAATTAACACTTCTGAAAATATTAAATGGTAGCATTTTATCTGCAGGTGGACTGTCACAAAAGACAAAGCGAACACGACAAAACTAATTAATTAAATCTTTAACGTTGTCAGTTTCTGATGTTCAGTGAAACATACATCAAGATGTTTTATTTCACACGCATGTAATGTATTAGTTTGTCTTACGTGACCTTAGAACACCTTACGTGTTCTATATTACCTATATATGTAGATACAGTAGATATGAGAGAAACGTGAATAGAATTCTAGTACTAGTAGTTTGCAGGGGCGGATCCAGGATTTCAAGTTAGGGGGGCGCGCTTAAAAAAATTGCGCCGAGCGGAGGGAGGCGCGAAAAGTTTTGGGGTATTTCGTGTGAAAAATCACTATTTTACGCCAAAAATCATATGTTTTCCAATTTTAGGGGGGGGGGGGGGGGGGCGCCGGGTGCGGTGCGCCCCCCCCCTGGATCTGCCCCTGGTTTGTGTGACAGTGTCTAGTACTAGTAGTTTGTGTCACAGTGTCTAGTACTAGTAGTTTGTGTGACAGTGTCTATTACTAGTAGTTTGTGTGACAGTGTCTAGTACTAGTAGTTTGTGTGACAGTGTCTAGTACTAGTAGTTTGTGTGACAGTGTCTAGTACTGGTAGTTTGTGTGACAGTGTCTAGTACTAGCAGTTTGTGTGACAGTGTCTAGTACTAGTAGTCTGTGTGACAGTGTCTAGTACTAGTAGTTTGTGTGACAGTGTCTAGTACTAGTAGTTTGTGTGACAGTGTCTAGTACTAGTAGTTTGTGTGACAGTGTCTAGTACTAGTAGTTTGTGTGACAGTGTCTAGTACTAGTAGTCTGTGTGACAGTGTCTAGTACTAGTAGTCTGTGTGACAGTGTCTAGTACTAGTAGTTTGTGTGACAGTGTCTAGTACTAGTAGTTTGTGTGACAGTGTCTAGTACTAGTAGTCTGTGTGACAGTGTCTAGTACTAGTAGTCTGTGTGACAGTGTCTAGTACTAGTAGTTTGTGTGACAGTGTCTAGTACTAGTAGTTTGTGTGACAGTGTCTAGTACTAGTAGTCTGTGTGACAGTGTCTAGTACTAGTAGTCTGTGTGACAGTATCTAGTACTAGTAGTTTGTGTGACAGTGTCTAGTACTAGTAGTTTGTGTGACAGTGTCTAGTACTAGTAGTTTGTGTGAGTGTCTAGTACTAGTAGTCTGTGTGACAGTGTCTAGTACTAGTAGTTTGTGTGACAGTGTCTAGTACTGGTAGTTTGTGTGACAGTGTCTAGTACTAGTAGTTTGTGTGACAGTGTCTAGTACTAGTAGTTTGTGTGACAGTGTCTAGTACTAGTAGTTTGTGTGACAGTGTCTAGTACTAGTAGTCTGTGTGACAGTGTCTAGTACTAGTAGTCTGTGTGACAGTGTCTAGTACTAGTAGTCTGTGTGACAGTGTCTAGTACTGGTAGTTTGTGTGACAGTGTCTAGTACTAGTAGTCTGTGTGACAGTGTCTAGTACTAGTAGTCTGTGTGACAGTGTCTAGTACTAGTAGTCTGTGTGACAGTGTCTAGTACTAGTAGTTTGTGTGACAGTGTCTAGTACTAGTAGTTTGTGTGACAGTGTCTAGTACTAGTAGTTTGTGTGACAGTGTCTAGTACTAGTAGTTTGTGTGACAGTGTCTAGTACTAGTAGTTTGTGTGATAGTGTCTAGTACTAGTAGTTTGTGTGACAGTGTCTAGTACTAGTAGTCTGTGTGACAGTGTCTAGTACTAGTAGTCTGTGTGACAGTGTCTAGTACTAGTAGTTTGTGTGACAGTGTCTAGTACTAGTAGTTTGTGTGACAGTATCTAGTACTAGTAGTTTGTGTGACAGTATCTAGTACTAGTAGTTTGTGTGACAGTGTCTAGTACTAGTAGTTTGTGTGACAGTGTCTAGTACTAGTAGTTTGTGTGACAGTGTCTAGTACTAGTAGTTTGTGTGACAGTATCTAGTACTAGTAGTTTGTGTGACAGTGTCTAGTACTAGTAGTTTGTGTGACAGTGTCTAGTACTAGTAGTCTGTGTGACAGTGTCTAGTACTAGTAGTCTGTGTGACAGTGTCTAGTACTAGTAGTCTGTGTGACAGTATCTAGTACTAGTAGTTTGTGTGACAGTGTCTAGTACTAGTAGTTTGTGTGACAGTGTCTATTACTAGTAATCTGTGTGACAGTGTCTAGTACTAGTAGTTTGTGTGACAGTGTCTAGTACTAGTAGTTTGTGTGACAGTGTCTAGTACTAGTAGTCTGTGTGACAGTGTCTAGTACTAGTAGTTTGTGTGACAGTGTCTAGTACTAGTAGTTTGTGTGACAGTATCTAGTACTAGTAGTTTGTGTGACAGTGTCTAGTACTAGTAGTTTGTGTGACAGTGTCTAGTACTAGTAGTTTGTGTGACAGTATCTAGTACTAGTAGTTTGTGTGACAGTGTCTAGTACTAGTAGTTTGTGTGACAGTGTCTAAATTGTTTTGTGTTGTTTCTTGAATACTAGTAATAATAATCCATGTTCTGACAATGAGAAGTGTTTGAAGATACCAAAGGGGTAATCAGAATCCGTAAATCGAAGAAGAACAGACAACAAATTGACAAAAAAAAAAGGAAAAACAACGATCTACAAAGCATACACATAGCATTCAGGTGCTCCGGAAGGGTAAACAGTTCCTGCTCTACTACCTCCACTGAAGCTATAAAAGAACATAAACTGTGACGTCATCATCATTGCATCGAATATAACTTGTCCTCCCCATGCTATGGCTGAGAAATTGTTCATTTGGCGTTAAACAAAAATTACTCACTCACTTACTCATATAACTATGATGTCATTGTTTTTGTCTTGATGCTGTTTATCGTCAGTTTTCTTTTCTTCTTGTGTGTGTGTGTGTGTGTGTGTGTGTTCTGCATAGGAAAACCGACATATAGAGACCCCTTTACACCGACAGTAGGCACACTATTAACCCGGGACTCGTACTACAATGAGAAGAAATATATTAAGGCTTGATTTATTTCTTTATCGAGGTTCGTGTGAGGGATATCGGTACTTATTGTCACTTTCAGCTATTTCGGGCATATCAGACATATAATACGAAATGGTCGGTGAAAGTATTGACCTTCGGTAGGCGTCTAGAAACTTCAACACTTCATATTCTTCACTGCCCTTACTGTCAAATTCTAAGTGTATGTCAAGATATGAAGCAGACATAGTTGTATATATGGTATTCTTATCTCAATTTCAATTGTATAAATACGATCAACAGAGTCAACAAAATTATTTAGCGAAAGGACGTCATCTATAAAGCAGAACGTGAACTGAAAGAGCGAACTAGTTTCGTTTTGTTTATCCTGGAAGAACCCTGTGTGAAATCTGATTTCCATGATTAAAGAAGTAAATCCACGAGAAGAGGACATATCATAGCCATGGGAATGCCGACTGTCTGTTGAAAAATATGTCTACCGAACATAACAAAGACGTCGTCAATAAAAAACTCGAGCATTCTGATGATGGAAGTTTCAGAGAACTTTTTACTTCAATCAAAGTCGTTTTTTCACAAAATAAGATTTGTCCCTTCCTAAAACAAGATATTTGTATATACGTTGAACATTCTTTTTATTCTTATTTGCGACAAAGTTAAACTAATTCTTTTAATCAGTCTGTTAGTTAAAGTGGTGAGTAGTTTTGTAGAGGGTAGAGAGGTCAAATGTGTTGATGCTATTGCACGAGGAGAGGGATCTTATTTGTATGCAATTTAATGGATCTTTAGGTGTGTTAATTTACAATCTACATCTGATTCGCACCGCCCTATGAGTTGCTAGTGTCACAGTAACTCTGAAGCCTGGTTTTGAACGCTGATAAAATAGATGTTAATAACTTGGAAAGAGGTTTCGTGGGGCATATGACAGACCCAGCAATATATGTAAGGACATTTGTGCACTTTATGAATCCAATAGAGTGGAGGAAGATCCATTTCTTCATCTTTGGTTGAACTTCCAAAGGAACACAAAACAGAGAGAATGTCCTGCCATATTGGAATTTAGATCAACCCAAAACAAAAGTACAGTTTATAAAGGACCAACCGAGTAACATTCCAGTCAAGAGTTTTTTTCTTCAAATGGCTCAGTTGTCGGTTAACGGTCGCCACCATGACTTGGTTGACCGCTATGGAATATCTGTGTCACAAATGACCACGGATATGTTCCACTTGTCGTAAACACTTCCCGGTCCTTTCCTCATTCACGACTTATCACCAGGTTTGTAACTAGATTAACACGTCGGGTGCCACTAGTGAGGCAGGAACTGCTGACCCTTCCGGAGCACCCGAGTTCACCCCCAGTTTTTAGTGGGGTTCGTGTTACTCGATCTTTAGTTTCATATGTATGTTTTGTAGATCGTTGCTTGTCCTTTTGTACTTTTTTCTTTTGACCATTGTGTTGTCTGTTCTTCTTCGATATACGGATTCTGATTACCCCTTTGGTATCTTCAAACTCTTCTTGTTCCAGAAAGGAAGACTTTTAAAGCATTCTTCCCATAGAGTTAGATGTTCTGAAGGCATACTTGGATTTGCTATCCAAAATAAAGAAGTAAAAATAACAATCATTGTAAAGATCCATCGATCGTCATTCAACCACGTTTGTAGTTTCTGAGAAAAAGAGTTACATTCTTTTCCTCGTAGGTGTCGTATGGTAAACTATGTCTTCTGGTCAACATTCATTTCCTCGTAGGTATCATATGGTAAACTATGTCTTCTGGTCAACATTCATTTCCTCGTAGGTGTCGTATGGTAAACTATGTCTTCTGGTCAACATTCATTTCCTCGTTGGTATCATATGGTAAACTATGTCTTCTGGTCAACATTCATTTCCTCGTTGGTATCATATGGTAAACTATGTCTTCTGGTCAACATTCATTTCCTCGTTGGTATCATATGGTAAACTATGTCTTCTGGTCAACATTCATTTCCTCGTAGGTGTCGTATGGTAAACTATGTCTTCTGGTCAACATTCATTTCCTCGTAGGTGTCATATGGTAAACTATGTCTTCTGGTCAACATTCATTTCCTCGTTGGTATCATATGGTAAACTATGTCTTCTGGTCAACATTCATTTCCTCGTAGGTGTCGTATGGTAAACTATGTCTTCTGGTCAACATTCATTTCCTCGTAGGTGTCGTATGGTAAACTATGTCTTCTGGTCAACATTCATTTCCTCGTAGGTGTCGTATGGTAAACTATGTCTTCTGGTCAACATTCATTTCCTCGTTGGTATCATATGGTAAACTATGTCTTCTGGTCAACATTCATTTCCTCGTAGGTGTCGTATGGTAAACTATGTCTTCTGGTCAACATTCATTTCCTCGTAGGTGTCGTATGGTAAACTATGTCTTCTGGTCAACATTCATTTCCTCGTTAGTATCATATGGTAAACTATGTCTTCTGGTCAACATTCATTTCCTCGTAGGTGTCGTATGGTAAACTATGTCTTCTGGTCAACATTCATTTCCTCGTAGGTGTCGTATGGTAAACTATGTCTTCTGGTCAACATTCATTTCCTCGTAGGTGTCGTATGGTAAACTATGTCTTCTGGTCAACATTCATTTCCTCGTAGGTGTCGTATGGTAAACTATGTCTTCTGGTCAACATTCATTTCCTCGTTGGTATCATATGGTAAACTATGTCTTCTGGTCAACATTCATTTCCTCGTAGGTGTCGTATGGTAAACTATGTCTTCTGGTCAACATTCATTTCCTCGTAGGTGTCGTATGGTAAACTATGTCTTCTGGTCAACATTCATTTCCTCGTTAGTATCATATGGTAAACTATGTCTTCTGGTCAACATTCATTTCCTCGTAGGTGTCGTATGGTAAACTATGTCTTCTGGTCAACATTCATTTCCTCGTAGGTGTCGTATGGTAATCTATGTCTTCTGGTCAACATTCATTTCCTCGTAGGTGTCGTATGGTAAACTATGTCTTCTGGTCAACATTCATTTCCTCGTAGGTGTCGTATGGTAAACTATGTCTTCTGGTCAACATTCATTTCCTCGTTGGTATCATATGGTAAACTATGTCTTCTGGTCAACATTCATTTCCTCGTAGGTGTCGTATGGTAAACTATGTCTTCTGGTCAACATTCATTTCCTCGTTGGTATCATATGGTAAACTATGTCTTCTGGTCAACATTCATTTCCTCGTTGGTATCATATGGTAAACTATGTCTTCTGGTCAACATTCATTTCCTCGTTGGTATCATATGGTAAACTATGTCTTCTGGTCAACATTCATTTCCTCGTAGGTGTCGTATGGTAAACTATGTCTTCTGGTCAACATTCATTTCCTCGTAGGTGTCGTATGGTAAACTATGTCTTCTGGTCAACATTCATTTCCTCGTAGGTGTCATATGGTAAACTATGTCTTCTGGTCAACATTCATTTCCTCGTAGGTGTCATATGGTAAACTATGTCTTCTGGTCAACATTCATTTCCTCGTAGGTGTCGTATGGTAAACTATGTCTTCTGGTCATCTTGATTATGCGACGGACTCAAAAATCACAAACTTTAGCAATGACCATCCAGGAACATTCAAAAACATTTAATTTCAAGCCACTGAGTAGTTTTTTTTAACAAACGCGTCTTCGGGTTCAGTCAATCAAATTGCATTATTGGTTCTGACAGTCTTGACGAAATGAAGATCGGCTCTAAACTCATAAATACAGATGTGATTAACTGTCGGCACATTCTTCATTTAAATTTTCTTCACTTGCTCTTCTCGGTCTTTTCTTCTGTGTAAAATATGGTCCATATTCTTTTAGTTACACGACTCTATGCATTATAGCCTTTTTTTGTTTTCCTGTGATAATCTTTAATACCGCCCATAGACACACGATAGGCATCCTGCCTCATCATCAGATGCACAAATTTGTGTAGAGTACTTTTCTTTTACCGGCATTTAAACGACAAAAAACGAATCAGATCTGCTACAAGATATATCAATACCTGAAAATGGTAAATGAGGTTTCATCAGCAGATGTGCAAGCAGAATATATAAACAGGCGACACAATATAAACTCCACCTCCACAAGCAGGAGGTCGTCGGGAGCAGCTACTACCTAGGTATTACGATCAGCAAGGACCTAGAAAGGACCAAAAAACACGAACAACGCAATCTTCAGAGCCAAGAAGACAATGGATTCATCAAGAAATCCTCAGATTGCACCAAAGAGTTTAATGATCTTCAAGTCTACATATGAGCTCGTAGACTTCCAGACTGATGTAACTAGAACGGTAGATACGTGGATGAACGGGTGCAGCTCATTACTCACTATTGCATGTGGGTTTTTTGTTGTTATTTTTTGTCTTTGTCGTTTGTTGGTATTGTCTGACCTTCATAATTTTTCTCTGATTACCACTTTGGTATCTTCAGACTTTTCTTTGCAAAAGGACGTATTCCAATTTGTCATTGTCCATCGCATTATCAGAGAGGTAACATGTTGCAAGCTTCGAGTATACTCACATTCCAAATTTTTAATGGACCCGACACCAATTTAGTGTGTCGGCTCTTTTTGGAGATGAATGGGACTTGTTTTTAGAAATGTTTGTTTGTTTATTTATTATTTTTTTTGTCTTGAGCGGCTATTATAGTTCTGAGTACATATATAAATTTGTAACTATTATATCCATGTTATATCAGCCATCATCAGGACAGGGGTCCAGTTTATATGTATGTGCATTCTATATAACTTTTATTCTGTGGGGTTAAGTAAATTTCCTAAATTCTTATTCTTTTTGTATTAATATGCCATAATGCTTTGAGCCGTAATGAAAGCGGGAGGTTTGGCGCTTTAAAATCTGATTCAACCCACCATTTCTATAGAAATGCCTGTGCCAAGTCAGGGTCATTACGGTTTTCACAGTTTGCCGGTTGTTGACTGATTTTGTCTGTTTATATACTTATGAGATTTGACTTTCCCTTTGTAAGATTGTTCGGAGTTCGGTAATTTTGTTATTACCCTTATTTAGCTCTGTATATATTTGCTTACGTATTTCATCATTTTCAAGACGTTTCCAGTGTTTGATGATGCATTTGTTAACCTTTTGAAACAAGGATTGTACTTAGTGACCATTACTAATGGTATCCTACTTTCTTTAGTTTTTTTTCTTCTGAGGTTTTTTTAGGTTTAAGAAGATCTAATCTGTCGTTACATTTATATATTATATATCGACCAATAACGTTATATCAGTACCGCCACGATATAACTGAAATATTGTTGAAAGTGGCTTTAAATACCATAAACCATAAACCGTTATATCCATAACCTCTTTCTAGTAATTCTACTTTGAAATAGAACAAGTTTTACCTCAGGGTTTGAGTGAGTGAGTGAGTGAGTGAGTGAGTGATTGTTGCTTAACGCTACATGAGCAAGTTTTCAGCTATATTATGGCGAGAGCAAGTTACATTCGATGAGATGATAATGATGTCTGCTTTGAACCAGATCAACACGATTCCAAGCCAACCAGTCTTTGCTCTTACTCCTTAATGCTGCGTGCTTAGCGGAGAAGCAACAAGTACCAATTTCATATTTCTTTGGTTTGATTCTACCAGGGCCACGATCTACCGCACTTGAGGCGAGAATGTCTAACCATTACATCACCGATGTGGTTCATATCAGGGTTTCAAGATCGGTTGTGCTCCAAATGTGGTGTATTGTTTTTTTCTTCAATCAAATCAGAACAACGTGTTTGCTGTGACAGCTATTGCGATGTAAATAAAGAAAAGTATTTTTGTTACCAACTCCAGGATGACATTTGTTGTAAATCTATTTCTTTGCATGGATTGACACCAAGAAAGGTCATCACATTGTTTGAAATTTCTTTGGTGAATTTCAAGAATGGATGGTAAGAATTTGTAATTAAAAAAAGCATAAATTCTGTTTCTGGTCCATGAAATATTACATTCAAGATCAATTCATTTTGATGTAAAAAATGAGATAAAATTTATTCATTGATCTCATACATTACAATATCCCATATCTCTCGATTTTGAACCGCGTCCATTGTAGATCCTACTTTTTAAATGTTTTTCGGAGGGGTTGTTCCCAGCAGTGTTGAAACTAAGTTCTTATAATATTCCCGGTGTTCCCGCTTTGGGAATCGCAAGAATTGTCACCTTCAGGCATCTACGCCACTGATAGTAGATATATCAACATTGAAAGTTGTAGCCTTGCAACGGGTCCCAAACGACC
This sequence comes from Bathymodiolus brooksi, assembly GCA_963680875.1. NCBI lineage: Eukaryota > Metazoa > Mollusca > Bivalvia > Mytilida > Modiolidae > Bathymodiolus > Bathymodiolus brooksi. Next base: position 18,513,558 of record OY804587.1, on the reverse strand, counting down.
ACTTCCAACAAGACTGTCTCATTAAGAGCTGCTGTAAGTTTGTCATTTACATAGGACATTCACCAAACATGAGGCCCTCATTTACGTCTCATAGTATGCTCTCTGAAGATAACAATTTTTCTTTCATATTTTGAATTATAGCAAGCATTTACGGGCTGGAGTGAGAGATTAGTAAAAGTCATATTATCAAGCACGATGAACCCGGCGTTCCAACAAAATACCGGTTTAATCAGGGTCGTCTTCACAGCATTATAGGGTCCCGGGAAAGTAGCACACTGGGGCCCCTACCTACACAACCACTTACAGGATGATTAAAACTGTAATTGTCGATTAATTAAACAAATATTTATCGTATTGGTACTTCCAACAAAATCAGTGTTTAAACATTAACCAACATACCATACACATGTCCACCATACATAGATTAGCATGGGACCCATATGCTTGTGGGGGCCCGGGCAACTTCCCAGCATGCCCATGCGTTAAGACGGCACTGAGTATAATTATTTTTCAGCTATTTTGTACATAATCACACTATTTTTCTTTATTTAGTTTCCATTTATTAAAACATGCGACAGCAAATTCTGAATCATTATAATATAAAAAAGACAGTTTTCGTAATTAAGATATCATCATATATTGACAGACTCTTTTGTATTGAAAATGGGAAAATAACAACTTCTCTTTGATTTATGATAGCGTTATAAAATATATGTATTTAAAATCGATTTCTAATAAATCAAATGAAACAAATTACATTTATATTTTTATTTTATTGGAAAAATGTCTATCACGGAGAAAACGTTTGATTAATAAAGAATAATTTTATTCATCAAATCTTTATCGAAGTATTGAATTATATTCCGTGATGAATTGGAAAATTATTGCGAGGTTGCTATCACACAAAAACTGCCAAAAGATAAAATAAATTGATGATTTTTGAATTAAAAAAAAATATAATGATTATGTTACCATAACAACGAATCAAAATTTGATTTATTTATTTTCCCAAATTATTGTTTCCGTGTGATGACATATAATGTCATATTAGCGTTTTTCTGTCAATATTGGAAAATAATATACATATTTTCTTCGTCTCGTTAAATATGTAAACACAACCACTCGAGAGTTATAAACACACGACCAATCAGCGCGCCGGAAACTCAGTTGTCGTCTGCCGATTAAAGACCTCCCAGTTCAAATTACACGGGCGCTTCGTCAGTCAGAAAAAAATAACACATCACTTAATAGACCGAATGAACATACAAAAACAACGCAGTCGTGTATCAACAAAGATAGTGTTTTTCATCTGTATAAACTGGATAAATATATACAATTTTAACATTGGATTTTCTTTCTTCTTCTTATAAAAAGGATTAAATTTCCCACCATGACTTGGTGGCCGAAAATCGTAATTTATACCTGTATATGTAGTATACTATTTCCCTTAATTACAGGTAAGTAAACAAATAAATTAGATGTTTGATACACGTTAAAGAGTTCAGTTCTCACTCGCATCAGTTCTTCTTGATGAAGCACATTGCCAAGAGGGGATATTACACTGCTATACCACATGCCATGTTTTTGTTGATATATTCTACCAGAAAGCTTTCAGTCTAATTTTTCCACAGAAATATATTTGCATTTTAGCGCTGACAAGAATAGTATATTATTTATAAGCTTTTAGCATTATGTCTATATGTGTGTTAAGTTTTTGTTTTAAGTCTTAACACGTCCCTGCCTCTGGGAAAATTGTATACTAAATAAGAAAGTTTACACTTTTTCCTGTTTTTTGTCGATACAAGTTTTATAAACGTTTAGCAATATTTGTATTAATTTAATGTATGTTTTTGTTTTAAGTCTATACACGTCCTTGCCTCTGGGAAAACTGTATACTTACAACACTAATAAGAAAGTTTACAATATTTTTCTGCTTTTTGTTGATAAAAGTTTTGAACGCTGTTTGTTTCATGGTGATGTTGGAATTCTCACCTTAATGGAAATTGGAAGTCGGTGTAGTATCAAAATGACTTTTAATTTAATTGTTTATTTTATACTATTTCTGATAACAATTATCTATGTTCTTTGAACTGTTTTATTTTCATTCAAATATTATATAAACATACTGTTTATTTTTGATAGTATGATTCACGGGTGTTGGTTTTTTTTCTATTTTAATATTAATATGATGTTTCCCCTAACTATGATATATACCATGTATTACCTCAATAACGAAAGTCAACAAAAACCGAAATAGCTGTAATATTGTTGAAAGTGGCGTTAAAAACAATAACCCTAACCACAAAATCCAAATATGTTATGAGCTATGTGTAGTGAAATAAAACAATATATATAGGGTATATGGTAATATAAAACATATCTTAAAAATTTATTTTTATTTTTCATAAATACATAAATATTTACTGAAAATATCAAATTTTATTTGTAAAAGGGTAGACATATTTGTTAGGAGACCATATATAACTGATTTCAATCTGGATATATTGCACAGACCTGGGGAGGGTGTACAGTTTGATACTTTTCAACCTCATAAAGTTGCACTTTCTCTTTAACAAACAAAAACTTATCAGAGAGAGAAATCTATGTATATGTTAAAATAAAAATGAAGGAATTACATAAAATATACTTAAATATGTTAAAAGGTTTAAAGTATTTTGTAATACATGTAAATTGCATAAAATTATGCATAATATTGCATTTGTGTAACATAATTTTTATTTTTGTATAACATATACAGAATATAGGGAAATTAAAATCATGAAATACAGTAATGGACTGTGATGTGTAAGGCTACTGTCAAATGCAGGGGGGGTCAGTCAATGGTTTAATCAGACCATAAACTGTGATTGGTTTGTCTTATTCATGAGAAAGAAACATGGTTGGGAAAAAAAGGGGGGATAAGATATGTTTTTCCAAACCATTAGTGTTATGCTGCAGTTTTCAGGCGACTGCATAAAATTTTAGTTTGCGATGTCCAAATATTATTCTAGACTATGGTCCATTAATAAATTCTTAATTGAATAAGTATACTATAGAAGTCAAATATATTATTATTAACAAAGAGTGGGATCGTAAACAACACTCCCCCCTTTTTCTTGAAATAACCCATATGGTCCCGTCTTAAAAGTTGTACAGCAGTAATTGACAGAGACACAACTGTAAAAACTTTCTCTTCAATAAAGTTTAAAATGTGTATTCACTTACAGTAAAGTATTAAACTTATTATAACTTATCCTTCCACTTTGATCATCTTAATGGCCGTCGAATTAACTTAATTACATTTAGACGCCAGAGAAGTTAATCTAATTTAGTTTTACATTAAGGAAACAAACAGCAATGTCGACAGGCGCAGTCATAAAGAAAAATTAACACGGTACGTCATCAGAAAATGTACATAAAGTATAAATAAAAACATACATTCACCGTTTGAAATGATCGCAGCGATGAACAATGATGAACAGTTTGGGCACTATTTTGTTTATTGATGTAGAAAAAAAGTCGATAAAAATAAGCAATTATATGTATGTGTTATATAATTTTTACATGTATTTATAGATGGGGAAAACGTAGATTTCGTGTTCACATGAATATTATGTTGACGATGGGAGAAGGAGGGAGAGAGAGAGAGAATGGGGGTGACAGGGCCAGTCTATGAAAAAGTAGATATTGTGTTGACATGAATATTATGTTGATGATGAAAAAAAAGGGGGGGACATGGCCAGTCTATGAAAACGTAGAAATCGTGTTCACATGAAAATTATGTTGACGATGAAAAAGGAGGTGGTGGGGGGTTTGACAGTGGCAGTCATATTAAAGGATCGGATATTGACCCTATTAAACTGGGATTTTTGTATTGAACCTAAGTAGCTTTTTAATTATTTCAGATTCAGAATTCATTCCACGTATCGTTCAAACATCTTTGCAATATGAGTAACAGGAGTCGTTTCACACTCACTTAGGGTATGAGTTATATTCATAATTGAAGCACCTACTGTGACTGTGAAATATAGAGTAGAGACAGGAAATGTTTACTCTTCACAAGCACCTACTGTGACTGTGAAATATAGAGTAGAGCCAGGAAATGCTCACTCTTCACAAGCATCTGGGTTTACCCCCCGGTTTTTGGTGTGGTCCGTGTGCTCATCTTTTTCGTTTTCTATGTATTGTCTGTTGTTTTGTTGGTCTTCGTCCTGTGTCTGGATTGCCCATTCTTGATCGCCCCTTCGGTTTTCTCTGGATTGTCCATTCTTGATTGACCCTTCGGTTTTCTCTAACGTTTAATTAGCAATGAAAGTGGTGTTCCTTTACTGTAATGTGTGTCTTAAGTGTAAAAGTTGAGTATTATGCGGCATGTCCATTTACATCCATGTCCTTTGTTACCAAAATTTATTCATTCGGATTTCAATCCAGTTCTGAATGTACAGGTATATTCAATCTGGATTAACAAATCTAGAACTATTACAGATTTAATCTGAATTCCGATTCTTATTTGTTGGTTTCATGGTTAAATACCTGATTTGTATCTTTTCAGACTTTCCAGTATTTTCAAAGATTTAAAAAAAATGTCAAATTAAACCACTTTAAACTACACACGTATATATTTTTTGAAATCCGTCGGTTTGTGATAAGTCTATCAGTAACTTTATCTTAATTACACAGAAAAACGAGATTAAAGAAAATATTGATAGATACAGGGAAGTGATAAAAAGCTTGGCAAGTGTGTTCATCTTCCTGGGACTTCTGTACAGTTTTACAATTTTATCGTTTACATAAAATGATATTAAAAATGAATTTGAACATCATAGCAGATAGTTTTTAATAGCTTCTTAAATTTTCACCGCTATTTTTAGATTCTTATAAGCATATTATACCTTTATTGCAGCGTTGTTTGATTTCCCCCCCCCCTTTTTTTTTAAATTGTCTTTCATTTGTAGGAAATAAAAGAGTTGGTAATTGCCAAGAAAGAAAGGGGTGTTTTTATTTCCCACTCCTACCCATGAATTCTATAATTCAGAAAAAATTCTATGAAAGGGGTGTCGCTTTTTGAAATATACCTCCAGGAAGTTATTGCTTTGCCTTATTCCTATTTCGTCTACATTAGTGTCATCCTAGGGTAATATGATAAATCATAAAGATGTATACACATTATTTAGAATGCGAACTTGGTTACACCAGGGATTTTAGGTCACTAATTCGAAGCCCAATTATATTTTGTTACGGTACTTGTTGGCTTTTAAAGGAGTGTACCCCACACTCATCCCTGCACACATTGATATTGATATTGTTTCATAAATTAAATATTGTCCTCTGACTAGATATCTCACGGAATATTCCATTACAAAATTTTTTAATATTTTTAAAAATTTTAATAACAGTAAAATCTTTGTGTGAGAATAATTTTCATTGTAAATTTCACACAACAAAAATTGGTGTAGATTTCAAACAATGAAATTGACTAGAAGTCAGACTGTTCTATATATTACTTATCAAAATAAAACGTCGGCTTTGTGTGTTTAAAATATTGACTAATTCTCAATACAGATCACCGGTCTGTAGTTACTAAACACAATGGATCACGACTAACTCGGTTCGCTGCCTTCAAATATAGATGAACTTTGCTGATAACGTTATTTTGCACTGTGGAAACCTATTTTTATGCTCCTTCCTATGTTCCTAGCTTTTGTTACAAGTGTTTCGTGTCGAAACATATTAACCACGAAGAAATCCAACAAATTATACAAAATTGTTGGTCGTTTATTTTATTTGTATTATTTCCCCCCGTCTCTTTAATACCCTATATATACGTTTTTTTAAATGACAACGTCACGGGTCATATTTTTTTTTTACGAATTACTAACAACTTATGAATGTTAGATCATTCTGATTATGATATATATTTTGTTCTTTATTTTATCTTATGTGACACATTTTAGTTCTTCATTACCATAAACCGTCCCATTAAATTTAACGTTGTAAATCAAACCTATTACCACAAGAGAAATTTTATTAAAGTATATAAAAAAAAAAGACGTACCTAAAGTTTAAGAGATAGTAAAAAGAAAGTCTTATAACTTCATCTTAGAAGCTTTGATTGATGATGCCATCGTGCACTTAAGAAAACTTAACACCTGTCGACAACCTTGATAGATTGTTATTCTGAATATCAAAAAAAAAGTTGAAAGACATAAATTTTGCATGTAAAACTGTTTTTCTCTTGTTTTACATTTTTTAAATGACAAATAACAGTAAATGTTGTGGGCCAGAAATGACTGAAATTTTTATTTTTTATTTTGAAAGTTTGTATTAAAAATATAATGTGCGAGTGTAACCTGGATTGTAGACTTGCTACAGGTCCCTTTAAAGGGCTTATTAATCAGAAAGGGACTTAAAGCGAGCCTTACTGGATTGGGATGTTCACAAAAACGGACGGAATTGGAAGAAGCTATTTTAAAATCGGTATTATAATGGTTAGTCTGTTCGCCTCGAGTGTGGTAGATTGTGTGTTCGAGCCCCGGTCTGGTCAAACGGAAGGCTATAATATATGGTATTTGTTGCTTCACCGATAAGCACGAAGTATTTAAGGAGTAAGAACAAAGACTCGGAATCCGGATAAAGTGTCCAAGTGGAGCGACATGTCTACCCACAGACTGTTGTTCCAGCGAGTAAGAACTATACAAATCAAACTCGGCGTGTTGATCTAGTGCAAAGCGAACATCAGCATCATTACATCAAATGTAACTTGTGACTCGCCATGAGATAGCTGGAAAAAACACTCAAGTGGCGTTAAACATCAATCACTCATTCTCACTTATTTTGATACATTTTTATTTTTGAACTTGGTACTAAACTGACAAAGCTATATTGTATTTTACTGTTTATATTAACGTTAACTAAGTTGTGTTCTGGTACGTGTTCAAGCTTAAAATTTGTTTGCACCCTTTAAGGAACGTGTTGACAAGATTAAAAGTTTTTTCTATTTTATCACAATCGGGACACAAGAACACCAAAATCAATATTTTAACACCAAAAAAAAACCAAGTACAAAATGTGTTAGTAGTACTATAGTTTCTCAATGTTTATTTTATCCTTTTGCGACCACCTTTTACCTTTAATAAAAAGGTCGTGGTCGTGATCGTATGGTTTTATTGATTGATTTTTGGTGTTTTGCGCCACTTTCAGCAATATTTCAGCTATATCATGGCGACCAGTTTTAGTGGTGGAAGAAGTCAGAGTACCCGGAGAGAACCACCGACCATGGGCAAGCAACTGGTAAATTTTATCACTTGCGGCTGCGAGTCGAGTGCACCCTTTTTGTAATTTACAATGCCGGACCCGAACCCACGCCGTATTGGTGATAGGCTTGTATGAGTTGTTGGGTAATCCAACGACCTAACTCATTGAGCCACCCGGTCCGCCTGATCGTATGGTAGTTGGATGTACAGATACCACTGTAATTATTGCCCATCACCACTAACGTTGTGAGTTCGAATCGCGCTCAGGTGAAGTGTATTCGATACAACATTATGTGATAAAGTTTGTCAGTGACTTGCTGCTGGACGGTGGTTGACGTTAAACACCAAAGCCCTAGCCCTATAGCATGTGATCATGTCTGTTGGTGGAAGATTTCATTTCATAATGGAGCGAGTGACATAGTTCAAATCGAGCTCACCGCGTCTCAAGTTGGACGAATCTATGACAACACTGTCACAACTCGGTCTTATCTGTTTCTCCATCTTAGGATACCAGCGAGGTTTGCCGGGTGATATCACAAACGATTGGTCCCCTTAGAGACAATTGTGTCCCCTATAAACTATGAAAATCTCTATTTGTTTTTTAAGGTTTGGTTTATGGTGTTTAACGCCACTTTCAACAATATTTCAGTGTTTGTTTGTTTTTTTAGTTTCACGCGCAACTAGACTATTAAACATAATACTGTCTCTTCCCCCCAACTGTTGATATAATATTTTAACATGTTGTCAGTTGATGTTGTCAAACGTCCAATGGCTTTCTATTTAGAATGAAAAAAAACACGCACATTCTATTGTACAATTAATTTGTACATGTCAATACGACATTACAGTGTAATTTATCTAGTCTTTTAAATACATTCCATTTCAGTCTAAATGGCCCCTTATAACCCTGATCAATTAATAGATTAATATACAATCTTTAAATCTACAAGAAAACATTAAGATGAGATTGACGGTCTATAATTCTCATATTACTAGTTAAATGTTGACTTTTGATTATGATGATATTTTAATCCTTTTAAAACCCTTTTTCATCCCAGCTTGTATATATTGAAATTTAAACGGCCTTTATACCTAAATTATCAATAGAAAGGCGGATCATAGCATTTAACAGGTTTATACTACTGGAAAAAATAAACATTTGGTTTAAGCATACGGATTTGTTAAGCTTTGCACAGCAGTTGGTCCCAGTTTAGTCTATAAAAGACGACATTTAGCTATAATAATCTTCTTTTTAAGTTTCTAACTTGATACTTTACGTTTTCAATGAATGAAGTATAAAGGGACATTACTTGTCTGTCAAGATACTTCTGTTCGTAGAGGTCGTGTGTACCCCTCCCCCTTTTCTTTCTGAAATAATCACGATTTTGATATCCTTTTGTTCAATGTTTTTATCAACGCCTTGTGTCTTCCTATTAAATATGTTGACAGCTTGATATCAACATTTCAACCTGTCTTATGTGACCTACCATGGGAACAGTGAAATATGGTCACATGAAATGCACTGTGAAAGGAAATAAAAATTAAGGTCACATAATACAAGTTATTGGTTAATAGAGGTAGTCACTAAAGCAGTTTTGACTATATTTCTAAAAACGTTTTTTTCTTCAAAATGTTAGCACCACAAGGTTTTTTTTTGCAAGATTAAGCGAAATCGATCACAATATTAGCATCACAAATTTCTAAGGTGAAACAAAATCCATTAATAATACTATATATTATATACCATTTGTATATAAATATTTAAAAGAATAAATTCATCACAGCACTTATATAAAAAGTCAGTCATTTCTCACGCATGCTTTTAATTATAAGAAAATTATGAGCACTACAAATTGTATGCATGTAAAACAGAAACGAGAGGAAACGCTTGTTCATGCACTTAAAGCGTTCTCTTGAAGTTGAAGTTTCGTGATGCTACAGGGTTACAATAAATAAACCCAAGTATTACTTTATTACATTGCGTTGTACTTATTTTAGTTTGTTAGTGTGAAGTGGGGCAATAAAACACACGTATTGTTTGTTTTCCTGTGACAATCATAGATGTTTAGTATGGTGTACAGGTTTGCTTAGAGCGACAATACATTGATTGAATACTTACACCGATATAAAGTATCTACACCTTTGTCTTTGAGTTTGGTTCTATGTGTACTTAACAAAGGACATACGAAAGAAATATAATGGTATGAGGTAATTAAATGGGAATGTCTTTGAGGTGAGTATTTATTACCATCCACGAATGATCAACCTACTACTTAAGGGTTAGGGTTATGGTGTTTAACGCCACTTTCAACATCATAACCCTAACCTTAACCCTTAAATAGTAGGTTGGTCATTCGTGGATGGCAATAAATACCACACCCAGTGCTGTCTTAACGGCATTATAGGCACCCGGGCAAAGCAGTGCACTGGGGCCCCTACCTACACAACTCGCAAGAATAAAAAAGGTAAATAATCGATAATATTAACAAAATAAAGTATTTAATCTTTAAAAAAAAACATGTTGTACACAAAATACATAAATTAGCATGGTCCCCTATGCTCGTTGGCCCAGGGCAACTGCCCAGCGTGTCCATGCGTTTAAGACAGCACTAACCGCATTCAACCTGTTGATTAACCCCCGTCTTTTTTTTAAATCAGTTGGTACGACCACATACACGTATATATAGTTACAAAATTACAGATTTCTTCCAGTGAAAATCCAAAACATTTCATTTCCAAAATGGAAGTTTCTTTTTTCTTCGCTTGTATTATCTTGACCCTGGGGCTATCAAGGCCATCTTCAATTATTCTATTTTGTATTTAGAACATAAATATTCCCTCCCACTTTGTTTCTTTCCAATGTGTTTGTATATGTTACAACAACTTTAGTAGCCTAAATATTTGTCTTGGCGCAGTAATTCAGTCATTCATAAGTAGTTATCTTTTGTGGAATAATCAGATTGTATTGTTAGCATACAACACTCCGTACAACACCCGTAACTTCATCTAACAAAGGCAGAGTGGATTCTGATGATTTTAGCAGACGTTCTGTCGCACGTGCAGAATACAAATGTACATCTGCTGTGTTCTACAAAATGAAATGAAACATACATTAATTATCACCAGAAGTATGTATGATTTTAGCAGAAAATCAAAGTGTATTTTGTAGTTTTCCAAAACAACAATTTTGAAAAATAAAGTCCTCTAATGATTAACTTTTCTCATTAACCACGATAACGCTCTATAATATTACGTGTTTTTTTCAAATTTATGATTTATGACATATGTCATTTTAATTTGTATATATCAATTTTAATAAAATGACGGAACAAATATTTTATGTCAACAGTTGTGACATTACCCAAAATAAATCGTTATCAAAATTCTAAAAAATTATATTATTTTCATTTTCCACTAAAAAGTAAATTCATTAATATAAGAAATTGGATTTTAATTTTTCATTTTTCAGTCGTTCAGGAAAGCACATATTGACTAAATACACACATTTTTATGTAACTCTCTTAAATTTTTGTCCCATGTTGTAATAATAACGTGAAACTGTAATTAATTATTCTTTTATTTCTGACACAATTCGTAGACAGACACAATTATTACACTGTAGTATCGAATATCCCATATCTCATTACATGCGAGATGCAAAAAGAGATGTTTATAAAGATGTGTTAATCAATGCATGTTCTAAATACAACAAAGAAATGACATTTTCTCTCTCACTCTCTCTCTTTGTGTACCCACCTTTAATAATCAATCTCTCTCTCTCTCTCTCTCCATCTGCACGTGTCTGTTTTGTGTTTTATTTTTTTGTCATTTATTTGATTTGCTTTAAAAAATTGTCAATTAAAAACAATACAGTTATAATTTGTCTGTGACTTGTGATTAATAAGCAGTTTTTATCTCTTAGAGTCCCCCCTTTTATTTTAATTTCATTTAATTGGTAATCTTAATACATAATATATGCTACTCGCTAAAAGTAGTTTTAATGAGGCTTAAGAACATCACCCCCTTTTTTCGGCAACTTGTTATTCAGTCCAAATAGGTTCATTGAATAACGTTATTGAATTATATAATGCACCTCTTACATTTTATCACAGTAGATTACAAAAGTCTTTCAATATACAAAGCCCTAATTCAACAAATACAACGGTTTTCTTCACACGCTTGACCTTTGAGGTCAAATGAACATAACAAAATACATAGAGATAATTTAAAAAGCGTACCCTTAATCGACATCTGCCATAAATTTATCTACCCCCCTTCTTGATGCCTGTTGCTTTACACATGTAAGATACAGTATCGCGACAATGGAATGCTTAAACACAAGTACTTAATTTAGATCAAGCTATCTCGAAACTCCACTCAATGAATTTTTAAAACGCTTGTAAGATTGTGGTTGACTTCAAAATTTCTTTGTTGTAACGCAGATCAACTTGATTAAACACGGAATGTACCTAAGCAAGAAGAAAAAAAACCAACTGTATGTGTTGCTTACAGACAAAATTATTTTAAAATATTATCTCTGTTTTATCTTGTTATGCAAGAGTTCAGTAAGAAAGGCTATGATTAAGATTGTGTAGCAACTCTTTTCAGTTGCTTAATTAACTGACAGAAAAAAACTACCAGTGTACCTACCCTGCATGAAAATATACAAATAGTTGATGCAAAATTACAATTTAATGCGATTCTGGTAGTTTTTAATAGTTTAATAATAACAATAGAATAAGCAAAATAACTGTCTTTAGCAACTGATCGTATTAAATATATTATAAAGGGGAAAATGCATGAAATGGGGTGGCCCAGTTTGTGGTAGATTTCTAACCAGTAAACACCTCAAGTGTTCAGGTTACCAGACACCTACACTGTAAAATTAGCAATTACATATTTCTTGATTAATAAATGCAAGAGAGCAATATTTCAGCTGTAAGTTTATAAACATTAAGTCATGTATATATACAGATGTGGGCCTGCAATGGACCTATGTATAGATGTTGTACTTAGCAAAAGTAAAAGGGGATTTGTGCAAGTAGCGTGGCAGAGGGATTCATATCATGCAACCAGCGGCATTTGTTTCGAGTCTGTACGGACGAAACGCACGTAAAACAATATGTAGACGGAAAATATTAAACAATGGCAATGTCGTCATCGTCATATGTCATAAAATCCTATTTATATGCACCGTCGGTAACTCACGCTTGATGACCCCCCGATACTCTCCACTTATGACTTGTCACGCTCCGATACTCCTCACCCATCTCGTGTCACGCTCCGATACTCCTCACTCATCTCGTGTCACGCTCCGATACTCTCCACTCATCACGTGTCACGCTCCGATACTCTATTCATCACGTGATTAGTGTAGAAAATCGGATCATGATCAGTTAAGCGTTACCGACGATGATTTATATCCATATACATGTAATTCTATTTATATTTTCTGTCTCCTATGTTTTAATAAAACTAAGGTTCTCCTCACTCAGGGATAGGTGACCTTAGTCTATTTTGGCTATCCTGTTTAGGCCCTGTGGTTTTATTGCTCCCAAAACTTTAAATTATTTGGTTTTCCAATCTTTCTATTTTTAGCATACCTGATGAACGTTTTTCCAGATACGCGTCGTGCGCACTAAATTGGATATCTACGTTTTTATTTTAACCAGAGACAATATCAAAGTTCATTGTTTTACATGCTCTAAGTTTTTTTTTCACGAATCTTTCATTGTTTCTATTTTGCAATAAATTTGTGTAGCTGATCAACGAAGCAAAGAAAGCAATTTCCTTCACGAGGATGTAGAAATGGATCACATCCGACTGATCGTAATCTGTGCGTAATGATGTGGGGGCAGCGTGATAAATACGGTATTAAATTATGTAAACTAATCTTAACATGATATTATACTCATCTTTGATATGCAAATTAACATGTATTACATACTTGAAAAGTAGACAGCGCACGGCAAGATGATATAAACAACTCGGTATTACTTCGGCAACCGGAAGTACTACTAATATTACGCTTGGGTATACTTTTGAAGTCATCAGTCTGATTTAGAAGAAACGAGTGTCTAAAGAGGAGAAACAAGGAAACATTTTCTTCTAATATTGTATTATATTTTGTGTAGCTCAATAAAAAAACATTCTGCGATTATTCCACGTCAATTTTGTTCTTTTTAATTATTATACTGATATATTCATTGGTCCCCAATACACAGTCCCCATGTTTACTTCCGGTTGCCGAAGTAATACCGAGTTGTTTATATCATCTACACAAATTTATTGCAAAATAGAAACTATGAAAATGCGCGTCAATCTCATGAAATCTTGTGTATTCGCCAACCATATGCTTACTGATTGTATCTTATGAGATGTTAATTCCACTATAATAATAGTTAGTCAAGGTTTGGTTTATGGTGCTTAACACCACTTTCTAAAACATTTCAGCTATATCGTAGCGGTCAGTTTTATTGGTGAAGGAAACCAAACCAGAGTACCCGGAGAAAGCCACTGACCTGTCGCAGGTCACTGACAAACTTTATCAAATATTATAATAGTTAGTCAAAGTTAGTATTCGGTAGAACAAATATAATTCAAATTCTATAAAAAAAAATATATAACCGTTCTTTCCTTGGTATTGGCTGTATTCAAATTAGGATACCTTTCACAAGTCGACGTCTATCATAAGCTTTCTAGTGCCAAAACAGAATGTTCGTTTCCTTTCGGAACATCTTGTGTATCTAGTTCAACATACGCTATACGAACTCCCAAGACATATATAGCTAAGCCGTAGGTTAAAGTCACTGAAATGTGTTAGACGTTTCTGCAGGAGCTGTCCCCACAGTCTATTCTTAGTTTTTATTATAATCTCTAAACTCTTGTGGTAGTTAGGATTTCCCGATCTCCAGAATTTATTTTGTCACTCCATATTTGTCTTGTGGATCTTTTATACATTTCATAGTCAGTGATAATCAAAATTCTTATAGATATAAATTCCAGAATAAGAAAAAATCCAATCAAACACAAAATTGTCATATTTTTTTGACTGTACATAAAACATGGCTACTTCTCAGGCTTTAGACTAATTGTCTCCGTGTTTAAAACCATAATAATGCTTTGAAACACTTAACCATCGCCTTACAAGTCATATTGACGACTAAAGTCGTGAGAAGATCGAAATACATGTCAATATAGACGATTTCCATCGCTTTTTATTAGTCTAAAACAAAAAATCAGGGGATCGATTCGGTATATTTGAGATCTGATGAAGCTTATAACTATTTTATGTCTGGCTGTTGGTTATGGCTTATTAATAGAGACATATTGCCAGTCAGAGACAGGAATCTGAGCGGTGTTGCTTTGTGAGAACCAAAGGCGATAACCTTATAATTATCTATATTTGTCTAGATCCTCAGAATAATAAAATTGTATTGTTTGGGCTATAAGATATAGAGATCTTCGTATCTATGTATGGAAAATGGAAATTTTTATCAAGAAAATGAAAATGTATATTTTTATGTCAGCTAAGATACAAAAATTCTCAGACATATTTTTTTTAACTGTTTTGCCGAGAGTGTAGTATCGGTATCCATATGGCGAACACAAATGTGATAGTTTTTACGCCACACTAATTGTCACGTTTGATGAACAAGTGTAGTGATGGAGGGAGACAGACCTTAGCAATTAACCCCCCCTCCCCCCCCCCCCCCCCAGGAAAGGGAAAAAAATACTCTGGGGTCCGTTGTTGAACTTGTGATTAAACTAATCATATGATTAGCCCTAATTACATTTTTAATTCCTAATCACATACTTAGATAATGCAATGATTAAATTCTGTTGTCGAACTGTTTTTAATCAATGTATTGACTAATCATATTTAATCATTGCATTAGCTAATTATGTGATTAGGAATTAAAAATGTAATTAGGGCTAATCATATGATTAGCTTAATCATAAGTTCAACAACGGACCCCAGACCTCAACAACTCACCGCCCCACCCCCCCTCCCCCAAATAAAAATAAACAAAAGAAAAAAGAAACACTCTGTTAGTGACTGATGTTATATGTATTGTTTAATGTTAAATTACAAACAAGAAATGAAAAAAATATCAGAACCTGCGCCATGTTTTTCCCATTTAACAAAAATATTGAATGAACTGAGGTCGTATTGTATAACATCATAGCATCTTTTAAACATGTACTGGTGTAAGAAAAAAAAAATAAAAATTTAATACGAGCGATAAAGATAAGCTGCTGCTGATATAGGTAATAAAAACGCCATCAGTCGCGTGCGATCTCCCTCTCTCTATTTTCTCATTTCCTGTAACAAAAACACGTGTTTGTAAAAGATTTGAATCACGTTGACACCTACAAATTCACGTTTTTGGCAGGCAGGTGAATTGTAAAACAAATATATAAATTTGTATAGTAGCCCCAATCATTCTACGAAATTTAAAAGAAAGATGCAAGAACTGCCTACCCTTCCGGGGCGCCCGTGTCCAATCTGAGCTTAACGCTCAATCTTTCGTTTTTTGTATTGTGGTGTGGTGACCATTGCCTTTTCATTTTGTCATTATGTTGCCTGTCCTTCATCGATTAATGGCTTCTGGTTACCAATTTGTCATTATGTTGCCTGTCCTTCATCGATTAATGGCTTCTGGTTACCATTTTGTCATTATGTTACCTGTCCTTCATCGATTAATGGCTTCTGGTTACCATTTTGTCATTATGTTACCTGTCCTTCATCGATTAATGGCTTCTGGTTACCATTTTGTCATTATGTTGCCTGTCCTTCATCGATTAATGGCTTCTCGTTACCATTTTGTCATTATGTTACCTGTCCTTCATCGATTAATGGCTTCTGGTTACCATTTTGTCATTATGTTGCCTGTCCTTCATCGATTAATGGCTTCTGGTTACCATTTTGTCATTATGTTGCCTGTCCTTCATCGATTAATGGCTTCTGGTTACCATTTTGTCATTATGTTACCTGTCCTTCATCGATTAATGGCTTCTGGTTACCATTTTGTCATTATGTTGCCTGTCCTTCATCGATTAATGGCTTCTGGTTACCATTTTGTCATTATGTTACCTGTCCTTCATCGATTAATGGCTTCTGGTTACCATTTTGTCATTATGTTACCTGTCCTTCATCGATTAATGGCTTCTGGTTACCATTTTGTCATTATGTTACCTGTCCTTCATCGATTAATGGCTTCTGGTTACCATTTTGTCATTATGTTACCTGTCCTTCATCGATTAATGGCTTCTGGTTACCATTTTGTCATTATGTTGCCTGTCCTTCATCGATTAATGGCTTCTGGTTACCATTTTGTCATTATGTTGCCTGTCCTTCATCGATTAATGGCTTCTGGTTACCATTTTGTCATTATGTTACCTGTCCTTCATCGATTAATGGCTTCTGGTTACCATTTTGTCATTATGTTGCCTGTCCTTCATCGATTAATGGCTTCTGGTTACCATTTTGTCATTATGTTACCTGTCCTTCATCGATTAATGGCTTCTGGTTACCATTTTGTCATTACGTTACCTGTCCTTCATCGATTAATGGCTTCTGGTTACCATTTTGTCATTACGTTACCTGTCCTTCATCGATTAATGGCTTCTGGTTACCATTTTGTCATTATGTTGCCTGTCCTTCATCGATTAATGGCTTCTGGTTACCATTTTGTCATTATGTTACCTGTCCTTCATCGATTAATGGCTTCTGGTTACCATTTTGTCATTATGTTACCTGTCCTTCATCGATTAATGGCTTCTGGTTACCATTTTGTCATTATGTTACCTGTCCTTCATCGATTAATGGCTTCTGGTTACCATTTTGTCATTATGTTGCCTGTCCTTCATCGATTAATGGCTTCTGGTTACCATTTTGTCATTATGTTACCTGTCCTTCATCGATTAATGGCTTCTGGTTACCATTTTGTCATTATGTTGCCTGTCCTTCATCGATTAATGGCTTCTGGTTACCATTTTGTCATTATGTTGCCTGTCCTTCATCGATTAATGGCTTCTGGTTACCATTTTGTCATTATGTTACCTGTCCTTCATCGATTAATGGCTTCTGTTACCATTTTGGTATCTTCAGACTTTTCTCACATGATATGTTGTTATTTTGTTATGTTGTATGTGTGACCTAGACATATCTTTTTTTATCAGTAGATTTTTTTTAAACAAAGAAAACGCGTGTTGTTCAACATTCATTCGAAACGACTTTCACTTTTTCAGTTTGTTAAAGGGGCATTATCTGTCAAAATCTTAAATTTTTGCTACCCATAAAAACTAAAAGATATGATTGATGCCTTAATAAAACGTGTTTCTGTAACTTATAAATGTTATGACATGTACGCGCATCGGGAGAAAAAGGTGCAACTGCTCGTGTTTTGAGATCGATCAAGAAATGGACGCCATCTTATTAATTATCGGCTTGTACGCGCATCGGGGGAAAAAGATGCAACTGCTCGTATGTTGAGATCGATCAAGAAATGGACGCCATGTTATTAATTATCGGCATTGTTTACGGAGTTTGCCGAATCGTCATTAAATCAGTATAACAATGCACTTATTTCTTATTTTCTGTGAATCCGCTTTTAGTCGGCGTTAATTACGGACAAAGAACCATGCAAGTTTGCAGTTAATAAGCGACAAAATACAAATTATTCGTTTTTACCTGTCACTAGTAAGGTCAGTTGCATACGGAGAAAGCGAGGACAAATTATTATTTGCTTGCAAGGAAATAATAAATCGATGGTAATGTTCGTTCTCAAAAGGCGAAAAGTGGTACGATAAGCTGTTTAATGTGAAATATTTACCTTTATTTCATAATTTTAAAGCTATTTACTAGGGATGGCAACGAGTACCCGGTTAACCGGGTACTCGATCAAACATCCGATTATCGAATACCAAAATCGGTCGGTTACTCGGAAAACTTTTTTTTATGAAAATAATGATAAAATTTTCCGGACAATAAATAATTAATGTTAGATATAATAGAAATCGTACACATAAACCAGCGCTTGGCATATGTTTACATAACAATTATTGGTTAATTAAATGGTAATTGATCTCTGATCTGTTTATTCCCCCGGCAAAACACTAGCTTGTAGGTTAACCAAACAAAGTGATTAAACTGGTATGAACACAATTCGAATTTAAAGTATTGAACTATTAAAAGTGTGTTTGAATTGAATTTCGAGAGATAGGGCTGTGGAAATGCCACCTCCTACATCTAAAGTTTGGAAGTTTTTCAACCGATGTAATGACTCGAAAACTGTCAAATGCCAGTAACTGATTCTCTTGCGTGGTGAAAAGATAATTCCGATAAATATTCAAGACTTTCGTTTCTTGCACGCCGGTATTTAGCTGTTCGGTCAACATCTGTTCCGTCGGAAAGAATCTTCTCGGCAGCAGGTTTGATTGTTACGAAGCTTCGCAACAGACTGTCATCGTCTTGCATTGACCGAATAACAATCATGAATGTGACATGACATAACCTGGTATGTAAATAATATGTACTGTGTTGTAAATAATAAATTTATATTTTTAAATTTGTTATCATTCAACTGAATCTTTACAATTATAGTTGAAATATAAAACTTTGAAATAATGAAAAGAAAGGAAGAAAACAGAAATATCATTGCACCCAGCTGTATTTTTTTTAAACCGAACAAAATAAATTTTCTACCGAGTAACCGGGTACTCGATCGGAAACCTGACCGAGTAACCGGTTATAAGGTTTTAATCGATTTGACATCCCTACTATTTACCAATTTCCAAAACATATAATTTGTTTAGTCAAAATCGGAGCTAATGCCTCTTTAAATCCTGGATCCGTATATATGACTTGTCATTTTTACCGATCGAAGATACACTTGCTAAACAAAATGTCAAATTCATATATTTTACTGTCAACCATAAAAGTTTTATATTTATAGTTTATTAGTATGAAATAGCCAAGGGGGGGCTGTTTTAATGCTTCGACAAATACCGCTTAAAATGATAGGCGTGAAAAGGTGATGTTACATAGCACTTTAGGTGCAGAAACGTTTTAAAATATCTTGTGTTTAATAGCTCAGAACATTTTTTTTTCAAACAAAACATATGATTATTTCGCCCTGTGGTAATATAAATGAAGTGTTTCTTATGTTGAAATAATATCCGTTTACGTCACAATCAGAAAACAGTGATACAGTGGAATATGGAACCAGTTATACGTTATTGATTGTTAACGCCACTTTCAACAATATTTCAGTTATATTGGGGCGGTCAGTTTTATTGGTGGAGGAAACCGGATTCCCGGAGGAAACCAAGAACCTGTAATTGAGCACCCTATATTATGTCCTTAAGGGATTAACTTAACTTTTAGGGTCGGGGATATGTTTTTTTTTTCAATTTCCTGTCACCATATATAATAGAAAAAAATAATTGACCTGAAAGATGCAAAAATATATCATCTGACCTTGCAGTTTTCAACGAGAAAGTTTGATTTTTCATGTCAAAATATGTCTGGCTCGGAGGAAAAAAACATATCCCTCGTTTAAAGTTAAGATGTCTGCCCTTTATAATTTTCAGACATTATCCAAGAACACTACTAACAATCTGAACAATTTGTGTATATAATAAACTACAGAATTCCAATTTATTTAGGCTGTATTTTCGTAGAAACCCACTTGAACAACATTTGTAACGTATTACGCTCTGTCCACGTGGCTTGTTTCATTTTTCTTTAACTTGTTATATCTTATGTTTAATTTAAATTATTTAGGACTCTTGTGATATTTGTGTGTGTGGGGTGAGATAATTACGTTCTTTGAACTTCTTAACTTTGTTTGAACTCGTGTAATAACGCTTGAAGAATTTGTATTCCGAAAAAAAAAACTTGTCGTGAAGTGCACCACATCAATTCTGAAATTGCAATTCCTTTAGATGACGTAAATATCAAAGCTAATTTGCAATATCCTAATACATCAAGTCGTGGTCGTGATCGTATGGTAGTTGGATTTACAACTACCTATGCAATAAGTGCTTATCACCAATAACGTTGTGAGTTCGAATCCCGATCAGGTGAGGTGTATTCGATACAACATTATGTGATAAAGTTTGTCAGTGACTTGCTACAGGTCGGTGGTTTTCTCCGGGTACTCCGGTTTCCTCCACCAATAAAACTCTCCGCCACGATATAACTGAAATATTGTTGAAAGTGGAGTTAAACACCATGACCCTAACCTCCTAATACATCAATTCTAATTAAAATTAGATGTTTGTTCAATCATTTTTTAATGTGTTTAGGAGATACACTAACGTTAAATGATAACCCGCAATGGGGTGACGTCAGGATTCATACAATTCAACCGACCAATCAGCGATGAGCCTACCAAACATTAGGATATCAAAAAACCGAACACACGGCGAGAACTGATTAGACGAATTATTTAACTGACTTGCCTATGATTAAATGTGAATAAAATGTAATTAGACATGATCCCGAAGGGGATGTTGTTAGTGTTAGGATTATGGTGTTTAACGCCACTATATTTCAGTCATATCGTGGCAGACACTAACAAACTGGGGATGTAGTTAGGTGTTGGTGCATCGCCCAAAAAATTAGAAAAAAAGGCAACAAACATCTAATTTTAATTAGATTGCTAATACATGTACATGGATCTTTGTGTCTCGACGATGGGGTTGGTGATGGGATGACACGTACGAATAACTAGCCCTTTAGTCAGGAAATAGAAGTACAATTTACAATGTTGTTTTCATGTTACAAAACAATTAAGATCTCTAGTCTAGGCTTAATATTGAATATGCAAATTGTATGACATCCGTCGCGACATTTATTCATTATTTTTGTTTAAATATGTGAAATTAAAATGCCCGAAGTTAGAGGTAAATGTTCATCTGCAAGAAAAAAGGATGAAATTTCAGTAAAATAATTTGATAATTTTTTCCGATCTGTTTGAAATTTAAATATTCCCCCACTTACGGTATAATTAGTATTATCGCATAGTGGAGCCAGTTGAGCTTAAGCTAAATCACAACCGAGGTGAAATTGTGATCTTTTGTAGTTTATTATTTAAGCAGATTTCACATAATTAAGTGTTTATCAAATTATATCTTAATAGAATAATTGTTGTTTGCAGTCAGATTGTCTTGTGAGAAGATTATTTCATTTGATCAATTATAGTGCATTCATCAGAGTTAACTTTTGGCAACTTTACACATAAATGTATAAAAAATAATACTCTTGTATAAAATGTAATGCAAATTCCTTCTAAAATAGAAGCCGTCCTGGCCGTGATCACATGGTAGTTGAGAGTTCTAACCCCGCTCATTGCGAGGTGTACTAGATACAATATTATGTGATCACGTTTGTCAGTTAATTGCGGCAGGTTGGTTGTTTTCTCCGGGTACTCCGGTCTCCCCCACCTATAAAACTGACGGCCAAGATATAACTGAAATATTGTTGAAAGTGGCATACCATAATCCAACCAACACAATCAAAAATACTGCTCTTGTATAAAATTTAATGCAATTTCTTTCTAAAATACAAAAAATAATGAAGTACATAATCATTTGCTTATTTCACAGGGAATACATGTAGGAATTCCACGTTAATATTTTAAGTAAGATCGGGTTTTATTTTAAGTGTAATTTAATTTTCCTTTCACTTTAAATCAACATGTTTAAAGTTTAATAGATGACAAAACTGATAAAAATTATATTTTAGTGAATTAATGCGTCTCTCAGACCAGATTACAAGCGTCTACAAGATTATGTCATCAAATTATTATATTTTTTTTTCTAATCGCATTGGTGAAATGTATGGGTCTGTGTGAGACGGGTAATATTTCAAATTTGACAATGTTTTTTTTTGTTAATACGAAGTATTAAACATATGTCAAGATCTTTATCATATTCTAACAAATTAGTCTTGTCATATTGAAACTGATGTTTATTATTTTCTCTCTCAAAAAGATAAAACTGTTAGTAAAAAAAATGTTGAAAAATACTTTATAATTATTTTGTATTATAATCGGGATAGAATAATAAGAATGTTTTTTTGGGGGTGGGTGGGTGGGGGGAGGGCAAAACAAAAGATAATGCATCAAACCATTTATATCTGACAAAACAATATAAATAACAGGACATTTTGGATATACTCTATGTATGCTGGTGTAAAACCATTCTTATTTTGTCGTTCAGTTGAGTTTTAAATGAATTATTGTTGTCAGAAATGTTTCTGCTATGTCATCATGGCCGATTATTAGTGTGTGGTGGATGCACTGTACGTCAGTGATTATCCCGTAATTTTCTCGGTTTACGTACAAATCGAACACCCCCAGCTAATCTTGGCGCGAACATATGGTGGGTGTATGGAACACAGAATAACTTACATGATATATCTACTCCCTCTCTCTCTCTATCGCTCTCTTGTTTTAATTGCTAACTCTTTTGGACACATACTATATTAATCCACTGCGAGACATAGAGACGGAATCACCGGGATGTGACATGTCGAAGTCGTCTGACTGAAACAAAAATACAAATAATTCCCTTTTTTTGTAACATATTAGTGAAAATTACGTACGAAATGAGCAAGTAGGTTTTAAATTGGTCATAAAAATGTTTAATAAAAAGTTAATTAAGATGCTATAACTACTTTATGCTTCGATTGATAAAGAAATGAACACTTTACTGCACATCGATTGGTAAAGAAATTAACACTTTAATGCAATCTTTTAAAAAATATTTTTTTGAAATGATTATAGAACAACATTAAAAATACATTAATTCAAGATAGAATTTGATGATAAATCTCACACCTTTTAAAATTTCAACATATGGTATATACATCATGTTAAAATTCATTTCTTTTTCTCATAATGCAATTTTTTTTTCAAATAAAGCCATTAAACGTTTGGGATGTTTTGTGTAAATATCAAAATTAAGTCGTTTTATTGATGCAAATTATGATGTAAGATAAAAAATGAGACATTTTTGTATCTTTTTTACATTCCATTTAAAAAAAAGAAAAGAATGACACTGAAAAAAATCGTTCATTTTCAAAATTCTTTCAATTGATGTACATACAGACCAAAATAGAAAATGAAAAATAAATAAATAACATTTTTTTCATTCGATGAAATCGCCTCTGTAAAACAATGTATGTCATCAACTTGTGGATTAATTATCTTTAACATACTGCATTTTTCCTTTTTAATGTTAACTCAGTTAAGTAATAAATTGCGATGGTTGTGACAGCTAATTAGAAAAGATGAAACTGCGACTCTAACAAACAACACACTAAAAATATATCCACCTCTACATGTTGTGTTCATAATATAGAAACATACGTAAAGGGTTCGTGCATTTACGTTTAGGAATGATTGAGTTAGCAATTCCCAGTTGTTAGTGAGGTTCGTGTTACTCGATCTTTAGTTTTATGTGTATGTTTTGTAGATCGTTGTTTGTCCTTTTGCCCTTTTTCTTTTGGCCATTGTGTTGTCTGTTCTTCTTCGATATACGGATTCTGATTACTCCTTTGGTATCTTCAAACTCTTCTTGTATATCACGAAGAGAACAATTATGAAAAGGGATGGCCAACAATTCCATCAATCTCAACAAAACGAACAATCACCTCTCACCTTAGACCATTGAACAATTTTTAAAAGAAAAAAAAAATGCGACATATGATGATGAACATCCAAGTTCTGGCTTGAAACATGCACAAACATGTGACGGGGTATAAACCTGGTTAATGGGATCCCACCCCTCCCTCTTTTGATAATTCTTTTTGATGGGGTAATTATGCAAGGCCTATGCTCGGAACAGTGATATGCTAGCCTGCTGGGCTTTTTTTTTATAATGCTAGCCCACTGAAACAACACAACAACACACAAGGAGCTCCATTCGGCCACATTATGCTGACACTGTGGTTCGAATTGATAGAAAGGTGAGAAGTCCAAGTAATCACCAATATAAGTCCAACATTTTCATCATTTCTCCTGTATATTTCTGGTTCAAAACTTTGATTGCATTTTACATATAGACAATGTGCAATGTTCCATCAATGTTAAATTTGTAAAATGTTTGTTTTGAAAATGTTTATTTTTAAATGTTTGCTTTAAAGATGTGTATTTCTAAAATGTTTGTTTTGAAAATGTTTATTTTTAAAATGTTTGTTTTGAAGGTGTTTATTTCTAATATGTTTGTTTTGCAGATGTTTATTTCTAAAATGTTTGTTTTGAAGATGTTTATTTCCTTTATTTATTTATTTATTTATTTATTTATTTATTTATTTATTTATTTATTTATTTATTTATTTTGTTTATTGTCACGTTTCGTTATTCTCTACTAAACAACTTAATATATCTTGGCATGTGGGCGTGGTGCCTATATATAATTGAAACAGAGTTATACAAGTTAATTAATGTTTTAATATATCTTTCAAAATGTGAATAATGTACATATGCAAATAATTATGATAAACTGTTCTATGATAAGAAACTAAAAAAATTCAATAAATCTTATCTTGTTGCATAACAAGTGCTGCTTACGTCGATAAATTATGTTCCTTGAAAATGTTGAAGATAAAACAAAGATAAAATGCTCACATTGTTTTGAAATAAACCACCAACAAAATTATAAAAGAAGACACGCGAAGGCTGTACGATGAAATAGAAGAAAGCAAATCAAGGTCGTTTTTTTTAAAAAATTTTATTTATTTATTCAAATAGCATATTACACCCATATGGGTCAAGCAATTACAATACAAAAGAATGCAAACATATAAAAAAAAAACCAAAAAACCACAAACATAATATATGTAAATGTAGGAGAAATCTTTGACCGGCGCGGACCCTATCATCTCAAGTCTAGTGATTGTTTTATGAAGGTGCAAACAACCGATAAAAGATCTGAAGTTGGATTGAGTATGTAATCAAGTTTATTCATGGGTGACATATTAGTAAAAGAAGGACATTTATTTTCAATAGTATTTATTAGTAAATTTCTTGGTTGCTGGTTTAAATGAAGATTCTGGTGAACAAGACTGCATTGTTAAAACAGCGGTATTGATCTTTCTAATAATTTGGCTTTGAGCGTACAGACTAAGGTTATCCCAGAATTGATGAGAGAGGACCCCTTTATCAAACAGTCGATAGCATTGCTGGCTGAGGACATCTGATATCATGTCACTGTTTCATGTTTGTTTTCTGCAATATCTTTTATTATCACATATTTTATTGAAATGACACCGAATTTGCATGTGTAATAAAAGCATAATTTGCGGCGTGTTATTTGTCCCCAGGGCAATAACATGTTATCTGCCCTCTTGTGAAGGGCAATGACATGTTATCTGCCCTGGCAAAATATGTGATAAATAGATTAATACATGGCCTTTTTCATATTGCCCTTGTTATCAAGGTCTCGGGCTAATAACAAGGGCAATATGAAAAAGGCCATGTATTAATCTATAATCATCGCTATTTTGCGGTATTTTCCTTTGATCTTGCTATCTGAGAATGTTCCATCTCACGCTAGTAGAGTGAGATGGAAAATTATCGCTAATCGCTAAGCGTTGTCAAGGACGCACGTAGTATTATCGCTGTTTACTAATATGACGTTATAATGACGTCACATTACCAAATCCTTTATAATAAGTGATTTACGATATGAAATATTAATTGTGTTTAAAAAAATGTCAGTATCTCAACAAAAAATATTTTATTATGAATACAAAATAACGATAAAATAATTAAAGATTTTTTTAAAACTTGAGGACGTTTCTCCTTCATCTCTCATCGAAGGGCGAATATTTCTCAGTCATCTCGTTTTAAAAAAACATCGTTAATAACTTATTATAGATATCATTGTAATAAAAACGTAGATATCCAATTTAGTACCTACGTCGCGTTTCTGGAATAACCTTCATCATGTACGATCACATTCAAAATATTGGAAAGCCAAATAATATAAAGGTCTTGGGAAGAAGTAAACCAAAGGATAGCCAAATCTTGCTAATTCTATATAATACACTCCTCTCGGTACTACTATACTGTTTCTATGTAAAAACAAATGTCCATAGCATCGGCCATATAAGGTGTTATCAATGAAGGGGGTGGTCATGGCCGCGATCCTATGATATGTACCTACATATGCAATCACCACTAAGGTTATGAGTTCTACTAGTACCGCGCACTTTGCAAGGTGTACTTGATACAAACGCATGTTATAAATATGACTGTGAAGTTTGGCAGTTATTCTTCCAAGAATACAAATTAACTGATCACTACACTGGGAATGTTGTTTGACAGTTGTGTGTAACACCCATGACCAACATACTCGAAATTTTCTAATAAAAATGACCGTCCGCGATCACGGCGAATGCATATAAACTTATCTCCCAATTTGCACCTCGAGGAAAAATTGTCATAAACTTCAGTGCTTTAAGAAAGCAAATCTCATTAATGTCTGAAGTCTTATCTTAATGTTTATTGTTGGTATGGTATCTACATTTAAATCTGTTGCTATTGTCAATACTAGACATGTGACCAGTACACGAGTGGTCACTTGATTGTCCAAAACGACAACCACCATTTAACAGCTCATCAATGAATAGTGACAGCGAGGCTAAAGAATGATTCACAAAAATTGTGTACTTGACAAGACCAACTCTGCATCGTATCTTAGCTGTCATGCTTAATAAAAAAATTATAAACAGAGGGAAGTGGTGGGATATTTTTAAATGAAAAAAAAAGTAACTCGGCAATTTGGCACTAACAAAAATATCCATCATGATTAGAAATTAGAAAAGCTTGCTTGGTATATAAGTGAGATACAAAATAAAAGTTATGTTTTATTTTTCGCTAAGAAATAAAATGGTCTAAGACAACCACGACTGATGTACTGTAAGTACAATGTAAAATGCAAAATAATTTATGTTTTTAGCGCGAAAAATAATAATGACCGAAAACAACCATGACTTCGACTTATATGTGCATTTATACCCCATCATGAAAAATGAGCAAAACGATAACTATAAAATGACCATATTCTGCCTTCGAGTTATCCGGGAAAACGACTTCTCTAAGTTTGAGATAAAGAATTTCGACTGTATATACTATATATGAAAAACATCTATTAACTGGAACCCCTGTCCATCGCAGAGGTGCCGTTTATAACAAATCGGCAATCTTCGGATGAATCCGATGTGTGCTCTCCTTCTGAATCGAGGAACGGAACCGGCCGAGTTGTGATGAGTGGACTTATCATATAAGAACAAAGTCGCCAAGCATATTTATAAACAACGATATTTCGAAAAACGAAAAATCTTCATTTTGCCACAATAAAAGAAAACATTCATATCTTAGTTTTTGCGTATAAAAATTGCTTGATTCATGTGGTAACTCAGTATTATTAAAATAATAATCCTACTTTGTCGCAAAAACAATTCATTGTAAATAAAATGAAAATCCCAACAATCTGACAGATTATATAGCTGAAATAGTGCTAAAATTGGCGTTAAACACCAATTAATCAATCAGTCAATTGTACTATATACCTTTATGGTATGCAAGTTTTGTAACGGTACACATCTCAAGCCCGTACACCGAGAAATTATCTGGGAATGTAAGTTAACCTCGTCGTTTATCATTCTCCTGTGTGTTAACCTAACACCATACTTTTATTTGTCAGGTCATGACCCCGTTTTTATGTTACACTACCATCAAGAGTTTTATGCAGAAATAAACATTTGATCTCCTATAAATTAATATAGAGGTGTGTGTACTTTACTCTTAAACAAACCCCATTTATAAAAAGAAAGAAAATGAGCGGAAGTTGAAAACAACTGAATCGGATAATCAGTGTCATTTACATACTTGGATTGTCACATTTTATACAATACATGTATATGCAAAGTGAACAACGTTTGCAATTAGTTTTCTGTCGAAAACATTGCTACATAAGCATATATAATGGTCGTTTATGCGACTAAATCTTGATGTATAGACAAATATTATATATTGACAGACATGCGTTGTCATTTGAAACTTTTATCATGGCTTTTATGGTAATTGGATTCAAAACGAGGGTAGAATTGGAACCATGCATAAGAAGGGATACTGCCCAAATCTTGTCTGATATTTAGAGTTAAATAAATGGAAACTTACACATTTTATTTCATCTGAATTAAATTTGAAATAAACATATTTTACAAAATATTTGCAAATGGGACTGAACACAAGTTATGACAACTATAAACTTGCCTGACATGTCTCTACAGTTGGCGTTCATGATCGTGTGGTAGTTGGATATATAACCACTTGTGCAATCAATAACCACTAACGTTGTGAGCTCGAACCCCGCTCAGGCGAGGTGTACTCAATATAACATTATGTGATAAGAGTTTGTCAGTGACCTGCGGGAGGTCGGTGGTTTTCTCTGGGCACTCCGGTTTCCTCCACCAATAAAACTGACCTGACAGCTACGATATAACTGAAATATTGTTGAAAGTGACGTTAACCCCCCCCCCCCGATATGTTCATCTAAGTTTTAAATTTTATATGATTTTCAGAAGGAGTTTAATTCATGTTGACATTTATCAATATCAATATCATTACTCGTTAAATGCAAAGAAATATGAACTTTTGTGTATTTTCCCCTTTTCACAAAATTATCAATACCATGCTTTCTCAGGATGGGATCGCCCCGACAAGAACAATTCTAATTTTTTCTCAGTTGTAGGTCAAATTTTGTATGACGAGCTATCAGTATAAAACTCAATCTATTTCCTATGGAGCCAATACAATATTAAAAATACAATACAAATTTGTCGAACAATTTGTTATAAATATTTATTAAGTCTGTCAATTTCCTCTCATTGGAATTCTATCACCATTAAGGCTTTAAACCATGCATGTTAAACATTTAGCAGACATGGATGGGTCTCAGTACAGTGTTCCGAACGTCTGCATGTTGAAGTTTTGTTATTCAACAATGGCTATGCCAGAAATCCTAGATCACATCTGTTTATAATTGACAAAACAATAATGAGAAAATAAGTACATGCTTTTTGCATGCAATTTTGTTATTAATTTTGTCAAATTGATTGTAACATGACGAAAGAGGGTACCTGAAGGGAGTGGTTATGTCACGAAAAGAATACGACTTCATTAACATTAAAAACAAACAAATTCACCTACAAAAAATGATTTTAAACTACAATAAAACCTGCTTTAGTGACCACTTCTATTAAGCAATAACTTGTATTATGTAACATTAATTTTTATTTCCCTTCACATTGCATTTAAATTTCAATTAAACTCGTGTTATGTGATCACCTGTCTTATCTGACAAGATCATATTCCAGGCTGTTCCCTTGGAAGGTCACATAAGACAGGTTTGACTGTATTGTGAATTGAAATCGAAATTCAACGGACATCGTACGCGCATCGTATTGAAATTCAAGTAAACGGATATTAAAATGCACTTCCATTTCATTTTCTCCCTTTCGTTGCCCCAGTTAAATTATCTATTGTATTACAACATAACAATTGATTAATTGAAACAAGACCACGGTGCAGACAATAAACACATTTATCTCATTGTAGAACAGATATGTAAACTTTATAGGTATAATTTGTACAAATTAAAATGTACTTGTATAGGAAGGTCAAGGATTAACTTATTTAATACATCTGTGTATTGTCGGTCATGTGGGTTGTGGTTGAGTGCATGGCCGGATTTGGTCCTTTCCGCTGATGATGCGAAGATTATATCAAAGTCATTAAAATTATAAATTATAAAATTGACATAAGTTGTTATGTTTATATCTATATAGTCGGTTTAAGAGCACTTTAGGGCTCATTGTTGAGTTGTTGTCTATGTATATATATATATATACCGACTCTAAATAAAATTTACTTACTTACTTATATATGAAATTTTGAACAGAAAGTTTAAACAATGATGGTCAACAATTACATCAAAATATAAAAAAAGAACAATCACCTCTCACCTCGAGCCCGAGCCGAAATACCAAAATAAACGATTGTAAACTCGGGGCTGTTTCACACTCGGTTTAGGGTATGAGTAATGTCCACTGTTGAAGACCCTACTGTGACTGTGAAATGTAGAACAGCACTAAAAGCACTGTTCCTGTGTCTATTACATGTGTCTAAATGTAATATTATTTAGCCTCTCACGTTCATGTACATCCAAATCGTTTCTTGCATATAAAATACAAATATTTCATCTTTCAGGTCTGGAATGCGAGTGTACGACGTACGAGTGTTTATTAGAGGGAACAAGGACATGTACAGCTAATCACTTATGTTATAGTGAAATGACACATATTATAGAGCGAGGATGCATAGACGGAAAAACACCATTACTGTGTGAAAATCAACGTCCAAAAAAGAAAAAAATTGCCAAGTTAAAGGCGATCTGGCCTGTGTTATATTGTTGCCGTGATAGAGATTTATGTAATCAGGGAGTTATACCAACAGATCCTCCAGATTTAAAAGGTTGGTGGAATATAGTAGCTGTATTAGATAATGATTGGTTATTTGGTTAGTTTTATGGTGATTAACGCCACTTTCAATAATATTTCAGTTATATCGTGACGGTCAGATTTATTGGTGGAGGAAACCGGAGAAAACCACTGACATGCCGCAAGTCACTATCAAACTTTATAACATAATGTTGTATTGAGTGCACCTCGCCATGAACGGGGTTCGAACGTATTAGATAATGATAAATCTCTTTATTATGACAAAACATATAACGTGTACAGGGGCGGATACAGGGGGGGACGCACCCGGCGCGCGCCCCCCTCCTAAAATTGAAAAAAATATGATTTTTTGGCGTAAAATCGTGATTTTTCACACGAAATACCTCAAAAATTTCGCGCCTCCCTCCGCTCGGCGCAATTTTTTTAAGTGCGCCTCCCCTAACTTGAAATCCTGGATCCGCCCCTGGTGTATACAGATGGTTAGAATAACACCTATGGTAAATTAGTGTTAGTGTTATGGTGTTCGACGCCACTTTCAACGATATTTCAGTTATATCAGGGCGGTTAGTTTTATTGGTGCAGGAAACACGAGTACCTGGAGAACACCACCGACCTACTGCAAGTCACTGACAAGCTTTATCACATAATGTTGTATCAAGTACACCTCGCCATGAACAGGGTTCGAACTCACAACATCAGTGGTGATAGGCACTGATTGCATAGGTAGGAGTAAATCCAATTACCATACGATCACGTCCACTGCAGCCCCTATTAGATAATGAGAAATCTCTTTATTATGACAAAACACATAACGTGTGTTTTGATATGGTTTGTTTAATACCAATGACAAATTAAAAACAAATAAACCAATAAAATATGACGTTCTTAATTGACTACATTAGCAATGCCGTGTTAAAATTTCGGATATATTTGGCTTCGCTCATGCGTATCACCATTATTCCTGAGTGATTCCATGTATTTACAAGCTCATGTGCATATACATGTACATACATTAGATATTCCCCTGGTATCTTTACATATTAGTTTTTATGTGTGGAAAATTACCTAATATAACTATATATCTTGTCACTTCCGGTGATGTTGTTTCCAAGAGAAAGGAGAAAATGTTGGTATAAACTGATTCATTTTACGATTACTTGTGCATTCTACAGGTTTTAACTGCTAAAACGAGTGTAAAAATGAATAGTAGTATATTTTTTTTATAGGACCCATCTCCCAATTTGCCTTCCACTTTTAAAAATAAGTTAGATTTTGATTGTTACAATCGGATCAATTCATCGATGCCGTAAACCTTTGTGACATTTTATCCGTCATAATTGCTCGGCATAATGTTTGTTTATGAAAATGATGTTACTTATGTTAAAACCTCAAGAAAACTTATGAGTTCAATGATTTATTTCATTCACCCCCCTGAAATGACCGACTGTCTTTATTTCCAAGTAATCATTGTAATCTGTATTGTAGCGAATTCTTATGTTTTTTTCAGATATTTTGCTCTTATATGATGAAACAAATGAGCCTCTAGATGGAGTAAAAGAAGAGACAGTGACAAATAAAGCAAATTGTCCATCATCAGTGTTGGATTCCGGAAACGGAAGTTCAAACATGATCAATCCAATTTATATAGCAGTTCCGGTTGCCGGATTATGTGTACTTTTAGCCTTAATTATATTTGCCATGTATCTCCTCCGGCGGAGAGGAGACTATTATGAACGTTATCCATATCCTCCGGTCATGACAATTCCACGTCATCACGTAAACTGTAAAGAATCTAAATGTGTGCCATCATGCAAATTAAACCGATGTACGGACAGCGAACGATCGTCTTCCGGAAGTGAAACTAAATTGTTTTTATAGTTTTTACCAATCATTTTATTGTTGTTGCATTCTTATTCCAATCATTTTTTACCCGCGAAAATTGAGTGGAACTGAACTTTTTGATCAAACAATTGATGACTGGAATTATTCACTCAATTTTCGCGAGACTCATGATAATTGTAAATATGTCAGTCGGTATTGTTATACAAATTTATTTATATTGTTTAAAAGTTGTAATAAAAGTTGTGATTTATAAATGGCGTTTAAATCTGACTAAATGTGTTAATAAGTGAAAGCGAGGCTGGATGAATGGCGCGTGCGTTTTATTTATATGTAATAGAGTGACAGAAGTGGGAATGGAATAATAGAGTGACAGAAGTGGGAATGGAATGTTGTGTGAATAAGATTTTTTTTTCAGAGAGAATTAGGAATAATACTGGACGTTTACAGAACATAAGGAAATATGAATATGCATGCTATATGTTAATAAACGTTTTTAATATATTGCTAATTGAAATTTTTAAAAAATCATTTCGGCTGCGTTAGTGTCAAAACGTGCTATGAATTCAAAATTAGTTCTTGAAAGTTGCCTCATTACAGCAAAAATTACAAAATTTGTCAAAACTCAAGATGTAACATTGGCCAATAGGATTACTTCTATTCAAATGGTCGTTGACCAATGGTATTACATGTACCTAAATTTGAATTAGTGTTAGCCAATTGTATCACCTCTATTCAAATGGTCGTTGACCAATGGTATTACATGTACCTAAAATTGAATTAGCATTAGCCAATAGTATCACCTCTATTCAGATGATCGTAGACCAATGATATTACATGTACCTAAATTTGAATTAGTATTGGCCAATTGTATCACCTCAATTTAAAGAAAGGGGAAATACGCAGAAGAGTCATTTATTTCTGAAAGGAATTGGAAATAAATACTCGCACAACAGAGCATGGTTTTAATGACATAATTGGTACATATACCTGTGTGTCTGACTGTATGTGTATACGAGTGCGTTTTTAGTAGTCATCATATTTTGTGTAATTGTTTTTTTTTAATTCAGAAGTGGTTCACAGGTGAGAGATCCACAACTCTATAGCTCTGCCTTGTGATAATCGTAGAAAACAACATATTTTATATTGACTGATTTTTTTATTAATATTGATGTTGTTTTAAGTTAACTGAGGTGTTTTATAATTATATATTTAAAACAATAAGGTCTGCAAAATAAGTGTGCACAGGTATATAGAAACAAATTATGTTGAATACAATATGGAAAGGAGAATATAAGTTATGATCCGAAAGTCAAAGAACATTTATATACCGAACCGATCATTTGAATTTTATGGGGGATTATGTTTTTTCCCCAGAACACAGATTTTTTTTTAAAACTGAATAAAAATCAGATTTGTTTTGTAACTTTGACTTGAAAAACCGGTATTTTTTTTTCTAAATTTGTTGTTGAAAAGTGCAGAGACAGATCATTTATTTTTGTGCACCAAACCAAGATGGGTTTTTTTTAAATAAAATTTGGCGACAGAATTTATTAAAAAGCATAGTTCCCCCCATAAAAGTTAAATTGTTGTTCCCTAGCACATGATGATACACTGATCAATACATACCACAGACTGAGAATAATGGCTAGATTAACCTTTAAGGTTGAACAATATTTACATCAACACTTTGAAGTAGCTTTTCTACTGTAACACAACATTAGTTGACCATAAATCGTAGAAAGGTCGGTTCGAATATACAAAACAATTCTCACATGAAACATAGTACAATGTAAGGACTGGTTATTTAAAGAGAAATGCAGTATTAAAGAAGTGCCATATGTATCTAGTATCACCATCAGTCCTTTATTGTTGTAACTAAAGTTGTGAGTTCGAATCCCGCTCATGGCGCGGTGTACTCTATACAACATTATGTGATACAGTTTGTCAGTGACCGGCGACAGGTTGATGGTTTTCTGTGGGTACTCAAGTTTCCTCCACCAATAAAACTGACTGCCACTATGTAGCTGAAATATTGTTGAAAGTGTCGTTTGAACACATTTAACCAAACCAAACATTCATTGTTGCAGCAAATGATAACATTTTCAGAACAACTACGACTTTATCATTTAAAAGGATTTTTAAAAATTTTAAATGTGATTAAAGTCATATACATGTATCATATGTATGACATAAACTCAAATTTTATTTATATTCACCAGTGTAATTGCGTGAAATGGTGCCATATTGTAATTAGGACTGTTCGATTTTGTCTTTCAAAGACAACATTTCGAATTACTAAACCATGTGACATAAATTAAATTGGGGTGGATAGAACAAGGAACGGGACTCAGTTCCGGATTCAGGCAAAGAAAATGATGAGATCCGGTACCCAAGGATGAAGATCATTGAGATTAAATGCGATATATATGTAATCTGTTAAGTGTACGGATCCATGTTATTACCCCAATATGTCACACCTTAGTTGCCATCCAAGTATATAACGATACAAGTTAATCTCGAATTTAAACTAGTTCACAAGATTTTGTTTTGCATTTTTTACTGTCATTTGGACAAGTTGAACTAACGAGAGTCAAACTCAATATATAATGTACCAAATCAAAATTATACGAAACAACTACTATTTAACGTAGGTAAACAAAATAAAGGCAGCGTCATTGTCGTTCATGCGTATGAATTTCTCAGGGTTTATAAAATGTCTCACTTCCTGTCAAGGGAAATAACTGCATAGTAAAAAAAAAAAGACCGCATATATATTGTACGCTTTTCCTCATTATAGTTTATTGTATTTGATTTAGTTGTACTTTATAGATAGTGTATGTCTTCAAGATATATACTTTTTATCTTAAATATAATTTGTGTCTAAAACCCATTTTGCACGCACTCACATATTTCATTTGAGTTTATTACCATTTCAACTATTACTATTGAGTTTGAGCAACGAAATCAAATTATTGTTTGTATTTGTATATATGATTTATGACCCTAGAAATGTTTGCTAACCTCATGACTTAGTGATCTCACGATTTGTCTATCAAAATATCTCAAAACGTACTTTCTTTTTGTCTATTAATAAATCACAAAGCTATTTTTTCTATCAAGTTATCGCAAAATGTACTTTCGCTTTGTCTATCAAGCTATCACAAAACGTACATTCGTTTTGTCTATCAAGGCATCACAAAACGTACATTCGTTTTGTCTATCAATGTATCACAAAATATACCTTCGTTTTGTCTATCAAGCTATCACAAAATATACCTTCGTTTTGTCTATCAAAGTATCACAAAACGTACTTTCGTTTTGTCTATCAATATATCACAAAATGTACATTCATTTTGTGCATCAAGCTATCACAAAACGTGCATTCGTTTTGTCTATCAAGGCATCACAAAATCTATTTTCGTTTTGTTTATCCAGGTATCACAAAACGTACATTCGTTTTGTCTATCTAGCTGTCTATCAATGTATCACAAAACGTATTTTCATTTTGTCTATCAAGGTATCACAAAACGTACGTTCATATTTTATTAAAAGTCTTTCAATGCATATTAATAAAGTGTACATGTATGATGTATCCTATTTGTCTGTTGATCTATAATAAATTGTGCGTTCGTTTTGAATATCTTAAGGCATAACAAAGCGCACGTTCTTGTACTAACACAAACGTATTTTCATTTAGTTAAACCTTTTACAATGAGTAAAATTAAACAAATTATCATTCTCTTTATTCTCATTCTTTATGTCTTTCTTATACCACTGTTTTTAAGTTTTTCATTTAATTGACCTTGAAAGATACATAATATCGTATATTCTGATAATTTTTCACCACGATTTGATTTCAGACAAACTAATCAAATTGTCTAATGAACAAAAGAAATATGGTTCGGCAGTATTTACGGAATAAGCCGAAACATTCCGAAGAAGAAATATAATTTACCCATAATTCAGTAGTTTTTAGTATGCCCGGTATTTTGCAATCATTAGTTGTTGTATTTCATTTTATGCACACAATGTATTTGAAACATGATGGGATAGTGGGGAAATTTTATGAAATAAAAGTCTTAGAAAACAAAATTATGTACATGTATTTTTCTCTTGCATTATAAGTATACATTTGATCTTGATATACCATAATGTGATAAAGTTTGTCAGTGACTTGCGACAGATCGGTGGTTTTCTCTGTGTAGTCCGGTTTCCTCCACCAATAAAACTGACCCACACGATATAACTGTAGTATTGTTGAAAGTGGCGTTAAACATCATAAACCAACCAACCAACCCAAAATATTGCCACAGGATGCCGCGATATAGCTAACAACCGTTTAGAAAAGCAACACATGCCACAATGATAGTCTTCGTGTTTACCCGAACGGAGCTCGAACCCACGGCCTACATGCGGCACTCTAGGCGAGCACACTCTCAATTTCGCCACCGTCGCGGTTTTCAAGTAAATATTACGCTATATCATAACTGAAATAAATTGTTGAACTCTATTAATTCGTGAATAACCAACCAATCATATTACATTTTTGAGAAGTGTTTTTAATCACATGCCAGTCCTTGTCTTAGAATGTACATAGCACAAGTTCGATAATACTCAGGATTACTGATCGAGGGATGGACTTTATTGGAAGAGGAAGAAGAATCAAGGGAGCGTACCATGGACAACTAGGAACACCCACAGGAAAATAAATTATATTCGTGGTATCTATCTACTGGAAATCCGAGATTTCTAGACGCCATTACCCGCCATTCAGAATGTACATGTAACGGCGCACATCGGGTTTAAACAGACGTGTAAATCTTCTAATCTGCCAATTTTTGTCGCCATTTTAAATATATGAATGAATACACAAACAGATTTTGTATTTCAATCAACTTCGCGATCGTTTTACAAGAGATTAAAAATACAGATAAAAAATTGTTGCCATAATTGATCTTGATTTGGTCTACTGTTCAAACTTTGACATAATTGATTGGGAGATTTTTTAAATACGAAATATTAATTCTCACGCAAATGTTTCTGGGGACATTTAAGGGTTAATTATAAGTAGAATTTTTGACATAGTAACTTAACTTTATTTTTTAGCAAAGCATAACACATTAATTTATCGTTTTGTTAATTTTAATCGTATATTTCAATTAACGAAGGTATATTTCTTGTCCAACAAAATTGCTTTCAAGTACAAATTCACATGCACTCTACATCCAAGCCCCATTATGTACCCCAAAGCAACAACAAAAAGGAGCAACCATATTAATTGTGAAATGTTACCGTAAATTATCATCAAATGTATAATAGACTGTAGAAAATTATAACATATTTTTAGAAGTATTGTCATTATCCGTGACTCGTTTTTGTCCGTTGTATAATTACGGGTGGCTCCCTCATCATCAAGTCAAAAGTTATTGAAAGCACTGTCAAACTCGATTTGCAGACGACAGTTTCAAACATGGCGGTTTCTGAACACGTCTGTGTAATTACACCCTTTTATTGACAATAATTATCATTTACAATCTTTGACAATGCTAAATTATTTAAAATAAGTTGAAAAACGAATTTTAATTTATTTGCACTAAGAATTAAATTTTCAATTATTATGAATACTATTCATGAGTTAAACCGCACATTTCACCATTTATGGTTGCACAAGGAGATTTTTATGTGAGAAAGCTGGTACACACAAGAAAAATTAAGGATCATATGCAAATATATCATGAAATCTACTGTCGTATTAACCGAAAGTATTGATTGATTGATCGATTGGTGTTTAACGCCAACCTATACGGTATTTCAACTATATCCTCGTGTCACCTGAAAGGAAATTCGAACACATCTCGCCGTAAGCGACAAGATTGATTGATTGATTATCGCTTAACGTCCAACGAGCAGTATTTCAGTTATATTCAGGACGAGAACAAGTTCAATAATAGATTAAAAAAAAACCTAACAGAAAGAGGGAAGGGATGGGTCAATAGAGTCAGCGACTTTTGACTGCCACTGAAACTGTATGGAGAGTTGGGTAGGGACGAACAAATAGTCTTCTGTAGTGACTGCAATGCGCCTACCCTTTTTCGAAATCCACGAAAGATATCTTTAGTGTGCAGGGAGCGTGGCACTCTCTAGCCACGCTCTACACACGAAGGTCCACGACCAGGCCTTCCGTATAAAAACTTGATAATATCCCATCGAGAGGGTTCACCCTATTCAACACCCGGGGGCGAGCTGAACAGCTCTGTGAGTTAGATCCCTGGGCACCTTCACCAGTACCCATCCGTAAGAGACAAGAAATGACACGTCGAATGTCTAGCTTTCAATAGAATTGCTCGTGACGAACATATTAGACAAACAACAAAAACAGGACACGAATTCACATAAATCGCCATGTCCGAAAATAATTGATTCTGCGACTTCCGTACAGTTGTTTCAAAGTTACTTGTCAGGGGCGGATCCAGGGGGGGCCACCCGGCGCGCGCCCCCTAAAATTGGAAAAAAATCAGATTTTTTGGCGTAAAATCGTAATATTTCACACGAAATAGCCCAACAATTTTCGCGCCTCCCTCCACAATCGGAAAAAAAATTTGATTTTTTGGCGTAAAATCGTGATTTTTCACACGAAATTCCCCAAATATTTTTGCGCCTCCCTCCGCTCGGCGCAATTTTTTTTTAAGTGCGCCCCTTCTAACTTGAAATCCTGGATCCGTCCCTGCTTGTAATCTTTGTTTCAGAAATTTAGCAATAATTTTATTTATTTATCAGTTTTTTTTAATTATTTTAAATTTGATTTTAATTGTCGAGATCAATATGACATGGAGACAATATATGCTTCATCATATAATACAATAATCTTAGGGCCGTCGTGGTCGTGATCGTATGGTAGTTGGATCTACGAACTACCAATGGGATCAGTGCCTATCACTACTAACGTTGTGAGTTCGAACTCCGCTCAGGTGAGGTGTACTCGATACAACATTATGTGATAAAGTGTGCGAGTGACTTACTGCAGGTTTGTGGTTTTCTCCACCAATAAAACTGACCGCCACGATATAACTGAAATATTGTTGAAAGTGGCGTTAAACACAATAATTAACCAAACCTCAAATATTACAACATTCTTCCCTTTAAAGCGTATGACCAATCTAATAAAAAAAACTGTTTAACTCCACCATCTGTCCATGACCAGGACCAATCTCTACCCAGAGTTATCTGTCCTTACACTGGAGAGAGTGCAGGGCCGACAACTCTGGGTAGAGATTGAGCCAGGACCCGGATGTCCAACGCCATATGTTGTGGTCTCTTTTATGTTCAATGATTTGAGGCTCGTTTTATTATTGGTGGAATTGTTGACCAACACTTTTAAACATTCTTTTCATAATTGTTGGATTATTACTTTTTTTTTGCATATACTTTATACATCGTCAAAAAATACATAGAACATCTAAATTCATTTGGAGTGTAAAAATATGACAATATACACTTTCGTTTCAAGAATCGTGTAAATAAGTGCCAAAAAATAAAAAAAACAAACCCCAGGACATACGTAATATTCGTACAACTTCGATATATATTTATATATATATATATATATACGTCTGAAAATTAAACCAAACAGTGTTAGAATTAGATTTTAGAGCTGTCAAATTTTTGTTCTTCCCTCGACGGGATTTGAACCCACACCATTGTTACACTGCAGCACCATTCGCTTAGCCTTACGTCCAGCGCCCTAGACCACTCGACTACATCCACTCCCTAAAAAAAGGAGCTTCAATAGTCGTAGTGTTACCTTGTCTCGTAAGGCAAATCTAGGGATAGACGCAAGACATGTGTATAAGCGTGTGTAGATGGTACATATATACTTAATATTATAATTTGACAGCAATCTAACTCAGCAATTTTTAATATATTGGATAGGATAATGAAGAATTCATTATACAGTCACAGGAAATAAAGTATATTATACAAACGTCTAGAAGCAAGTGACAACCATACAATATATCTGTCCCACTGGATCTCAAAGTTACTTTAAAGGATACTAGGTTAATACTAAATATTATATACGTCTGAAATATATATATATATTTCCAACATGGCGTGCTACTTTAGCTTTGAAAACAATAGAGGGCTCTAAATAGCGCAGAACACCCTAAGCACA
Organism: Bathymodiolus brooksi; assembly: GCA_963680875.1. Taxonomy (NCBI): domain Eukaryota; kingdom Metazoa; phylum Mollusca; class Bivalvia; order Mytilida; family Modiolidae; genus Bathymodiolus; species Bathymodiolus brooksi. The sequence continues at coordinate 18,472,751 of OY804587.1, read as the reverse complement.
TGCGCAGAAGGCATATCTAATCGACAGCGTATTTTGCATATTTGTACTTTATGTATGTTATATTAAAAGAATAAAAATAATAAATATACAAAATGAGCATAAAACATGACATGGGAGAATTATTTCGATTCTAATAGGGCATTTTACAATAATTTTGTAAATCAATGCGACCTTGGCCTATGCAGTTATTGATACCGAATGATTTGACTGTTCCGATTACCTCCCCGAATGACAATTTCGCATTCTACGATGAATTACAGAAAAGTAATGACTAAATTAAACGAAAATAATATTACCTTTGTTATACAAACTATCTCTTCCATGAATTATTTCGATTCTAGTAGGAAATATAATGGAAATGCATAACATAACAAAAATTTAATCCACTAACCTTCATGTCATACTTTTCCTACATTGACAACTAGACGGTGATGTAATTAAGTTACTGATATTTTCCAATTTGATGGCATTTTGCATTTAGCTACTTAAACAAGTAAAATGCCCACAAAATCGTAAAATAAATCAGTAACCAGCTTGTGTCAATGTCACCAGCGTCCTTGTAAACTACATTGTACGTCACCAGATGACGACAAATTACAAAAGTCAAAGTCGATAGATGGTTGTCTAAAGTATTTTTTCCGGAAAAAGTCATATGTCAAGAAACAATTCTAGAATGTTTATGTTTGTATTCACCATGGTCATAAAATGAGCATAAAGCATGACATGAGATAATTATTTCTTAAATCAGATGAAATTAATTTTTCATCGTTATCAATTTCTATGACGTTTTTGTAGCGTTATATATTCTTGTAAATAATAGCGGGAGGTAATTGGAACAGCGCCCAAAAACCGTGTCTAGGTACGCTTGAAGGCATAAAATTACCGTAAATGCCCTGTTAGAATCGAAATAATTCTCGGAAGCCGGGCTCTATGCTTATTTTAACATGGGTAGGCATTATATTTGTCAAGATTTTACACCTCGCTTTCGCTCGGTGTAAAATAATGACAAATATAATGCCTACCCATGTTAAAATCAGCATAGAGCCCGGCATCCGAGAATTATTTCTTAAATATATTGAGGTGCGACTGTAACAATATTAATTATATTTTATTATACCGGATTTCAGTAATACATATATTAGGCGTACCCGCTCTCTCACTCTTAAAGTTTATATTTAGAACTCGTGCTGCATACATGCCAACCCTCGAGAGACTAAAAGCGGTAGGGGGGGGGGGGGTCTGAAATTTTTATCAGAAGGACGCAAAATGGTGCATTCTGCTGCATTTTGGATATAAAATCTGTTTAGGCAAAACTTTAAATATAGTATGATAAAACCATGATAAAATGGAATTGTTTTCAGAAGGACGCAATATGGTGAATTCTGTTGCATTTTGGATATAAAATCTGTTCAGTCAAATCTTTAAATATAGTATTAAAAAACCATGAAAAAATTAAAATTAGCATTTTACATATACATGTATATATTTGTCAGAGTTTAATAACACAGACTGTGACATAGGTATGAAATACAACTTAGATTACTTCCTGTAATCTAATCGAAATAGATGTACGTCATTTCTAAGATACAATAAGCATGACATGTTTCAATAGTTAAGAGCCTGATATGTTGCAGATTTACAACTTGCTAAGAGGTCACCAGTTGGTTTCCATTAAATGACAGTTTGTGCCCTTGAACACATTTATTTTGCTGGTAAGAAGTCCGCAAAGAGTGTTTCTGACGCCATGAAAATGTAGTGCTTCAAAACTTTATTTTAAATACCGTTTCTGATTGGTTTAATGATAAAGAATTGACCAATGGAAATTTCCGGTACAAATTAAGAGGAAAACGATTACGGAAAGGGCCTAAATAATTTGGATTTGTACTCATTTATACATCGTAGAAATCTACAAGAATAATCAACATATGAGCAATTCACGATAATTTTATTTACATTTTTTTTTTAAATCGGTAGGAAAACATGTAAAATCGGTTGGCGGTAGAGATAGATTGATTTGTGGTATCAATGACTAAAATTTAAGGGAAAGATTGTTGAGAGTAGCTGATTTAAATCTCCAAAAGAGTCTAGAAATCTGCAGAGCTGCAGAACTGTCTAAAGAGAGAATTAAAACACTTGAAACACCTTCAGCTTCGGGTTTGGAAGTTCATGCTGTCAAACACAAAACTAGACACACACCTCAACAAAACAGGCAACCCCAGCAGAAACCAAAATCATCTTACCATGCTAATTCACAATCTACATCAACATGCAAGTATTGTGGCAGAAAACACGAATACAACAAAACAAAATGCCCCGCTTTTGGGAAGGAGTGTAGGAAATGTGGAAAACCCAATCATTTTGAAAGCATGTGCAAATCAGGTCACAAGACAAGACCACGTCAACAAAGAATATGAGCTCTGTCTGATGAATCTGATGACGAAAACAATGATTACTTTGAAATACACACAGTGACACTTACAAATGTAAACTCTGTTAAAAGCAGACATAACAGACATATATTTGCTACTATGAACATCATAGGAAAGAACAAAAACACCCGAATGACTAGATTTCAGCTGGATAGTGGAGCAACTTGTAACATTATAACTGCAAACGTGTTGAAAGAACTTGAAATCAAAGAGTTGCAGAAAACAAACCAGATTTTAACTATATATAACAACACAACTATTAAGCCAATAGGAAAATGTAAGCTAAAGTTAGTGAACCCGAAGAACAATGAAAAATTCATAGCTGAATTTGTTGTCATTAAGGATGGAACTTTGACTCCATTACTTGGAAATAAAGCAGTGCAAGCGATGAGCTTATTGACAATTAATTATGAAAATATCAAGGCAGCCCGACAAGGAGCACCTTCAGAACCCCTTTCAAAGGAAAAGGTATTGAAATAATTCGCCGATGTTTTCGAATGCACAGGCAAATTGCAAGGCAAATATCATCTAGAGCTGGATGAGAATGCTACCCCGATAGTTCACCCTCCTCGGAAGGTACCTGTAGCGATCAAAGAAAGACTTAGAAACGAACTGGAGAGATTAACAAAGATGGACATAATAAAGCCAGTATCGACTCCGACTCCGAGCAAGGGTGTCAAGCTTGGTAACAGTTGTGAAACCAGGGAAATTAAGGATATGCATAGATCCGAAACACCTTAATCAAAACATTAAGAGACGTCACTACCCGTTACCAACGGTGACCGCTCGATAGTCCGAAGGTCCATTACTCCGAAGGTTCATTAGTCCGAAAGTCCGTTAGTCCGAAGGTTCATTAGTCCGAAGGTCCGTTAGTCCGAACTTTTTAAGGTCCGTTAGTCTTGTTTTTCGACCAAAGGATAGGTATCGAACAGTGTTGAATTGATTTAATATTCAGTCCTTTATCAAATTAAGTAAGAGAAGCAAGATACTCTTATTCACAACCTGACTAAGCAGTGGCCTATCCAGGTGGGTTGTAGGCTGTACGCCCGGCTTTTTCTAGCAAAAAAAAATGTGTAATCGGCAAATATAGGTAAAACTTAAAACATTTTGTAGAAAACACGCCAAAAATTGCACCAAACCCCTGTTTTGTAATTATGGATCCAAGCGTGCTAAGTCTAAAAAAAATAGAGAAAACAAATGCGTCGTCTCTGATATATATGGAAATCATTCCAATGAAGTAAACCCTCCACTAAAACTCTGATCTTAACCAAATATGTTTAAGCTTAAAACTAAAAAGATATCTAAATACATGTATTAGATTATTTTTAAGACCCGTTGTTGATCCAATTAACAACTAGGATTTTTTTGCTTAACAAACACTTCAGAATAATAATAACTGTATTCAATGCACAATTTTACCCCGAAGGGTTGAAGGCATATACAACTTTACAAGAATACATGTATATACAAATTAAACAACGTACACAAGTCAAATAAACAAAGACATAGTAACAACATACAAATAAAATGAAAACAAATTCAGATTTGTCATTTACTCTTTACGAAATACTGAAAGAGTTCCTTTTGGTACGACACAAAAGAGACGATCTCTGAGAAAGGGATTAGAAAACATAAAAGCACATCTGAAATTAAGTTTTGTGAGGGACAAGTACATTCCATTAAAAAGAGAATACATAAAATCATTAAACAGACGTTCTAATGTACAACTGATGGTCGCAAAGTACGGAGTGTAACCTCAAATATATACAAATTATTATGGAATATTGAAAACTCCAATCAACTACCGCAACAACTTAAGCATATGCGTACCAAATTCTACATCTTATGTAATTCCAGAATACCGTGTTCCATGGCTCGACATATACAAATACCCTTTACCAGATACGTGTACCAGATGGGGGGTCTCCTCAGATATTTTAACCAAGTGGCATACTGTAGAAGAATAAACAGTCTGTTGTTAGTGTAGAAATTCCAAAGATTGGTACTTACACAATGTAGGTATACACGCATCAGAAACAAAAAATAATATAATAAGTATCATAATAGATCATCTAACAAATGTTTTATACATATTACATGTAGGAAAAAACGTACGGGTTAAACTAGAAAAAAAATCTTTAAGATACATGTTTGCACAATGACGGAAGGACGGACGGACGAACGCAGACCATTACTATGTCACTCCGTCGCTTCGTGGCGGGGGACAAAAAGGGTATACGGGTTGTAGACAAACAAAAAAATTCTAATCAGTGATCGGTCATCTGGTCTACATCTACATCAATTTATTTCCCATGTTTCACTATATTGTGTTAAATATTATTTATATTTGTGTATGTGCTATTTTTGTTGACATTATTGTGTATTATTTGTAGGGAGAGGACAGTCCATAAGTTGTGATAACTTTTTGTCCAATCCCATTGCTGTTTTATTTGCAATAAAATAATATTAAACTAATACGGGTTGAATATATACGTTTATTCAAACCAGAAATAACAGAGTTCAAACGTATGGGTGGCCGACATTAGGACAAACGAACCTTTGGACTAACATACCTTCGGACAAACGAACCTTCGGACTAATGGACCTTCGGACTAACGAACCTTCGGACTAATGGACCTTCGGACCAATGAACCTTCGGACTAACGCCACGGAACCGTTACCAACAATTGAAGACTTACTACCTGATTTTAGCAAAGCGAAGATAATTAGTGTTGTTGACGCTAAGAACGGCTTTTGGCACGTAGAGTTAGATGACGAAAGCTCTTACTTGACAACGTTCAATAATCCGTTTGGATGCTATCGTTGGCTTCGGATGTTCTTTGGTATTTCATCGGCTCCAGAGGAGTACCAGAGAAGACAGGATCAAACTGTTGAAGGACTACCAGGTGTCTGCAATATTATTGATGACATTCTGATATATGGTGGAGGAGATACCGAAGAAGAGGCTATCGCCGACCATGATGTCAAATTTCGCGCTTTAATGGAACGTTGCAAATAACGAAATCTGAAGCTAAATAAAGACAAACTTTCTTTGAAAATGAAAGAAGTCAACTTTATTGGACACTTAATTACGAGCAAAGGTCTTAATCCGGATCCAGAGAAAGTCCGTGCCATACTTGATATGCCAAAACCAGCCAACGTTTCTGGTGTGAGGAGAATCATAGGATTCGTTACTTGCCGAAGCTTAGTGACATTTGCGAACCACTACGAAAACTTATTTTGAAGGACTCGGAATTTTGTTGGCTTGATAATCACGACAATACACTAGATGAAATCAAGAGATTAGTAACAGCAAAGCCAGTACTGAAATACTATGATCCAAAACTATACAGCTTGTTATACAAAGTGATGCTTCAGAAACTGGGCTCGGTGCTACAATCATGCAGGAAAATCAGCCTATTGCGTACGCCAGTAGGGCACTTACATATACTGAGACAAGATATGCCCAAATCGAGAAGGAACTGCTCTCTGTTATATTTGAACTCGAAAGGTTTCACCAATATACATATGGAAGAACAGTTCAAGTGAGGTCAGATCACAAACCGCTAGAATCAATTCTGAAGAAACCGCTTCATGCAGCACGAAACGATTACAGCGTATGTTGCTACAGTTGCAGAAATATGACATACGTCTTCAATATACACTAGGAAAAGAAATGTACATAGCTGATACTTTGAGCAGAGCTTATTTGAAGGACTTACCTAATGACAATGAATCTGACATTGAAGGTGTGAACATGCTCAGCGACCTGCCGATATCAGAACAGAGAATTTCTGAAATTCAACAGCATACGCTTAATGATGAACACATGCAAGAATTGAAGGAAGTAATTCAAAACGGTTGGCCGAACAGGAAATACGATGTTCCACCGTCTGCAATGATATACTTTGATGTTCGAGATGACCTCACTTATTTTTCCAAATGGTTTGATATTCAAAGGAGAAAGAGTTTTTAATACCGACATCTTTGAGATTAGATATGATCAAGCGTATTCACTCTTCTCATATAGGAGTAGAAGGCTGTTTACGTAGAGCACGTGCAAGTCTTTATTGGCCATGGATGAATTCACAAGTGAAGGATTTCATACGGAGATGTGAAACATGTCGTACTTACGAAAAGAAACAACAGAGGGAAACTCTAATATCTCACGAAATACAGAGTCGTCCATGGTCAAAAGTTGGAGTAGATCTAATGAAATGTCGGGACAAAGATTACTTAGTCACAGTGGATTACTATTCGAACTGTTGGGAGATAGACTATGTAGAAAACACATTCTCTAGTACCATCATCAACAAAACTAAGATCGCACTTCTGTCGTCATGGGATACCGGATATTGTATTCAGTGACAATGGACCACAATTTGACTAGTCTGAATTCAGAAAATTTGCCTCTTTGTGGGAATTCAAACACGAAACATCGTCACCATTATATCCACAAAGCAATGGGAAAGTCGAACAAGCAGTTAAAACCGCAAAACAACTAATGCGAAAGGCCAGACATGATCAGAAAGACGCGTATCTAGCGATACTAGACTTTAGAAACACTCCAAACGATTAATGAACAGGAGAACAAACACTCTGTTACCGACAAAACAAAGTTTATTGCAACCGAACATCGTTTCTCAATATCATGTGCACAACGAAATGCTACAACAGAAACAGAAACAACAATTCTACTACAATCAAGGAACTAAGGATTTACAACCGTTGAAGAATGGAGATGTCGTTCGAATTCAACCCTCAACTCAAACCAACAAGGAATGGAAGAACGGAATCGTTAAGAGTAAAGTTAACATCAGATCATACGATGTTGAAGTTGGACAAAGAACTTTTCGTAAGAATCGCCGTCACATCAAACAAACTCATGGGAACTTCGATCAACAGAAATTGAATGAAGATTTGGAATTTGACAATGACTTTGCAAGTGAAAATAAACCAGAAACTGTCACTGAACTGACAATATACCACCACAAAACTATGTTACCCGTTCCGGAAGAGAAGTAAAACCGCCGAAGCGACTTGATGATTTTGTGTGTTATTAGATCACTAGTACGCGCAAGGCATAATAATCCTTGGAGTGATCTTCAGTGTATATATTAGCGTAGTAAAGCCAAAGTAGTTAGTTTGAAAATTATATTCTGAAAATATTTAAATGCGACACACTGTGCGTAGAGGCATAATAATCCCCGTGTGTACTCTAAGAACCATTTAGGTTCTCCGTCCGTAGTTCCGTATATTGAATACATTCGACATACAATTACTAGTAATTCGATATTTCAAACTGTAAATCTAGAAAGACATTGACTACTTTAAAATTTTCATTTTTTCTTTTTGAACTGTTACTTCGAAAAAATTGACTTTTAGAGCTTAAATTTTGTTTACTGACTTTGAAGGGTTACCTTTAATTCAACTTGATTAATTTGTCTTTCTATTTTTTTTTTAAAGAAGAAGGGATGTAACAATATTAATTATATTTTATTATACGGATTTCAGTAATACTTATCTTAGGCGTACCCGCTCTCTCACTCTTAAAATTTATATTTAGAACTCGTGCTGACGTGTACTGTGTATTATATTTGTGTAATTAAATATGTCGTCTCAAGCTGCCTTCGATTATCAACTCGGCCTGACATTCAACCAGCGACTTCGACTTTGACTTTGAAGTGTCAGTTGTGCAAAGAAAGACAACTCTATTAGAAATTAAAAGACGAAACGTGGATATTTGGACTATTTTGGTTGTCTTTTTTTGTATTCAGTGGCGATATTGTTGATATTGGTAGAATTGTTGATCATCGCTGTTGAAACTTTCTTGTCATTATCTTCAAAATGTGCACACACTAGATCATATTTCACTCAGTCATTTTATGGATTTTGTGTCCAAAATGTTTCCAAGGAACCCTTGACGTATATTATATTAACAATTCTAGAATCAGGGGCATATGAGCCGGGTGGGACGTGCAAGGGGACACAACATAAGTTTGAAGCCAAATGAAACCAAGGATTTATATAGTAAGAAGGATATGAATCTCGGGAGATTTAACATAGATTGTATGTAAGCATGTTGCGTGGCGAGATTACCCATAGTGCAATTCGTTGACGATGCGCGTGCCTTGATTAACGGTGGAAATTTTCATCGCTTCAACATTTTAAACTAGTATTTGTAAGAATATAAAACCATAATTACAGGAATAAAGTGAAAATATTTGTTCTAAATACCAATCATTGATAAAGTATCGACTTTTTGTAGATGTATCACCCATGTATCTCATCAATAATTGATATTAATCGATTTGCCCTTTTGACCTTCATGGGCTGTCAAAGCTCGAATTTAAATTTCAAACTCCTCTTCACTCATCATACCGAATATTGAAGCGGAGCCGTCATTTTTGGGATAATATAATATTTTTCAACGTTAAGTAGGAGCTTTATTGAAAACAGTGCTCCCGATTTGTATTTATTAAGGACTGCTTACATCATTTGTCAAAATGGCGGAGTTCTGGGCGGAAATGAGGGTGGTCTATTTAGAAATCAATAAACTTCATTTTTTACATGAAATCGACATACCAAAGTGTATAAATGTGTAGTTTAGAGTGTATTCAATGTACAACACAAAACTTGGCGTGATTAGTTGCTTTGTTTGATCATTTTTGATATGTTTTTAGATGTATGAAACCACTTTTTTTATTTTACGTGTATGAGGGGTGATACAGAAAAAATCAACGAGTAGTATAAAATCTCGCCACGCGAGATAAAGCGAGAAAATACGAGTTTCATATCCTTCTTACTATATAAATCCTTGAAGGAACCCTTGACGTATATTATATTAACAATTCTAGAATCAGGGGCGTATGAGGCGAGATGGACGTGCAAGGGGACACAACATAAGTTTGAAGCCAAATGACATTTTTTTTGCTTGTCAGTATTGTTGAAATCTTGCATCCTCACATTCCTGTCAATCCTGACTTTCCAGTCCATTTACAATGGTTCCCCCTTTTCCAGTCCATTTACAATGGTTCCCCCTTTTCCAGTCCATTTACCCATTCCCGCGGCTTACTTCATCTAACCCTTGCTACACAACTAACGTTAAACAATGAAACCGCTTCAGTTGTATTACACAATGGTAGAGCAGTTTTGACATGCCTATTAACAATGCCCAATACATGTCTTTATCGAGAGAACAAACAAAGGTTGATCAACAATTTGTGATTGTCACGTGGGGAGGGGGGCAGGGAGTGGTCAAATGAAAGACAAACACACAAAATCGGAAATAGGCACCGACACCTTTGTTAAATGCATTTTAAAATGAAACGTTATTTCCAGTGAGTGAGTGATTGAGTGGGTGTTGTTTAACGCCAACTGAACAACATTTCAGCATTATAATGTTGAGAACAAGTTACATTCGATAAGATGATAATGATGTCCGTTTTATACTAGACTAACAGCTAAGATGGATTTTAATTGTGCAAGCTCACTGCAAAACACAGTCCGCCGATAGAAATATCGATCCCTCAGACACATTAATGTCACCCCTTGGATAAAGTAGTCCGGTAATTTAGGTGAAACAGATTTTTCTATATTACCCAGGCTCCTGGGTAAGACAGGCAACACGAACGTTTTCCCGCAAAATTGTTTTCCATTGCTGAAGTAAATTGTCAATTTATCTATATATATCCGTGTCTTGGCAGTATTCTAAATGTATTTCATAATAAAATACAATGTATTTTATAAATACAATATAAATGCTACTACCACATCGATAAATATGTTTAACAATTATTTGATTTTGGTCAAAAGGAGGTAATTTGTTTGTTTACTTAGTTACTTGATCAAGTCAATAGTTTATTAACGAATTATCGGCCCATAAGGGCATATACAAGCAATACGATGAAATAAAAACAATCAATTACAAATGGTATATACAAAAACAATAAATAACAATATGATTATTAATTTTGATTATGTTTACCATCATTTATTGAGCAGAATCAATGTCATAATGTGTCTCTGAACAATCAAAGGGAAATAACTCTAATTCTAAAGAGAGACAAAAGAAAATCCATATCTGCTCAGACTGCTGAGGTAAATAAAAAAACATTTTAAGGAATTAAAAAAAATACAAAATAGTCATTGACACAACCCTCCCTAAGTTTATTAATTTATTTTCTTCAAAAGCAAATTTATTAGGTGAACCACCAGATGACAGCTGGGAGATTTTACTAAAAAGGGAGATCACTCTATTATTTACTCAGAGTAAACGTAGAAAAAAAAAGTGAGAAAAACAGTCAAACACCGTGATAGGTACAAGATCGATAAATCTGAGACAGCCTCGGGTAAGATTTAAATCTTATTAGACTCGGGCAAGCCTCGTCAGACATGATTTAAATCTTGCCCTCGGGTGTCACAGATGTTACGATCTTGCACCTCTTCCGGTGTTAGACCCTATATATCTGATTCCGAGCCAACCAGTCTTTGTTATTACTCCTTAGTGCTGCGTGCTTAACAGAGAACCAACACATACGAATTTTATGATCGTTGGTTTGATCCGACAGGTGCTAGAACCCACAATCTACCACATTCGAGGCGAGCACGCTAACCATTACACCACCGATGCGGCTAAATAGTCAAAAGAAAAAGGTTAAAAAAGACTAACAATAGCCCACTAAACGCTACAGGAAAAACACGCTTAACCATCTATCAAGAAGGGTCGCAGGGGCAAACTAGCCCAAATTTATGACCTCTACACCAGCTAAATCTAGATCTGTTCTTGTCTCAAGTCAGGACCTATTTTTCAATCGGATTGTGCCGTTGTCGTTTCTTTATTTAGAACCTTGATGTTTGAGAGAGTAGTCGTTTGGTTACCGGTCTTTACACTGCCACTGGCATTATTGAGGGATCACAAGGATCGATAACTCTGTCAGAGATTGTCGTTCGTATTGTTATCGTTGACTATTATTACTGTTTAACATTTCATTTTCATAGGCCAATGCATGGTAACAGTAAATGACAAATATATAAATATATATTATAATAATATCATAATACATTTCACACTGACCAAAATATCACATGACAGTCATAATACAAGTAACCAAAATATCCCTTAGGAACCGACCATTTAACTTGCAGGGGGGGTTATGGTTTTTTGTTTCGTTCATAATTTTTTATCCGAACAACACGAATATTTTTTTTTTTTTCAAGAATTTAACATTAGGTTATATGACAAAAACTCTGAATCAGATTTGTTTTCCCTCTACCAAAATCAGAATATTTTTTTCAGCAACATTGGGAATCAGAATATTTTTTTTAGAAAAAAAACCATAACCCCCCCTGGAAGTTAAATGGTCCGTCCCCTTAACAGTCATAATATAAGAAAGTAGACCAAAATCCGATTCAAGTAAAATAGTAGCTTATTGTAGTTACTATGGAAACGTTGATTGTCTTTTTTGATAATACCTTGAAACATACAAGTAAATAATAACAATACTTGCAGTTACTATAGAAACGTTGATTGTCTTTTTTCATAATACCTTGAAACATATATAAGTAAATAATAACAATACATGCAGTTACTATGGAAACGTTGATTGTATTTTTTGATAATACCTTGAAACATATATAAGTAAATAATAACAATACATGCAGTTACTATGGAAACGTTGATTGTATTTTTGGATAATACCTTGAAACATATAAGTAAATAATAACACTCAACATGATAATTAAAACCACCAATAAAATCATTCTAAATAAATTAGACTTAATAAATGATGTTTTTTTCTTCAATATAAGATGGTGGACTGTATCATCGTCTTTCACAAGCTTTAGAACTGTTTCGTATCCATTATTTTCCAAAAATAATTGGACATCTGATTTGTAATGGCGGATTTCACCTTCAAACCTGACTGCCATCATGTTTATGTTTAATTCACTAAATGGTAACGCCTGTAAAACTGAGAGTTCGTCTTTCCCGCCAACATCTAAGGAGAAGAAATCTATGTTCGTCTGCTCAATGGCGGCCATGATTGAATAAAGTGGAAAACAATGCATTTCCGTTTGTTTCTCGTTAACATTTAACATTTTCTGGAAGTAAAGACAAATTTCACATTTAAATGTTATAAATGCTTGCAAGATTCTGCTTGTAGTTTTTTTAATCAATATTGTGTTATACATATTTATAAATGCGGCATATGGTTTTGCATGTTTGTGAAAATTGTGTGTGTGTGATATTTACAATGCTCGAAACCCAGACGGAACGCTGGAGTATAGAATGAGGACCTCGTTTCTCCGCTGCGGGCTACATCACCTCCGAAAGGGGGGGGGGGGGGGCACCCGCTAGTTGCACAAGGCGAATATACATAACTCGTCCTTATGATGTTTCATGTATTGAGAATGTCACGCTTCTTGTGCATAACAGCAACATATATCTTACATATTTTTACAATATAAAAGTAATAAGACAATTTGAATATTTTACGGAATATTTGCTGACGAGGGAGACAACCCAAACATATATAATGTAGAGGAAGACAATAGGTTGCCGCCCGTTCTACAACCCTTGACACCCGGAAGTTTGTTTTAATTTTTTTTCAGTCCGGCTCCATTATTGTATTTTCGATGCCGGTTAACATTTTGTTGTCTTCTGCAAAACAAAAGATTCAAGTATATACACCTCAGGTTGAAAACTTTCGATGTTCACTTCAAATGAAGGCAAAAATTGCAAAGTATAGCAACAGTTTGTAAAGACTGGTCATTGACGGTCCGTTGCCAAGCCTATATATTCAGACTGTATTCACCATAATTTTTCTGTGCAGCCAAAGCATCCGTCCGCAGGCTTGCCCCCAGAGCTATCTTTTATCTAATATACCTGAGGGGCCGTCGTGGCCGTGATCGTATGGTAGTTGGATTTACGACTACCTGCACAATCAGTGCTTGTCACCACTTTAGTTGTGAGTTCGAATCCCGCTCAGGCGAGGTGTACTCGATACAACATTATGTGATAAAGTTTGTTAGTGACTTGTGCCAAGTCGGTGGTTTTTTCCCGGGTACTCCGGTTTCCTTCGCCAATAAAACTGACTGCCACGATATAACTGAAATATTGTTGAAAGTGGCATTAAATACCATAACCTCATCTACAATACCTTTTGTGGTTTATCTGTTACGCTGATACAACTATTCAATGTCATAGCTTTCCTATTTTTCTGTTGTAGTGACGACATGTTTTCTGGTTCAGTGACCATGACCAAGCCATTCCATTTTCTAACTCGTTCAAAGAACAAGGAGTTTGAACCTTTCTCACCATCGCTACTGCAACATTCGACATAGAAACCATCTTCCTGAAAAAACAAATTGCTTGATTTATATAAAAAAAAAACCAAAGATATGATATGAAATAACTATTAAAGAAATATAATTCCAAAAAATTAGGGCCGTCGTGGCCGTGATCGCATGGTAGTTGGATTTACAACTACCTGTGTAATCAGTGCCTATCACAACTAAAGTTGTGAGTTCAAACACCGATCACGGCGAGGTGTACTTGATACAACAAGTTTGTCAGTGACTTGCGACAGGTCGGTGGTTTTCTCCGGGTACTCCGGCTTCCCCAACCAAGAAAACTGACCACCACGATATAACTTAAATATTGTTGATAGTGACATTAAACACCATAACCATAATCAAAATAAGTAAGAGTTAAATGAGGGATACAGACAGAATATAGAATTACAATGTACATGTTTCACAACATAGTCGGTAACCCATAGCTGATCATGCTCCGATATATATATATATATATATATATATATATATATATATATATATATATTTTTTTTTTTAATTCAGAAACTACCCCTTTACAACGGGGGCAAACATCAGCGGAGTACCAATGTTTGCGTCTAATAATCATAAATAAACAACTGTATTAAAATTAGCATAAATCATACAGGAACATTTTCATCAAAGAACAAAAAACATATCAAAGTCATTGTGATAAAAGTCATAACATATTATCACAGAAACAATGGTGTCATTCTTCACTAAAACAACATTATATACAATATATATTTTAATTGCACTTAATTTTAAGTAAAATAAAAGAATGACATATAAAATAATAGAAACACAATATTAAGCGAATTCCTGATCATCGACACATGACTCAATTAAAATATCTTTCATCATATTACATAATATTTTTTTTAATGAACTGGTCAAGCGAGAAACCAAGCTCAGTGTTTAAGCTAAGACAAAAGTCTCCGATCAAGAACTGCAGCTTTTGAAAGGACGGTAGCTCTGAAAACGTGAGATCCGGATAAAACGATTTCACGGAAATTAATTTTAAAAAGACGTTGATTCAAGGGCAAGTAATTGGTTCTAGCTAAGAACTTCAGTCGAGAGGCCCATAAATCATTTATACTGCATAAATATACTTGTTTCCCTGGTAATATTAAATGTGTTATAGATTGATAGACTGCTCATTTCCAGTCTCCTAGATAATTCTTGATCTTGAACGGCTTTACCGATTTTTTTTTAAATGTTCGTATTAAAATTTCCATAGTAGCTAGTAATGTTCTAATCCTATTGATTGGAAAATATTTTTCCTATAATTTACATACTTCCATTCCACATTCGGAATTTTTTAGCTCCATGAATACAATTTTGCATAACCCGTGAGCCGGAAGTTCATTAAATCTTGCAAAATAATTAACACGCTATCGGTCAAGAAATTCGTTAATTGGTTCCCACCCAAAGGAGTAGGTATGATAAGGGCAGAAATTGGCCTAAAAAATAGACAAATTATAAATGAAACGTATAGCTTTCGTTGTTTCTTGATTTTATAAGACCTTTTCCCCCAACTACTATTTGGGTAACAATTTTCCATATTTGCACGTGCGATGACGTCACACTAGTCAATGAAAAGTCTATCGTTTCGTGAAAATATATGAAATCTAACAAGAAATGTGTATTTAATGTCAATTTTCAGTATAACCACAAGCAGGTACCAACGGCATATTATAGTATGATGTTTAATATACATAAACACATATCTCATTTAATTTTTGTGTTGGTATCTGAGTGTGGAGAGTATGAAATCTGCAATCAAAAAATAATTTTAAGGTCGATTTCTCGTCAGCGGCCATTTTGCATTGACCGTTTTCATCCGTACTAGACAGAAATAGAAATCGACCTTTTAATCTCATCCAAAATAAAGCTGGTTATCGTAGTTGTTTGGCTACGGGAGTAAAACTTGAACAATTTTTATGAAACAGTTTTGACGTTAAATAAATTTTGGAGGTGATTTACTGCCGACCTGATTGTGCATTGAATCCGACGTGTTTTTTTTCTAACCCTCAGTGGAATTCCATGTGTTACTATACTAAAGTATACTTTAATATTATACCCACAATTCACAAAAAGTACAGAAAACAAAACAAGCAACCAACAAGAAAATTAGTACGTCAGATTATCTTAGAAATTAATTCATTGGACATGTAAACACATCGGAACTTTCTATTTTTAGTAGTCCCTTTACTTTTTCTTATTTCTTTTCTTTAACAAGTGTGGACACAGACATGTGCTGTCCAAAAGACAAGTGTGGATGTCAATATTTCATATTATTAACTTTAAAAAAATTATAAAAAATGGACGCAGGGGTCCTGTATTTTTTAATAAAAAACTAATCCTGGATTATTATATTTGCTTAAAGTGTTTTTATTTCAAATTCTCATCATAGCCCCCCCCCCCCCCCAAGGGATATACAATTGTATCATTAATAATAAATTAATAAATAATAAATTAAGATTTTCTATTTAAAATAAATCTCATTTACAAAACCACTGATATTTGTTAAATTTTTAACGCTGATTTAAGCATTAGTCGCAACAAATTTTTATTTTTCTCTTTAAACTGTCGAAACAACATTTATTTAACTGTAAAATTCACAAATAAAATTCTCCCCCCACCCTTTTTCCCTTTTTTTCTTGTTTAAATCAATAATCAACAATATTCCAGAATCAAACAAATGAATAAATATAACATAGATTTCTTTTACATGCATCTTTTTACCATGTGTTGTCAGTGTATTTTAAATCGGTCATCCAATCAGGACGCTCATTCAAGATAAAAATACATCGCTAAAATTACCTGTGGGTGTTTCCCCACTTCAACTCGTAAATTTATATAGAAATCGGAGATATTTCGTCATAAAACTTCACACATGGTTTTGTCTATCATATTTCTTGAAGACAAACATAACATTTTATTGCATTTATCAATATTTTATGAGTATCAACAGTTTTTTCAACACCGTATCTGTTTCTCGATACAGCCGCCCGATTACAGTGACCCGTGACCCAGATTAGCTCGTTCCACCAGTTTTTTCTTAATAATGTTGTTTAAATATATTTTATTTAGCTCTTTCGCAAAGTGAATTCCCGATGAATAATTGTATTATTTAACGTAAATTTGATTTATATATAGCTTAATATTAACGTTGCGGTGGCGTAATGGTTTAGCGCACATGACTGCCGATAACAACATCGTGAGATCAATATTTTATTATTACTTATTTCAATAAAGTATGGAAAAACAAACAATATATTTGATAATTCATAATTCATCTAATACAGTACATATAACGTGCATGTTTTAACATAGTACACGGATGTCAGGTTTGATTTACATATTCGGTGTTTTGTTTATAATGGTCCTTTTGTTATCCTTACTAAGAATTTCATTGATATAGTCTATCGTTTATGAGTCAGTGCTAAATGTGTAGTATTACTTGGTAGTTTAGTGGTATGATTTTACTTTAATGGGCCATGACCGATAATACAGTATTACCAAGCATTCTATTTATATAATCTATCACGTTTTACTTCACTGTCGTCAAAGAGGTCCGGTCGGAATTGCTCTGTCATCTTCCGGTACAAGTCAATTATGCATGTTTGACATACAGGCGACGACAAAAAGTAAGTATTATGATCATATAGTATTATTATATCTTGAATCCAGAAGATGTCGTTATCGGTCGATTATTTTGTTTGTTTTTACCTATATGTTTCTGTGGTTAACTTAATAGATTACTCAGGTATAGATAAAATGATAGACATAAACAATGAAAAATGCTAATAATGAGATTGAAATCATCAAATAAAGCTATAAAAAAGTAGTCTATATGTGTAATTAAAGTACACAAACCCTTTGTAATGCTTATATACATGATAGTTTGCACTGGCGTGCCACCATGAATAGTTTCAGACTTACTACAGTAAAAAATACAATGCTTATTTACGTACATTCGTTCCGGCTGTCAGCCACTACTTTCCGGTTGGGTCCCAACAATTGTTTTTCAGTAGAACCGGCTTTGTCTATGTAAAAAATTGAAAGAATAGCGAAAACAGCTCAATATCACAATTATGTTTCCTTTTTGTAATTTATTTAAGGTTCATTATAACACTTGTCAAGAGTATGTTCGACTTGCAAATTGATAAAAACAAAAAACAAAAAATTGTCTTCAATGAATAAAAGTTGTGGAAAAAAAACAATAGCACATAGTCAAAATATTTTACATGTGGATGTTTTGTATAACATTAAAAGAAAGAAATACAAAACGGTTTGTGCAGAATTGGCGTTCGCCAAGTCACCTTCGACAGAATGGTCATGATTTTGTATAGAACTTATAATTCTTTTTCTTTATTTGCTATGCAGTTGGATTATTGCAATATTCAAAGAGTGTTTGAACAAAAGTAGGAACTCTCACTGTTTATATAGATATCAAGTAACTCTTATTGTTTTGGATTAATTTTTGTTTTCAAATAATATATTGAAGGACAATAAGAAATTTTGATTAAAAAAATAATAAAAATAAAATAAAAATAGGGAACCGCATCGGTAGCGTAATGGTTAGCATGCTCGCCACGAGTGCGATAGATTGTGGGTACGAACTGCGGTCTTGTCAAACAAAAGAATATAAAATTGGTATTTGTTGCTTCTCCGCTAAGATCGCAGCATTAAGGAGAAAGAACAAAGACTGGTTGGCTCGGAATCAGAACAATGTGTCCGAGTGGAGCGACATATCTACCCAATGACTGTTGTTAGCTCACCTTGCCAAAGGCAAGGTGAGCTTTTACCATCACTTGGCGCGCGTTGTCCGTCGTCTTTCGTTCGTCGTCTGTCGTCCATTAACTATTCACATTTTAATCTTCTCCTCTGAAACGCCTAAACCAAATGAAGTGAAACTTAGTAGGAAGCATCAATGGAAGGTCCTCTGTAACGATTACTCATTTCGTCCCGATCCGTTAACAAACATGGTCGCCACAAGCGATTCTTGTTTCTGATTGGCCGATTTCTAACAATCTTCTTCTCTGAAACTGCTTAGCCAAATGAGCCGAACTTTGGTGGGAAGCACCTATAGAAGGTTCTGTCTGTATTAAGTTTCCTCAAAGCAGAATGAAAGGTAAACGACAGAGGCTCAGACCACTGAGCCTTCTATTTTCAGTGAGCAAAGCACGAACATTTGTCGTATCACAACTTGTAACGAACGTTGCATTAACCGAGTACACCTAACATTTTCTTTGTATACAAACTTCCAAAATCGTCCATTCGGAAAGGAATTCAATACTACAGCCTTTGTTTATTTGCTTATCTGTAATGTTAATGTAAACATTATACTGTGAAGAAACTTAAATATCGTATCCATGAAGTTATGTCCACAGAGTGACTTACTTCGAGTATAAAATTAAAATATTGGGTTATAAAAAGAATCTCACCCTACTCAATTGATGCGCCTGGACAGCTACTTAAAGTGAGTGCAGCGTATTGAGCACCAACCGTGATGTCAGTGCCACAAAAAGCATTAAAAAAAATCAAGTGTTCGCGACAGTAGCAATTTAGCATAGAAATAACGATTTTTTTATTTACAAAGTAGCTGAAATTAGCAGCCATGGCGAATATTCATACTATGGATCAGTATTTATCGCCTTTGAGATATTTCCTAATCATAACTATTGTTAAATTGCAATATAATGCTCAATAAAAATAAGATCAGTGGTATTTACATACTGACAAACCCGGTTATTTATAAATGACCCAACCGGTTTGAGTACATGTTTACATTTTTACCAAGCCGGATTTCAAAAACATTTGTTGACATCATGTTTTAGGGTATAACTAGTTACTAATTGACTTTTCATCAACAAAATTGTATTTTTAAGTAAAATCAATCATACATCAATATTTTTTTTCTTTTTGGGCAACATTTAATTCATTCGTAAATGCAAGATATAGCGATATTTCAGTTGATTGTAATGATTTTGAATATGAATTCCTTATAACTTATAGAAAAATCTAATTTCACACTGCAAAAATAAATGATATTTGGACAAAAAATGAAATTAATAATAAAGCATCATAATTCAAAACATTATATACACAGTATATTTATAAATACTTACGATAATTATCCGTGTCTGCTTTAAAAATACCGCTTTAAAATATCCCGGATGTTGACCAAACATTTTCGATCGGAGGTCTTTGACGACAGTGTACTTTTCTCAACAAAAAAAGGTTGAAGATACCGTAAATATAGATTACCGTCTTCCAATCAAAGTATACTACCGTATTTGTACTCTTAGACATATCAGAATCGAAATAAATCATGGAAGCCAGAATGTGTTTTGAGTTTTAACATGGATTGGCGGATATTAGTAAATTTTATCACTCGCTTCTGGCTCGGGATAAAATACTATTCTCTGATGTTCTCGTGGCAAGTAGAATTTTGATTGGCTAAAAAGGTACTTTTTAAACTTCAGGGAAGCCGTGCGGTGACAGAAAATCAATAATTGCTCTCACCCATGTGCTGTCCATTTACATTGTGCACAGCAGACGACACACATTTCACAAGATGACAGAAAATCAATAATCGCTCTCTGTGATCTTTGTCCAAAGATACACGTATTTATGTTTTTCCTATAATAAGGGCATACTTATTAATGTTGGAACATTCAGATAAAAATGTTATCAGTCTCTAGATGTTAGGGACCGACCATTTAACTTGAAGGGGGGGGGGGAGTTATGGTTTTTTGTTTCGTTCAGAATCATTTTGTCGGACAACACAAGAGTTAGAATATCTTTTTTTTGTCGCGCGAGGCGCGAAATTTTTTTCCAGAATTTAACATTAGGTTATATGTCAACAACTCTGAATCAGATTATTTTTTTTTTCCTCCACCAAAATCAGTATATTTTTTTCAGCAACATTGGGAATCAGAATATTTTTTTAGAAAAAAATCATAACCCCCCCTCTTCAAGTTAAATGGTCCGTCCCTTATATATCCCGTTTTAAAGGGCAGTGGTTTTGTTAAAAGGTGAGGCGTCATATAACATCTCGAGACTAATAACGTATAATATCCGCCAATCCATGTTAAAACTCCCAACACATTCTGGCTTCCATGATTCATTTCTTCATTATTCAACATGGATTATATCCTCTCCTGCCGCTGTAGCGCTGCTTTACCATGTTATGCAGTTGACTTGGTTCCTTTGACATTCTAATTACTGAGAATAATTTCCTCTCATGATTTAAAAAATAAAAAGATCAATATTCGGTTATAAAAAGATTTAAAAAAAGCAATTTACAGAGCTTAGCATTGACGAGTTTCTGCGGTTGCTAGGGATAATATTTGGTTACTAGGGACATTGTAAGGTTTAAGGAATTCTTATAATATATACTGGTTAGTAAATGATAAGATGTCTCTAGATCTGCTAAGGTGCTGTTGTAGAATTTTGTTTCTTGATTAAATAAAAGGTCCATGAGATCTACAGGAAAATACTGTGCATAGGGAAACCTGTTGCTATGGACGGGGCATAACTATGAATAAAAATATCAAAATGTATTTTTGAAATATGAAATGACATTTGTAGTGTGTATAGCTTGACAAAAATGTACTGCTTAATCAAATATCAAGTCAAAAGATCGTAGATGTCAAAATTCAACCATTAATTGCAATAATATAGGCTAATTTAATGTTTACAAAACCGTTGCTAGGGTGACAAAACTACACACAAACTTGCAAACCTAGCTGTAATATTTAGAAGAGTTTGCAGTTCCTGTTCCGATTTGCCCATTAAGACAATATCGTCTGCAAAGAGGAGAGAGTTTATAATATCAGAGGCTAAATTAACCCCTAAATTATGTTCTGATAGCATACTGACTAAATCGTTCATCAAAACAGAGAAAAGGGTTGGGGACAGGACACATCCATGTTTTAGCCCAAATTCTTGGTCAAACCAGTCAGATTCAAAATCTCCAAAGAGAACTTTGTTACTGACTTTACTATAAAAAGATCTTAAGAGTTTCCAACATTTACCCTGAATACCATTTTTCCATAATAGGTAAAATAAACCTTCCCGCCAAACTCTGTCAAAAGCTTTAGAAAGGTCTAAAAAGGCGAGAAATATCTTATCCTTTTTTGATTTTTCTAAGTGCACATATCCCTTGTAGAGTAAAAATGTTGTCCTCCGTCCGTCTGTCCCATCTGAAAGCCCCCTGAATCTCACCTAAAATACCATTGTCTTCCATATAACTCATTACTCTCTACTCATCGAAGCGTGATCAGCTGCAGGGGCGGATCCAGGATTTCAAGTTAGGGGGGGGGGGGGGGGGGGGGCGCACTTAAAAAAATTGCGCCGAGCGGAGGGAGGCGCGAAAAATTTTGGGGTATTTCGTGTGAAAAATCACGATTTTACGCCAAAAAATCATATTATTTCCAATTGCGGAGGGAGGCGCGAAAATTTTTGGGGTATTTCGTGTGAAAAATCACGATTTTACACCAAAAAAATCATATTTTTTCCAATTTTAGGGGGGGGGGGGGGGGGCGAGCGCCGGGTGCGCCCCCCCCCCCCTGAATCCGCCCCTGAGCTGTGTTTTTATCTCCGATGGTTTCAAATGTAATTACTAGTATACAAAATGTTTATGTTGGTAATAAAACTAATACTGGTAATGCAATATATATAATAGTTATACATGTATATGTACAATCTAATTAAAATTAGATCTCCGCACCTGCTTCCTATTTTCTATCGGTTTGTAGTCGCCACATACGATAGAGAATAGGGCGCAAGTGCGGATATCTAATTTTAATGAGAGAGAGAGAGAGAGAGAGAGAGAGTGTGTGTGTTTGTGCGTGCATACATATGACATGTGGAATAATGAAATGTCTACATGTACATAGGATTTGTTCGAGGATTGGTCATTATGTTAGCTTGTTGGTGCTGCAGTGTACCTATGTTGTCGGTTCAAATCTCACCGAGAGGGTTAAAAAAATACGAAATAAATTACCAGCTAAATAATTAGGCCTATAACACTGTTGGATTGAACTTTGAGACCTATACTAGTATTTTATATATAGATCCATTGGGTCTAGCCGAGAGGAAAAAAACTATAGACCACACCATCAATCATAAGTGATAAGAGAACTTGTACTAACCTTGAACCTCAACACGTTGTCAACTGTCGCTGACTGACCACCAGAGTAATCGAACAAATCCTTATTTTGCAGAGAATAAGGTTTCAATGTCGGCTGCTGAATCAAGTAATTTCTTATTATTAATATCATTTGTTGGTTGTACATATCATTTTTATTTTCTATTAATTCATCCACTGTCTTTTTATAATCGAACGCTGGATCCTGCGTCTGTTGGAACGTCGCTGGTTTGAAATCAACATGCTTAATTGTAGTACGTCTGGTGTAGGGATATGACGGATTCAAAGATTTGATCCTTGGTAGTGCTGCGCCGGAAGATGATCCGCGGAATATAGAGTATGCTAAAATGGCTATGATAAACACTATTGCCAAGATAAAAATAGAAGATTGGATGCTTATTCTCATAATGACGGATGATAGGTCTTCACTTCTGTAGAAAATTAAGGAACAATACAATAGATACATGTAGCACGGAAATTATAAGACATTAATTAACTCCCCTTTCCAAAATTAATAATGATAGACTATACGTTTATCTATTAGCACGATTCACCTGCATCGGCAAAATTAAAATATGGCTATAGTTGGGAACGAGTTCCCCCTAACTATCAAACCTCAGCGGCATCATTTTTCATTAAAGCAATACACATTATGTTACCAACTCGAAGATATTCGAGACGTTTCTGCAGAACACAACCCAATCTAGATCTCCGCACGTGCTTATTTTTTTATTATTATTTTTTGCAAGTGCGAACATCTTATCTTAATTAGATTGGGCTGTGTCCAGACGGAACGTTCGGAACATTTTATGGTAAAATAATGTTTAATGTAAGGACGCAGTCAAGTTTTGATTGTTAAGAGGGAACTCGTTCCCATCTATAGCAATATTTTTAATTGTGCTGGTTCGGGTGAATCTAGTAAGATTGAACACAGCCTGTCTGAATGTAAATTTTTATTACAATGACAATTGTGATAGATTGCTTGTTTGTTTGTTTGCTTGTTTGATGGTGCTTAACGCCACTTTCAACAATATTTCAGTTATATCGTGGCGGTCAGTTTTATGTTGGAGGAAACCGGAGGTCCCGGAAAAAACCCCCCGACCTGTCCCAAATCACTGACAAACTTTATCACATAATGTTGTACACCTCGCCTTGATTGAGATTCGAACTCACAACATCAGTGGTAATAGACACTGTTTGCATAAGTAGTTGTAAATCCAACCACCATACGATCACGCCCACGACGGCCCCCTATTGTGATAGAGAGACAACAGTAAGATTACATTACAACCTAGACGACGTCTTTGTTTCATTCGAAATTCTCGTAATCTTTCCTTGATAGTGATGAAAACTTCCGAGAGATTTTCGAAGGGAGGTAACTCGCTAATACCTGTTGATATTTGTGTAATGGTTGACCATCACTGTATAAACTTTCCTTTAATAATTGATAATAAACGAAGGATATATAAAGAGAGATGATAATATGGTGATTGCTAGGTTGTTACCGGAAGCAAATAGGACAACTATTATACAGTGATGCCGGACGTGTACGTTTTTCACTATGAATGGTGGTTGATTGATTGATTGATTGATTGACTGATTATTGTTTAACGCCAAGTTAGCAATATTTTAGCTGTATCGTGACGAGAGTAAATTAGGCCTATATTTTCATGCGATGATGATGATGTACGCTTTGTAATAGATCAACACGCTCGATTGGATTTTATTTTATTGGCTCACCGAAAAAAAAAAAGTCCGCAGGTAGACCCGCCGCTCCATTCGGACACACATCCTTATACCGAGGCAACTCGTCTTTGTTCTTACTCTTTAATGCTACCTGCTTAGTGGAGAAGCAACAAATACCTATCTTATTTAGATTTAAACATAAATTGTCGACATAAAAAATAACAAATATCCTGGCGAGCTTCAAAATAGCCAGCACAAGCACAATAACATAGCGGGGTTAAACCTCTTGATAATTAGATCGACAGCGACCAAACAGACACTAATAAACAATATTAGAACATGATACATTACAATACAATAAAATGAATGGTTTATCAATGAAATAGTGTATTATATATATATATATATATATATGTGTGCAGACACCATCTCAACGAATAACCTTGATCAGGTACACTCAAAATCGAAACAAAAATCAAAAGAAAAACGTATATTACATACCCACTACATCACGTGGAAACACACAACATCTCACTAATGACACTATATACTGTGTATTGTTCTAAGATTCACGATTGATGCTGAAGACACACTTGTATTGATTATCAAACGTCACTCACACTTGTATTGATTATCAAACGTCACTCACACTTGTATTGATTATCAAACGTCACTCACACTTGTATTGATGATTCATTGTCACTGTCTCAAGGAAAGTTCTATGCAGTGTTATGTGTGTTGAAAATAATAAATAATGTATTTCAGAAATATGCTGGAAATATTTTTCCAAATGTATTTTTTTAAGAAGAGTTTGAAGATACCAAAGGGGTAATCAGAATCCATAAATCGAAGAAGAACAGACAACACAATGGCTAAAATAAAAAGTACAAAGGTACAAAAAAAGATCTACAAAACATACCATACATATAAAACTAAAGATTAATTATTAGGTCTCGTGCATGTATTTAAAATAATACATTTCCATGTTATTTTTTCGTTAATCGATTTGTATAAAAATTTAGGATAAACTTGACCGTTAATTCAAATTATTTGAAAACCTGAAACATTTTTACTTGAAGCAATTCACCAAAATACTGATTACTCCAAATATAATATAGTTTTTATCCGAATCCAGATAGGCACCAGGGGCGGATTTAGAGGGGGGCGTGCGGGGCGTGCGGGGCGTGCGCCCCCCCTAAAATTCGCAAAGCATATGTTATACAACGTTAATTAAGCAGTTCAACAAACAACTTTTTCATGAATGGTTAACTCGTGACCTGTAGTAAAATATTCATACACATTGTAAATACACGTTGGGTGTGTTCGTTGATTCATATATGGATTCGCCGACAAATTCCGCTTTTGTTTGTCTATAAACAAGAACGGTCGAATCATACGTTTTCAATGAATGAATCAAACGACGAAAAGAAAAGCTCCATCCGGACGGGCAGTATTAACTAGAACCACCCGAAAGGACAAGCACCGACAGTACAGACCAATTAGTGAAATGAGGAATGCGTTAAAACTAAACCAATAGTTCTTTGAAGGGTTAAAATATCGTGATCGATCAGTCATGAGTTGAACAATTCGCATCACGTTTGTTCAAAAAAAGTTTTACTTTAGGTTCTTATAATCTGACAAAAATATACTGTTAACAATTATCCGACAAAATTAAGACTCAAAATCAATTTTTTTTTGGTCTGATAAAAATGGTGTGGTTGGTTCAAAATTGTCGTTCAAATAAATGTCTGTAATTCCTAAAATCCCCAGAGCTTCAGGGGGGATTTGCCCCCCTGGGCCCCCTACCAGGGTTTTACCCTGGACCAGCTGGGGACCTTAAGCGGTCCCCAGATCCCTCGCCTACTCACGCCCCCCCCTAACCACAAATCCTGGATCCGCCCCTGGGCACCCCCTATTTTTTAACAACACTTATGTATGATCATTCTGCTTCTGGTTAAATTCTATAAATTCCCCATGCCATAATATTTCAACATTAGCAAAGCAACATAACGGGCAGGGGCGGATCCAGGATTTGTGATTAGGGGGGGGGGGGGGTCGTGAGTAGGCGAGGGGTCTGGGGACCGCTTAATGTCCCCCAGCGTGTCGTAGGCAGAGCCCTGGTAGGGGGACCAGGGGGGATAAGCCCCCTCCTAATCTCTGGGGGTTTGAGGAATTGCAGACATTTAATTGAACGATAATTTTGAACTAACCACACCATTGTTATCAGACCAAAACAACTTGACTTTGAGTCTTAATTTTGTGGGATGATTGTTAACAGTATGTTTTTGTCAGATTATAAGAACAACCGTGATGCGAATTGTTCAACTCATGACTGATCGATCACGATATTTTAACCCTTCAAAGAACTATTGGTTTAGTTTTAACGCATTCCTCATTTCACTAATTGGTCTGTACTTTCGGTGCTTGTCCTTTCAGGTGGTTCTAGTTAATACTGCCCGTCCGGATGGAGCTTTTCTTTTCGTCGTTTGATTCATTCATTGAAAACGTATGATTCGACCGTTCTTGTTTATAGACAAACAAAAGCGGAAATTGTCAATACATCATGTGTAGGAATATTTTACTACAGGTCACGAGTTAACCATTCATGAAAAAGTTGTTTGCTGAACTATTTGATTAACGCTGTATAACATATGCTTTGCGAATTTTAGGGGGGCGCACGCCCCGCATGCCCCCTCTAAATCCGCCTCTGGGTACCACATGTGGAGAGGGAATTACCTACCCTTCCGGTGCACACCGGTTTACACCCGGTCTTTTTATGTGGTCCACGTTGCTCATCGCTGCTTTTTGTGTTATATTGTTTATATTAATTTTTCTTTGCCTCGTATTTTTTTCGGTCACGTGTTTGCACTTCCGTATTGATTTACGAATTTGCGCATCACGGCTTGGTATCGACTGCCTTTCTATCCTTTACTCTCCTATGGGATTGACACAGTGCATAGTGCACAATATCCCTCTCCTTTGCATTAAAAAACTTTTCCCTCGCATATGTTTGGTGTTGGTTTTCATTATATGTAAACGATATAACTGAGATATTGTTGAAAGTGGCGTTAAACACCAAAACCCAAACCCGCACCCATAATATGTAGTCTGTTTCACTTGTATTAATCGTTTTCTTGATACATAGTATGCGTTTGACAAACTTAATAGACCTTTTGTGCATTCCCAATTTGATTATAAAATTATTTTTCAATACCTTTTATACAAGAGTTATTTCCCTTATAACAGGCAAAACGGTACCGATCTAGCAAGAACAATGGAAAAGAAAACGAATTTGAGTATAATTTTCTAATATGAAGATATTGGAACTGGTAAAAAATTCAGAAGATAATTGTGTAGCAAACACAAAATGTATAATATTCACAAGTTGCTACAAGCCTTGAGGACCGGACGTCGTGGCCGTGATCGTATGGTAGTTGACGTTACGCGCGATGTTGGTGACACTTGACGTTACACATAATTAACATTGAAAAGAACGTTTCGCGTCTTCTTTTTCATTTCTTCTTCTTCCTTATTTGTGTTTGCATACCGTGGGTTTGGTTAGGATGGAGGTGGTGTGGGTGTGTTTTGATGTATTGTTCTATATTTCGGAATTTCACTTTTTGTTTTTATTGATTTTTATTTTATCTTGGCTTGCTTGTATATATTTGTGTTGTTGGTGTTTTCCTTTATGTGTTTATTTCAATGTTTGTTTGCTTGCTTATTTATTTCGTTTGTATTCTCTTTTAGTATTTATTTATTGTTTATGTTATGTGACAGTACTTTATCATTTTTTCTTTGAAAGTATATCTTGCTCTAAAACGAGACTATCATATTCTGTTTGTTTATTGATTGATTGTATACGTTGTTTTCCTGAAAATTTCTCGTAATATCTTATGTATAATCTAGTGAAATTATAATTAAAACAATTCAGTTCACATTTTTAATTTTCATATTTATATATTTCGCGATTTTTTTTAACTATTATATAATTATAGTTTCTACAATGCACATATTCTTTTTTGCAATGCTTGTTCAAAAATGACACACACAAAAATTACGGTCATGAATTAATTTTTAATTAGGGTCGCTTGAGTAAGCGGAAACACATCGTTATTTTTTCAGGTTTGTTATATTTTTGTATTTTGTTTTCGCTCTTTTGTTTGTTGTTTTTCAAGTTTTGATATCGTTTGTTTGTATTTAGCTTCGCTTTTCTTAGTTGTTGTATATTTGTTTTAATTTTAATAGAAAACTATAGAAATATATAGAAGTAGCGCAACGTTATTTTGCCGTCGATAAGAAAAAACGTTTACTGGACAAATTGGGTAACGTTCTACAATTTTACGTAGAAATCGTAATTTTTATCCGAAATCAAGTTTGTTAAGTTCATTCTCTGCCACTGAAAATGAACATTTTTCGTTATTTGGATTTAGCACGAAATATGAGCGAAAAATATAGTTTCGAATGTGTAAAGTTTTATATTTCGTGTTTTTTTTACGTCAAGTTGCAACTGGACATTTTGTTGACCTTACTCCTTTAGGAATATTTTTTAACTTGCTTTAAAAAAATAATTTTTGAAAAGACTTTTTCGTTTTTGAAGATAATAACATTTGATATGTATACTTTTTTAGTGAAAATTTTGTAAAACATAGCTGAAATAAAGCTTGGTATTTGGCATGCAGATGTTTTTCCTTCAGCGTTATGTTCTTTCCTTTCCATAAACTTACCGATTTTTCCTTCAAGCAATGCTTTAATCAGAAATCGTTAATGGGATCATAGAACACGCTGACCCTGCTTCCGGTCCCACAAAAAAAATGGTCCGAAAAACATATTTTTAGGTTTTTACTGAGAAAAATGTAAAAGACATAAGGATATTTTGTAACGCGTTACATGAGAAAATTGTGTGTTAACGACGTTTTCTTCCAATAAATTCGTTTTCAAAAGCAAAATTAAACCTAATCTAATACAATAAAACAAATATTCGTATAATTCCCTATTCAAGCATGTATCGGAAATAAAAATCCATCAATCTAAAAAAAATCTACATTCGTTTTACTTATTTCATGTTCTATTTAGTCAAAGTATCACCAATAGCGCGCGTAACGTCAGTTAGATTTACAACCACCTATGCAATCAGTGCCTATCACCACTAACAATAAAACAAGCTACGTTCGCTGATATTCTTGTCCAATTCGTCTGAGGGGGGCCCGGTAGGTATATTTAAATGTGGCAGTCGTAAAGAGAAATATCTCGGGAGTGTAACGATATAATTGGTTCAGCGAAAGGATCACAAATAAGCGAAAAATATTGAGGCGAAGAGGGGAAGGGGAAAAGGGCAGATTGTTTAACTTGAAGTAAGGAAGAGGAGCCGGGGGGCATATATTTTTTGAATGAAACAAGTGCCTCAGTGTGCCTCCATCAATAAAACTGACCGTCACACTATAGGTGAAATATTGTTGAAAGTGGCGTTAAACACAATCAAACAAACAAACAAACATGAAAGTCTTGAGCATAATATAGAAAATATATATGTTATTTTCATTGAACTTTGCATGACCGTTTTACTCGCCTTAAAGGGAAATAACTCTTGCAAAACGTAAAATTCTAGAATCAAAGTCGGAAATGTACAAAAGATGTATTGTCTACTCCGTACTCCTCGTTCTTTAACCTTAAAGTCTTCCTTCACATATATTATGTTTTTGATTTGAACTATTGAGCACGTTGTCCTTTACATGAAACATTTTATTCAGATGCGTACACCTTTTTACTGGCTTTAAATATTTTCTTGACTTGTGTAATGGTTTAACTGTGTACACTCTCCAGTCTCTCCTCATGGGTTATTTAATAGTGTATGTCCTTGATTGGTTAAACCATTTAATGGGATCCCAAACCCCCCCCCCCCTTTTGATAACTGCATCTATAATGGCAATGCATATATAAACAAACGATGCAAAACCTGCAGATTCGTTTCCACTCAAAAGACTACATACTATATCACAAAAATGAATGACAACATAAACATGGACAGTACAATAGGTGGGTCAATCAGTGATTGTGGTTAACTGACTACTAGATAGGAAGGTAGAATCTCTTGGTTAAAGACCATTACTATTTGGTAAAAAAAATGAAGCCGGAGTACCCGAAGAGAACCACCGACCATGGGCAAGCAACTGGTAAAATTTATCAATGGCGGCTGCGAGACGAGCGCACCAGTTTTTGTAATTTACAAAGCCGGGATCGAACCCACGCCGTATTGATGATAGGCTTGTATGAGTTGCTAGATCCAACGACCTAACTCATTGAGCTACCCGGGTACCCTGGAAAAGAATGAAGAGTTGGTAGGCACGTAAGATATTTCTTTTTACTTTCTTCCAAAGCATAACAAAAGCAGTCATTAACGTGCAGAGAATACGAAGCTCTCAAACCGCCTTACCTACTATAGTATAGTCCACGCTCAGAATTGTGGCATTATAACATCAGAATCCCCATCGAGAGAGCACCCCTTTCTTGCACCTGTGGACGGTTCTGTAGATTGAGCTCTGGGAACTGTTACCAGTACCCAGCATGACAATAGACCATCATTTTGTCACGTCTATGTCAGTAATTTTTCCAGTTGAACCGAGTGTGCATTTTAATTTTTTGTTTTTATCTGTTTGGAAGCTGAATATTTTGTCAAGAATGAAGAGTGTTTGGATCCCATCAACTGATTTAAACCCGACACATTATTTGTGAATGCTAAAATACCTGTCCTATATATTCATTGGCTGCTGTTGTTGACTAATTCTTTTTAAGAAACGTTAGAGAATACCGAAGGGGCAATCAAAAATGGACAATCCAAAGAAACTGGTAACTTAGGGTACACAAGACGAAGACAAACAAAACAAAAACACAACACAATATGTGCTGGACACCACTATGCGCAAACAAACACAACTAAAGTTAATAAGACATGCACCTTCCTGCAAACAACTGGAGGTAAGAACGAACCAAGCCTCGTTTTAATATTGGTATCATTACATGCTTTAGTTTGAAGCATACTCCAGCAATATTTGGTAGTGGGGGTTCTTGTGGTAGCTAGAAATGAGTCGCTAAAAAAGATTTTTGACCTTAGAAAATATTATCTGGTCGTTAATTTCAGACGGAATAAACGAAAAGCACACCTTCACCAATACAATATGGAAATTAAACCCCTCCCAGGTTCAGATGAGTGGTTGGTGCTATTATTTTCGAAGAGTACTTATTTGCTTCTTATTTTTAAAACTGCATCGTGAGAAAAAACAAATATTATATAATCTTGTGTTTATTGTTTTCATATGTATAAAATAAAACAAGCTAATACATCAATAGATGGTTGTTTTATGGTGTTTAATGCCACTTTCAACAATATTTCAGTTTACACCAATAGAAGTTCTGCTACATTCAAAGTTTATTCCACATCACATTAATATCACAGAATCATTAATTTCTATTTCAACTTCCTCATTGGTTTTCCTGTATTTTCCACCAGTCTGTCGTGAGTGGCGTTTCCTCAATCCTGACAGCCTCTTTTTCAACTCGCTTGGACGGCACTGTATCAGCAATAAAAAAGTAACAATCATTGAAATAACTTCTTTTTTAAATAAAATATAGATTTTTAAAATAATAAAATATGATTAAAAAAATAAAATATGGATTTTTCTTAAATAAAATATTGATTATCGTTTCATAACTGACGGTTCGGGTGTTCACGTACAGCGCAGTAGAACGTGGGGGTCGATCCCGCTCTTGTTAAATAAAATAAAACAACTATAAAATATCTTCTCCCCTCACTACGCAGGATTAAGGAGTGGTTGCCTCGGAGTTAAGATAATGTGTTCGAGTGAAGCGGCATGTTATTATTACCTATGGATCATTGTTTCAGTGAACCAGCCCTATTAAAATCCAACTGGTGGTCAGTATTATTAGTGGAGGAAACCGGAATACATGTCTACTTGTGAAATTATTTCAGTCAGCATTGTGATCATCTGGTGAAAAGTAACTTGTTCTTGTCATGATAATACTGAAAAGGTGATCAGCTGAGGTTAAACAACAAAATTGAACTTTTAGATGACGCCCAAAAGAATTCGGTCAGGATAACAATTCAAATATAAAACATATCTAAAAATAATTATTATTTTATTGAAATTTGTTGTAATTTTTAAAAGCAATTTATTGTTTTCACTACTAGACCATGAAGGACCAACTCCCCCCTCCCCCCGCATTTGTTAGAACATTACTCACTGTAATACGTAAATCTTTTTTGTTTCTTGACTATATACAAATTACCTCTATTAAAAATTTCCCTGATCTAGTGTTAGGATGAACATAGGCATAGTATATCCAAATACCAACTACTCCAATCAAAAGAACAAACACGGAGGCTATAGGAAGTATAATAGTAGCTTCGTTTACTTCAAAAATAAGTAAACGTTGCATAAATAGAGAGTATATTTAATATATAGCAATGCAACAAAATGAAACAAAATACTACACTGTGAGAACAGTTCCAATATCTAATTGGAAAATTGTAGAAACGTATGTTAAAATCGATACCTCTAACACGCATATACACGACAACTCACTTTTCTGTCTTGGTACAGACACTTCAAGAAAAAAGTGGCAGTGTTAAGCTTGCATTATGGGCCCAATACTTGGTTATGTAAAAACTGTAAATTACTGATGAATTTACACACATCATATTGACTTATATCTTCTATAGTGTTTGCATAGAGAGGTTGGAAAGTTACATACTTATTAAAACCTTTAAAATAGGCTATAACTAAACTGACCCTGCTACTGTACTGTTCGTGGTGATGTTGACTTTCATTTTTTTGATAGTGTGTGGTTTTGTGAGTGGAATATAATCAACCTTTTTAGTTAGTAGTCAGTTGACTACGGGTATACACTGATCCTGTAATTGTACTGTTATACACTGATCCTGTAATTGTACTGTTATACACTGATCCTGTAATTGTACTGTTATACACTGATCCTGTAATTGTACTGTTATACACTGATCCTGTAATTGTACTGTTATACACTGATCCTGTAATTGTACTGTTTTGTTGTCTGAAAGTCTGAATCTTCATGAGTGAAGGCTAATCTGCAGGATGTTTTTTAATTGTATATTTACATTTGTATTGCCGTTTGATATTCAATTACCAAGGGGTGGAGGGTTTCACGCCCAGTAAACAGTTGAACACTGCTATATAAATGTATGCTGGAAGTTTGAAATCATAGCATCGACTTGATAACTCATAACTGACAAAATTAAAATGTTAAAAACAGACGGACGAAAACTGGTGCTATAAAGCATGTCAGTAAACTGGTGCTATAAAGCATGTCAGTAAACTGGTGATATAAAGCATGTCAGTAAACTGGTGATATAAAGCATGTCAGTAAACTGGTGATATAAAGCATGTCAGTAAACTGGTGCTATAGAGCATGTCAGTAAACTGGTGCTATAAAGCATGTCAGTAAACTGGTGCTATAAAGCATGTCAGTAAACTGGTGCTATAAAGCATGTCAGTAAACTGGTGCTATAAAGCATGTCAGTAAACTGGTGCTGTAAAGCATGTCAGTAGACTGGTGCTGTAAAGCATGTCAGTAAACTGGTGCTGTAAAGCATGTCAGTAAACTGGTGCTATAAAGCATGTCAGTAAACTGGTGCTATAAAGCATGTCAGTAAACTGGTGCTATAGAGCATGTCAGTAAACTGGTGCTGTAAAGCATGTCAGTAGACTAGTGCTATAAAGCATGTCAGTAAACTGGTGCTGTAAAGCATGTCAGTAAACTGGTGCTATAAAGCATGTCAGTAAACTGGTGCTATAAAGCATGTCAGTAAACTGGTGCTATAAAGCATGTCAGTAAACTGGTGCTATAAAGCATGTCAGTAAACTGGTGCTGTGAAGCATGTCAGTAAACTGGTGCTATAAAGCATGTCAATAAACTGGTGCTGTAAAGCATGTCAGTAAACTTGTGCTATAAAGCATGTCAGTAAACTGGTGCTATAAAGCATGTCAGTAAACTGGTGCTATAAATCATGTCAGTAAATTGGTGCTATAAAGCATGTCAGTAAACTGGTGCTATAAAGCATGTCAGTAAACTGGTGCTATAAAGCATGTCAGTAAACTGGTGCTATAAAGCATGTCAGTAAACTGGTGCTATAAATCATGTCAGTAAATTGGTGCTATAAAGCATGTCAGTAAACTGGTGCTATAAAGCATGTCAGTAAACTGGTGCTATAAAGCATGTCAGTAGACTGGTGCTATAAAGCATGTCAGTAAACTGGTGCTATAAAGCATGTCAGTAAACTGGTGCTATAAAGCATGTCAATAAACTGGTGCTATAAATCATGTCAGTAAATTGGTGCTATAAAGCATGTCAGTAAACTGGTGCTATTAAGCATGTCAGTAATCTGGTGCTATAAAGCATGTCAGTAAACTGGTGCTATAAAGCATGTCAATGATTTCTTACCGTTTTCGTATGATTGATGTACAAATGTATTAGATTGGAGAGTTACCCCGCCTGATGATGGTAAGTCTGTTTCATTTATTTTTTATGACTTTTCAAAATCAATTTTGCATAAACTTTAATCAACCAAATATTGTTTAAATTGGCACAAATCATCAATATCAAAGTGATATCTCTTACCATAAATTTAACAACTCTCACATTTTAAATAAACGTTAGAGAAAATTGAAGTCGGCATAACATTTTGTAAGCTCTCATTATCTCATTTATCATTATCTTATCTAGTAAATTTTGCATGTCCCTAATAATAATTAACCTGATAGTAGAACAGGAACTACTGAACCTTCCTGAACACATGGGTTCATCCCTAGTATTAACGCTTTCGTGATGCACAGTCTTTAGTTTTTTGTGTATTCTTTATCGAATAATTTTTTGTTTGTTTGCTTATGATACTACTCAATGCTCCGTGCGTAGCGAAGAATAAGCAAATACCAATTTCATAGTCTTTAGTTTAACCCGAGCGGTATTCGAGCGCACGATATAAAAGGCACTCGATGCGAGCATGCTAACCATTAGACCGCCAATACGACCCAGAAGTAAATAAGAGAATTGCCGACGTTATACAGTGAAATCTATCTAAACCGAACTCTGAATAAAATGAAATCCTGCATAACCCGAACTTTATATCATCAAGTCCTGATGTAGGAAATTCTTGTTAATATTACCTGTATAAACCAATCCTCTCTCTATTGACGTGTTTGTTGTGGTAGACAGTGATAATGGTACTGTAGTACTACATATGTTAGACGTATTACCAGCCTATATCAACACAATATTACTTCATTATATTAAAATCATTCTCCTTTAGTTTGGCTGCATGTCAGTTTATTAAAGGTCCACACTACAATCAAACCTGTATATAAAGGACACTAAAGGAACCTGAAAATTTGTCCTTCATGAGCAGTTGTCCTTTATATACAGGTTAAAATTATATGCATTATTCATTGAATGGAGGAAACGAAGCTGTCCTTTATAGACAGTGATTTATTATTAAATATAGGTTCCTCTTCAGACAGGTTTGACTACGTATTATGATGCAATCGCTTTAAGCAATGGGGAACGTTCGGAATATTTAACGTACTAAGTGGCATATTGAATGCACTGTCATATTTAGCCACTATTACTTACTATTTTCAACTATATTATATGATAAAATTGTACTTTTCTTGTTTTCTTGTGCATTCTCAATATAATGTAATAATGATTATATATATAGGAGAAGACTCCATAAGTTGGTAAAACTTGTGTCTGATCCTCTTTGTATCATTGATCAAATAAAATAATTATAAACTAATTACTTGCGTTACAAAACCATTTTTATGACCACAAACGTAGAAAACAGATAAAAATGCATTTTTGTCAATAATTACAATATTAATCTAGTGGAACCATCGAGTGTTCGACCATGTGTGAGTGAATGAGTGATTGTTATTTAACTCCAAATCTGTAATTTTTCAGCCATATCATGACAAGAACAAGTTACTTTTTGATGGGATAATAATGATGTATATATAGATTTTCCTTCAGTTGCCCGTGGGTTACGATATTTCTCCACTCAAGAGAGTTAAATTTAACATTTTAACCACAAGCCGTGAGGCGAGTGGTTACAATTTTAAATTTAACTCTCGAGAGTGGAGAAATATCGTAACCCACATGGACAACTGAAGGAGAATTGGTTTCTCCCATTATTTAAAACCAAATTTATTTCAAAATCCTTCAAAATTACCGATTTGACAACATGCGGGGAAAGGCACGAGACATTTTAATACTTTAGAGGATTACAGATTTTTCCACCACTGGTTCAGCGGGGTTAAAACGCCGTACTAATGGGAGAAGATGTTTTATACTAGACCAACACGCTTAGTTTGAATTTTGATCGTCGCTGTAGTGCACAGTTAGACTTCTGGAGTCAACTTGGACACATTTTTTAGACACCAAACTTAGCAGTCTATGGTCTTAATCCTTTGTCCTGTACACTTAGCGCAGAAGCAACAATTCCTACTTTTATTATCTGGTTACTCCACCATAGTCAAATGAACTATGAACTTTTATTAATGGTTCAGCGATCAAAATGTTAAAGCAACAACAATATTATTCACAAAATTGAAAACCAAGTGATGAGCTTGTCTAAAAATCTTGAACAAATCACAAGAACACGATGAAATCTTGTTTTCCGAATGATTATGGATAGGAGCGTGTGAGTTGACAAGACACATACCTCATTAGGGTGGTGCTTCTACATTAGGTTTATGGTTTATGTTTATGGTGTTCAACGCCACTTTCAACACTATTTCAGTTATATCGTGCCGGTCAGGTTTATAGGTGGTGTAAACCAGAGTACCAGGAGAAAACCATCGACCTGTCGCAAGTAACTGACAAACTTTATCACATAATTTCGTATCACCTGAGTGGGATTGGAACTCGCAACGTTAGTGGTGATAGGTAATGATTGCATTGGTGCTTCTACGTTAGATTCTGTCAAATAATATTTTAAATACAAATGCATACAACAGATATTTTAAAAAGTTAAATTTACAGTTTCATTACATCCGGAATCTCGCCATTCTTGAAATTGCCAGTCAAACCCATCGGAACATCTCGACAGTTTATCACACCAGAAACATATAAAGTCAGTTTGTTGAGAAACACATTGGTTACAATCCGTGAAAGAATTACAGGCTGTGAATTGAAATAAGTAAATTTGCATATAATAAAACATTGAACAATTGCCAGTAAAATAATCAATTATAGGTAATTGGTTATTGGTTAATAGATGCTATGGTCGGATTGATTGATGGAACTCACTGGAATACTTGGAGAAATCAGAAGTATTCGTAGAAAACCGGAGTTCTCAGAGGAAACAGAAACCGAAGTATTCGATTGAAAACAGGATTACTGAGAGGAAACCGATGAATACAGATGAGTACCGGGAGGAAACTGTCTACTGATGAACTTTATCATATTAAGGTGTATCGAAATATATTTCGTAACTGAACGATACTCATGATGCAGATTGGTATATGTATGCAGGGGCGGATCCAGGATTTCAAGTTAGGGGGGGGGGGGGGGCGTACTTAAAAAAATTGCGCCGAGCGGAGAGAGGCGCGAACATATTTGGGGTATTTCGTGTGTAAAATCACGATTTTACGCCAAAAAAATCATATTTTTTCCAATTTTAGGGGGGGGGGGGGGGGGGGGGGGGGGGCGCGTCGGGTGCGCCCCCCGCTGGATCCGCCCCTGGTATGTGTAAATCCACTTAGCATACGATTGCGGTCACGATGTCCCCGTTGTTAATTTGCATAGAGAGATACACTTTAACATAACATAAATGCTCATCTACGTGATAATATAAGCATTGATTACACTTGTACTTCAATATAATATCTTATGGCTTTAAGACCATTTATGGTCAAAATTATACAAAATAAATGTTATGAAGCTTTCTATCAAATCTAAAGGTGACAACATTTTATACCTGATTAGTAAGAAGAGTAATATGACGGTTGTCGCTAGTTGAACAGGAACAGCTTATCCTCCTGGAGAACATGGATTCAACAGGAACAGCTTATCCTCCTGGAGAACATGGATTCAACAGGAACAGCTTATCCTCCCAGAGAACATGGATTCAACAGGAACAGCTTATCCTCCCGGAGAACATGGATTTGGCCCCGGTTTCTAGAATTGTTCGTATTGTTCATTTTATTAAATTTTACATGTCTGCATTTTTATTTCCGTGTTGTGATGTCCGGTACGATTTCTTCGTAAAAACTAAGTTAGGTTCGTCTTGACTACCATTTTATATTGTATGGGTGTTCGAGTTTTTTGTAGTGATATTTGTATTTATTTACGCATACTGGTGTTCGCAATGATTTCCATATCACACTATCTTTTTAGCAGTTAACAGTAACAAGACCGCTGTCACTAGTGGGGCTGGAACTGCTTATCCGTTGGACCACCTA
Organism: Bathymodiolus brooksi; assembly: GCA_963680875.1. NCBI lineage: Eukaryota > Metazoa > Mollusca > Bivalvia > Mytilida > Modiolidae > Bathymodiolus > Bathymodiolus brooksi. The sequence goes on along the minus strand of OY804587.1, from coordinate 18,433,632 downwards.
AGTTAAAGCCACGTTTTAGTGAGCTTTGTCTTGTTCAATCTTTCATTTTTCTGTGTAGTGTTTTGTAGATCATTGTGTGTCCCTTTGTCCTTTTTGTTTTGGTCTTTGTATTATATGTCCTTTTTCGACTTTCGGGTTTCCATTAACCCTTTGTTATCATCAAACCTTTTCTCACAAAAGAATAAACAAACATCTACAAAACGTGCTACACAGAAACCCAGAGAACACTGCTAATAACTGGGGTTGAGGTCAGGGGCTCCGGAAGTGTAAGCCGTTCCTGCTACCCGTCGTGTTACTCTTGCTTCAAACCCGGATATAAGCCACGAATGAGGAAAGGGCCAGACTGTGATAACGACAAGTGGAACATATTTGTGGTCATTTGTGACACAGATGTTCCAAAACGGTCAACCAAGTCATGGTAGCGACAGTAAAACTTACAAAGATATTACTTCAACTTTACTACTAGGAACCCCGGGTTCACTTTACGTAGAAGTACCAACATTACAAATATACTTACTAGGTAAGGGATCAAGAAGTACGACTGTACTGTCTGTAATCAGTGTATCATTTATCTCTATAGTATGGTATATGTTTATTGTTCGTCGTTTTATACCTAAGCGTAAACAATAACAAAACAATATTGATAAAAGACATTTTCTAATTTGTAAATTATATACAGACGGTGGTATTTTAGTGACAGATATTCCGTAACGGATATATAGAATCTAACACCGGGAAGAGTACAAGATAGGGAAATCTCCGACACCCGAGGGTAAGATTTCAATCGTTCTCTTTACGAGGCTTGCCGAGTTAGAGAACGATTGTAATCTTACCCAAGGGTGTCGGAGATTTCCCTATCTTGTACTTTTCCCGATGTTTGATTTTATTTCTCACTAAACACCTAATTGTTTTTGTTTACATTCCATCGAGCGTTTTCCCGCAATTTATTTTTCCATTGCTGAAGTAAATATTCGATTTATCCATATGCAACCGTATCTCGGCAGTATTTCAAATGTATTTCATCATAAAGTACAATGTATTTAATAAATATATTATAAATGTTACTACAACAGAGATAAATACCTGTAAAAAAATATTTGAATTTGGTCAAAGGGAGGTAATTTCTTTCTTTACGTTATTTACTAACAAGGGAGAGCACTCTATTATTTACTCAAAGTAAACAAACATTGACTGGAAGAGAGCCTGAAAAAAGAATCAAACACCGTGAAAGGTGCACGTTAGCTAGCAGAATATAATACATAAATGAATTTGAAAATACTTATGTAGTAGAATCGTGGTTAATTGTTTATTTTAAAAAGGAAAAGCATGGAAATATTGGGGGGCAGTTGACATAAACTGCACAACATGCATTTGCCGGTAAAACGCACGTGATTTTTTTGTCTTGCACTAGTGCAAGATAAGAAAATCTCACATGGCTAAAAATAGGTACTGGTCTGTCTCAAAAGTGAGAAAAACAAGTCATGGTGTCGACCGTAAAACTTTCGAAGTGACGACTTCAACTTATCCTCTAAGAACCATTGGTAGCTTCCTTGATAGCAGAATCCTCTACCACGGAAATTATGATAAGAACCACAAGCTCTGGAATATCGTATCAACTGAGAGATATATACTTCATATGCTGGTGCTGTTGGAATGTTGCTACATATATGCAAAGTTTAATGACGCTCTCCAATGGACATCCAATCAGGTATTGCTTTCATCTATTTTTTTTGGCGTTATTATGAGTCTTATTTGAAGTACAGAAATACAATGTGTTTGGTTATAGCACAAAATATGCTAGGATTTGTTTTGTTGCAGAAAATATTTGATTGTATCAGACAAATGTAGCATATGTCAACCGTTTTTAGAATAACTGTCGTTCAAGTGAGAATGTCGCATCCGTGAGAAGGCTTACAGACGTTCACTGATACACAATATATCACGATCTGAACTGAACGATCCCTTCGCCCTCTAAAAAATGTTTTAAAGAATTATCTGATTCCTCAATATTCCCCACTTCCCTTATATGTGCTTTGCCAAATTTGAAGAAACTCAGAGATCAAAGACCATTTCTCTCCACCACCTCCCACCAGATAATACAATGACCGATCCCTGATTTTGTATCACCTGCATTGACAGTATCCTCATAATAGGCATCTGAAATTCCCTGTTTTACTGCGTGACTAGACGCGGAAATATCACCAACATACATGGGTACCTACAATATATACACAATACAAATAAACGTTAGAGAACACCGAAGGGACAATCAAAAATGAACAATCCAGAGAAACTGGAAACATAGGGTACACAAGACGGAGAAGGGTACACAAGACGGAGAAGGGTACACAAGACGGAGAAGGGTACACAAGACGGAGACAATCAAAATAAAAAACACAACACAATATGTGTTGGACACCAAGTAATATACACAAACAAACACAAATAACATAAACAAGACATGAGCCCTCCCATAAACAACCAGAGGTAATGTTTCCATGAGATTCAATCCATTAGTAGGAAAGAATATGGGTTTAAATTTACACGAGAGACTATTCAATTTTATACTTGGAGACAAATTTAAGTAAAAACCGCTTTTATTGCTCTTCTGTATTTCACAATCCCAGTAGGGAACCTACAATATAAACAATATCAGGCAATGTTTCCACGAGATACAATCCCTTAGTAGGACAGAAATATCAGGCAATGTTTCCACGAGATACAATCCCTTGGTAGGACAGACATATCAGGCAATGTTTCCACGAGATACAATCCCTCAGTAGGACAGAAATATCAGGCAATGTTTCCACGAGATACAATCCATTAGTAGGAATGTAAACAATATCAGGCAATGTTTCCACGAGATACAATCCATTAATAGGACAGAAATATCAGGCAATGTTTCCACGAGATACAATCCCTTGGTAGGACAGACATATCAGGCAATGTTTCCACGAGATACAATCCATTAATAGGACAGAAATATCAGGCAATGTTTCCACGAGATACAATCCCTTGGTAGGACAGACATATCAGGCAATGTTTCCACGAGATACAATCCATTAATAGGACAGAAATATCAGGCAATGTTTCCACGAGATACAATCCCTTGGTAGGACAGACATATCAGGCAATGTTTCCACGAGATACAATCCATTAATAGGACAGAAATATCAGGCAATGTTTCCACGAGATACAATCCCTTGGTAGGACAGACATATCAGGCAATGTTTCCACGAGATACAATCCATTAATAGGACAGAAATATCAGGCAATGTTTCCACGAGATACAATCCCTTGGTAGGACAGACATATCAGGCAATGTTTCCACGAGATACAATCCATTAGTAGGACAGAAATATCAGGCAATGTTTCCACGAGATACAATCCCTTGGTAGGACAGACATATCAGGCAATGTTTCCACGAGATACAATCCATTAATAGGACAGAAATATCAGGCAATGTTTCCACGAGATACAATCCCTTGGTAGGACAGACATATCAGGCAATGTTTCCACGAGATACAATCCCTTGGTAGGACAGACATATCAGGCAATGTTTCCACGAGATACAATCCATTAATAGGACAGAAATATCAGGCAATGTTTCCACGAGATACAATCCCTTGGTAGGACAGACATATCAGGCAATGTTTCCACGAGATACAATCCCTTGGTAGGACAGACATATCAGGCAATGTTTCCACGAGATACAATCCCTTGGTAGGACAGACATATCAGGCAATGTTTCCACGAGATACAATCCATTAATAGGACAGAAATATCAGGCAATGTTTCCACGAGATACAATCCCTTGGTAGGACAGACATATCAGGCAATGTTTCCACGAGATACAATCCATTAATAGGACAGAAATATCAGGCAATGTTTCCACGAGATACAATCCCTTGGTAGGACAGACATATCAGGCAATGTTTCCACGAGATACAATCCATTAATAGGACAGAAATATCAGGCAATGTTTCCACGAGATACAATCCCTTGGTAGGACAGACATATCAGGCAATGTTTCCACGAGATACAATCCCTTAGTAGGAAAGAATATGGGTAGAAATAAACATGAGATACTTTCCAATTTTACACTTGGACACAAATTTAAGTAAAAGAAAAAACGCGTTTATTATTGTGCTATTTTTCACAGTAGGGTTTTCAATGATGAGCATAACTCGAACCCTAAAATGAGTGTGAACCCACCTCTAGCCTGCAATTGACAGGTAGTACTCTGTGAGCACACCCCTAGCCTGCAGTTGACAGGTACTCTTTACTACCTGTCGATAAACGCTACCTCTGGATATCTTTTTTTTTTAGTCGTTTCGATATCAGTGTATATAATTTAATTTCGCAGTTGCTTCTTGTATAACACAAGGCTTCATTATCGTTAGCATTGCTATTTATAAGTCGGATGCAGAATTGTTTGGCGATAATTGATTGAATGGTTGCTGGGCGATACAGTAAAACTGTACTTTTAACAATTGACGGCGATCAAGCTTAATGGTCAAGCAAGTTGGAGTATACGTAGTTCTAAATAACTTACAACATGAATGCATTTTTTTTCGTTGATCTTTTTATGGTTTATATACCAGAAAGTAAGAACTAAGAACTGTGAAACAATACACGCAGAAACGAGATATTGCACACTTTAAATCTAGGTTGTATTTTTATTACTCTCAGAGAGCCGTACAATAATAACCAACCTAGATGTGATATTGCATGGCTTCATGTTACAAATCATATATACTACGGTTTTCCGAGTTAAAGCTGTTAAAAACAATCTTACGCTTCGCGTTCGACGGAAGATTACAAATTGCATAAAGATTTTTGAGTACACTCAAAAAATGAACAACATACCAAGTATCTACAATGAAACTAATATATACATTGTTTTTGACTATATAAATTTGGTTAAAGACTTTATTTTAAGGTCTGCAATCATTGTACGGCAAGGACATAATATATACATGACACTTTAACCATTAGATACAACCCATCAGATAGAAAACCTCCATAAGAAACATTATAAAGCAGTTGCATATACCGTACCGTTTTGTAAGCAAAAATAATTGTCCCGTTATGGTATAATTTTACTTGGAAGGTGAACTGACCATCTGAAAATAAATTAAAATGCATATTCATATAATCATGGTTCAAAGTTCATGGTAGAGAAATTAAAAAGCTACCATTTTAAAATAAAATACAGAGTATTGTATTAAGACTTAAATCATCTGACTTCAGATATTTATGATGTCTACTGCTGCATCTCGATTACACTATTCTATTGCGCTAATAGCCCAATGATCGTGAATAAAGGGAAGAGTGCTTAGCACCAAATGAACAATTGTTATATCTTTGGGGTGCATTCGGTCATGTTCCGGAACTTTGTATCTTTTCCGAAATCGGTTTTGTATCTTGTTGTGGATAGTTTGGTAGCAGACAGACACCAATGAAATTGTTATATTTTGAAGAAAACGTGTTTATTAAATGCCACAGATCGGTAGCATGGTGGATAACCCGGGCATCGATTCCGGTACCTTTGTCAGCTATATGACAGGAGCAAGTTATATTCGATAGGATGATGATGATTATGTCCACTTTGTGCTACGTGGGTAAACATGTCATTTCATTCGAACACATTAACCTGATTCCGAGACAGTCAGTCTTTGATTTTACTCCTTAATACTGCGTGCCTAGCGGAAAAACAGCAAATTCCAATTGCATAGTCTTTGGTTTGACCAGAAGAAAATATATCTTGCAGGTGTGTATTGTTGCGGGTAATAACATATATACCTCTCACCCAATACAACATTGAAAAAGTTTGTTACCGACTCGTATCGAAATACCTATCTAGTCTTACCTTAAATCGGCAAACGTCGGGTGAATCCGCTTCTTTCCATCTTAGAATGACGAAAGGAAACGGAAACGACCGAATAGTGACGAGTGAATCGATAACGTGTCGATAAACAGCTTTTTAAAAAATTGCTTAAAGAGATTACTCAGATATAACCATAGCAACAGTACGAAACAAAAGAGTAAAACTAAAATAAAAATGAAATAACTCTCAGACAACATGACTTTAAATTTAAGCTAATAGTTTCATTATTTCGAGAAAATTCTGTTAAGGTTCCCCGGAATGGCCAACTTCACTTGTTTAATAAAGGGTACCTATAAAGTGCGAAACGAAATAGAAACGAAACGAAACGAAACGAAACGAAATCAACGAAAACGAAACGAAACGAAACGAAACGAAACGAAATCAACAAAAACGAAACGAAACGAAACGAAATCAACGAAATGAAAACGAAATAAAACGAAGCCAACGAAAGCAAAACGAAATCAACGAAAACAAAGCGAAATACGATGCTAGACTACTTCCCACACATGTATCAGTGTCTTTCATCAGGAGAGGACAGGATTTGATCACCATTGAACAAGAATACTATGCATTTATTCAGCGGGAGTCTGTCCTTTTCACTTAGTGGCTTCTTTTAAATTTGGGAACCATAAGAGCAACGTCAAATCTGTTGAAAGGAGAGGAATTAAAATAACAGAAGTGCAGTAGTTAAAGTTCACTAATAAATATCCCCGTCCGAGCAAAATTTAAAAGTGTGTCGGAGAGACGAAAAAAGTGTGACGACCAGACGGACAAACGCACGAACGGACAGCTGAAGTCCTATATACCCCAATCTTTTTTTGGCGGAGGTATACAAATCCTATCAAAAATTAACTTTAGAAATTTAAAAAAAATCTACATATCTTGTAAAAGTACCTTTTTTCCCTTTGATCCCTTTTCATATTAAAAAAAACCCAAATCACCCCCCCTCCAAAGATTTTCCCGGTATTAATAAAATTTGATACGGCACATATTTTGTATACCCCCCGCTATCCAGCGGGAGGGGGGTATATAGTATATGTCCGTTTGTCCGTGCGTGCTTCCCTCACTGCCTATGCAATTCCTCCTTAACAACTTGATGGAATTGAATGAATCTTACAGGAAATCTTTAATACCATATGGCAAGGTTCATTAATTTCATGAATTCTTTAGTACCAAATGGCATTGTGCACCTTCTATTTTTGTTTTCCCATTTCAACAGTTCTTGCTAAAATTTCTTCACTTTTGGATTTTGTCATTTAAGGCTATGTAATTGTCATACAAGGCTATACAATAGAGAGAGGATACTGTTGCGTTATCCATAACTCTTCCTAAACAACAGAATGGATTTCAATAAAACTTCCAGAGTTTCTTATGTTTAGTTTTTGCAAGCATTATTTTTTCCAGAAGTTCTTCTGTAAGGAGGGCGCTCACTGTACGTCCTGTTATTTTGCTGTTGATTTTTTTTTTAGTTCTTCAAAATAAAACAATAGGATTTGAAATAAAAAGTTTATAGTGTTGGTCTTTTTGACCCCTGTATATCTCGGAAAGAACAACGGTAAGACATTACGCCAGATCTGTTGGCACACTACCGAATAAAGGTAATAACAATGGTACCGTACTCCAAGGCGCATTCAAAAGGGAAAGTCCACAAAAACAGACAAAACCGATAAGAAGCTCAACCATCAGAGTTTTCAATCAACGGAACAACAACATGGGGATTAAACGTGACAAGTCGGGAAAATCCAGTAGTCAAATAGTGCCCAGAATCTGAAACTCAAGACCATCCTGTATGATTTGCGAATAGGCAAATATATGAAGAATACAAACGAAAAACGTAATAAAATCAGACGAAAAATGAACCCTCAATATCCCAATCTATGAAAATACCCCCTCATATCCCCCCTTTTTTTCTATATGCCAACTCCAGAAACTTTATAATTCATAAATACTGACACACACTCAAACACAAATAAAAATATGACATTTGAACTTCTGAAAGTTTGTCGGCAAGCAAACCCAATTTGAATTGAGTTGCGGGTAATGTACGTGAGGAGTACTGTAACGGACAGACATGCAAGATGGGTTTCCCGGTTATAATTAATCAAAATTATTGTATTTAAAAAATCGAATTATCTTTTTTTTTTATTTCTTTATTTCGTTTTGTCTTTTATTTTTGTTCTTCCATTTTCTTCATATCAGTCTATTTCGTTTTGTTTTCGTTGATTTCGTTTTGTTTTCGTTGGTTTCGTTTTATTTCGTTTTCATTTCGTTGATTTCGTTTCGTTTCGTTTCGTTTTTGTTGATTTCGTTTCGTTTCGTTTCGTTTCGTTTCGTTTTCGTTGATTTCGTTTCGTCTCGTTTCGTTTCGTTTCTATTTCGTTTCGCACTTTATAGGTACCCGTTTAATACATTATATTGTTTCTTACTAGTTATCCTATATAAAAATGAGAATTGGAGTGAATTAGTTCAAGAGAGAATTTCTGAATATTTCGTTATATTTTATATAATCAAGAACTTAATTAATAAAAACTTACGGTTCTTTTCTTTATTCAACTGTACATTTCTCCATTCAAATACAATACTACTATCTATTTAAATTAAATTATAGATATTTAATATTGAGAAAGGTGACATTTCTAGAAAAAAAACCTGCCAACTATTGTGATAAAGTTTGTCAGTGACTGGCGACAGGTCGGTGGTTTTCTCCGGGTCCTCCAGTTTCTTTCCTCCATCAATAAAACCGACCACCACGATATGACTGAAATATTGTTGAAAGTGGCGTGAAAGATCATAAACCTATACCAAACAATTTTTCTGATCTACTCATGCTTACAAGTTTGTCATTTTTTTCCATATTGAAATACGATATCTTTTTATCAACATTTAGTATCTTTTGTCTTAAGTAAGCTTGTCATAGTTTTAACGACACCAACCCGCACAATATTTCCGAGTTGAAGCTTCATTTTTGACTTACTAGCTCGTAATTTCGTTTTTAATTCTTTAGTTTTCCAAACTTTCGACTTTAAGCGCACGTGATGAAGGCTATTGCAGGAACGCGTCATGCGCACTAAATTAGATGTCTACGTTTATTGTTTTCATTCTCTTGATAAAAAAAAATACAGATCACAATTCTGGCACGCCCATCCCTAACCATGTGGTCATAATTATATCTAAGGACACAAACTTTCATATTCTTTGTACAATATTTCTGAGTTGTTGCCCTTTGTGTCGAAGTTAGCCATGAGTGGTGCAACATACTGCGAATATGTCAATGCGCTGTGAACAAATGGCGACATGTAGATAAAACCTGAAACAATAATCAAAAACAGTAAATAAAACGATAAACAATAAATACGTCTCTGGTGGTACATCAATTTTAAATACAACCGCCATTTTTGTTTTCATTTCAATCATTTTATCTTCTGTTAACAACAGATAAGAGTGAGTGAGTGATTGTTGTTTAATGCTCTATATGAGGAATTAGTTCAGCTATATCATGACGAGAACAAGTTAGACTTTGATGAAATAATGATGATGTATGTGTTCTACTAAACCAACACGCTGACTGGCATGTATTATAGTGCTAGCTTGCTGCTACCGTAAGTCAACAGGTAAACATGTCGCCCACTCGGACACATTATCACGACGTACAATCAAACCATGCTAGAGCTATCAGTGTACATGCATGTTGGATTTTGGTTGATAAACTTGTTATTTTCCATAATATACTCTGAAATGCCCTTTTGGCTCTGGCACTATACCTCACCAGACAACACTATATGAGTTTCATCAGGAGAAGACAATAATAGAATAATATAGCAATAACATAGTAGCATTCAGAGTCTGTCATCACCAAAGTTATGAGTTCGATTGCCGCACTTTGAGCTGTACTCGGTACAAGTTTATGTGATACAAATTTGTCACGGACCTGCGGCAAGTCGGTGCTATAACCGACAATGCAGGGATTTAAGACTACAAATAGAATAAAACATCTACTAAATGAACCGTATTTGAGTATTGGTCTTTCCAGAAAAATACAAGAAAACCACAAAGGCAAGAAGAGTTTGAAGATACCAAAGGGGTAATCAGAATCTGTAATTCGAAGAAGGACAGACAACACAATGGCCAAATGAAAAAGGACAAACAACGATCTACAAAACAAGCAACTTACACGTAATATACTTACCCCCTGTTGCTAGGTGGAACTTGTTTACTGTGTGGCCATAAAATGGCATTGTAAATGAAACAGGAAGTGCCTGAAAAAAATTATAATAAATCATTGACTATTTCCGCGTAGGAATTCTGATTACATGTATATACAAATAATAATTTATATCGCTCCCGAACAACGTACACAATATAACAATAAATACTCCTACTTATGAAACGTGTTTGTCAGCACAATGATTAGGTGTACGACTACTCAGAACTTCTCGGATGTTTTGGCACTCAACACTATAGCCTCAGACGTGATGCAACATCGGCCATAGACTTTTGTTTTAATCGAGCTTCGTTAAGCGAGCTATTTATGACTGAAACATGGTAAAATTAAATCAATAAAGGAATAATGACGAATACCATTTACTTTGACTAAAACAGAAATCCTTATCATCCATACACCAGTCGGGAAGCCAGTGACGCAGGAGAGTTCCATCTAAAACAAAGTCACGTGACTTTCGCGTCATTTTTGATGAAAAATGACGTTCACCCCTTCGGTTAAAATACGTCGGTTTACAATAAATACGTACGCTTGAAATCAATTAAAATATACGGAATATGTCTATGGATAAATAGAAATGTACTGCATCACTTCAGTTTTTATTTATATAGTGCACAAACATCGAATGTTGCTACTTGAAGTGGACTCAATTTCAAAACAAATGTCGAGGTGGTTCTATTTAAGTCAGAAAATTTAATTAAAACAATATGATGGCTTTCTGTAACATCCATTGCCTGAGGAAATCATCTAGGATCATTGTCATACCGACAACTAGTGTCAATGTCTTGTGGGATGCAATTGTGTCACTTAGTTCTACACCCACCTTGATCGATCGACCATTTGCCAAACATCGAAATTCATTGTCTTTCGGAACACATCGGTGGTGTTTCTTAACATCAACAATAAACGACACCTAAGCGTACATCCGAAAGAGGCTATTTCATTTGGGAAAAGGGTGTCTATTTGTATGTCTTTTTTTAATTGTCTTGTATTAATACTGTATTTTTCAGTTTATTTTTATTGCAATATTGTTTTAGACATTGTGCATTTTTTAATTTAGACTGGGTAATTACTATTTATCATCACTTTAAATAAAAAAAAATCATCTATGATATAACCAGATTTGCACAGTGGATGTACAACAATTAATAATTTCAATTTAATTTAATTTCAATACAACAGCCTTTTCAGGTAAAAGATAAATAGAAAGAAACAAATGTGTGGAAAAAATAAAAGCATGTAAACAAAAATTAGGTGAATTGAAAAAATATTAAAATATTATAAAAAAAAACATGCCAGTAAAACAATTATTAAATTTTTAAAAATCTAAAAAAAATGAAACCTTGAGACAAAAAGGGGGCATAAAAAATTGTATTCAGATATCTTAACCCTTCATATTATATCAAGGCAAATTAAAAAAAATTCAATGTAAGCAAATATTTTTCTTGAAATTAGGAAATTTTATTATCTGAATGAAAGCTACCAAGTTTCATGTTTATCTGACAATGTAAATATCAATGTATTTGGAATATTCATGTGTTTGACACAACTACAAACTAGCTTCTATAACATATAGGGGTGGTTACGTTGTAATAATTCTTTCCCCTTGACATTCACAAAATGACCAGCATTTACAAATATGGGTACTTAGGTTGCAATAATTATTTCCCCATGACTCCACAAGATGAAATGACCAGCATTTACAAATATGACTGAGTACATAGGTTGCAATAATTCTTTCTCCAGGATTTTTACAAAATTACCAGCATTTACAAATATGGGTACTTAGTTTGCAATAATTCTTTCTCCAGGACATTCACAAAATTACCAGCATTTACAAATATGGGTACTTATAGGTTGCAATATTTTTTTCCCCATGACATTCACAAACAGAATGACTAGCATTCACATAAAAGACACATATTGAATGACTACCATTCACATAATTTTAAGACACATACAGAAGGACTTGCATTCACATGAAATGACAAACCAGATTTCCAAATTTCACTAAGTAAATAAAATGACTAGAATGAATATGTTTTCTGTTGGCAAAATAAGCAAGTATTGGTAAATATTGTTTAAAATTGAAGTTAAAAAACTATTTTATTTGATCCAATGAATGGAAAAAAGTTAATAAAAGGGAAAATTTTGAAAAATTCTTTTCTGTAAAATAAAATTTATAAAATTCAACATTAAAATTCATAGATAATAAAAGATAATTATATTTCTCATAAACAACAGGCAACAGAAGTACCTTTTCATCTAAAAAAAAGCATGAATAACAAATTCAACAACATGTTGGAGTGTATACAGGTCTAAATGTCTGTAGAAACTTGTTCAACAACTTGGTTCTGGTTCAAAATATCTAAAAGAAATTGAAAAGTTTGAGATCTTGTTTCAGCTCCACTTTCTGACCTAGAAAATGTGTTACAACTGTTATAACAATATGTACCACAATATAAGTTATCTTCTGAGCCAAATTTTTTACAGAAATTTAATTCATTCTTGAAATATTTAAGAACAACTTTAACAAGTCCTGGTTTTCAATTGAAATTGAAATAAACCTTTTGACTTTCAGTTTCAGATGAAGTTTCACAAATTACACAATCAAAAAGTTCTTTTCTGAATGACTAAATATATTATAATGTTTATGACACAAGGTGTCTTGAAAACTCTGATCCTTGTCTAAAAATTTGTCATTTATCCAAACATCAAATACTAATGTCATCTCCACTCTTTTTACTTAAATTAAAATGGTTTAAAAAACTTTTTTTTTCATCTTCAACACTCTTACTTCCATTAGAAAATGCCTTTTTATTAACTGCATGGCTCCTCATTTTCAAGCAGATTATTTTCAGTAGACATAGAATACAAAGTTTGAACTTAATTTCACATTTCTTACAAATACAATACAATTCAGAAAAAATGTTAAATTTCTTTTTACAAACAAACAAAATTCAGGAGCATCTGAAACTTTTTGAATTAAATGAATGTATCAGTTAGAGGATATATTCTGCCCACAATTATACCCAAGGGCCTGCATTTGTTTGATGATGTACTTTAAAAATAATTGAAATGCTGGTCCATTTTTTTACTTCATGGATTTTTTAGAAGAAAAAAAACCATATACTGTATATTTATATACAACTTTAAATCACATTTCCTACATACACAGGCATTTTCAGATATATTAAAATTATCTACACAAGTTTGTAAAATTCAGGAGCATCTGAACCAATAATAGCTATTTTCAAACCCCTTTGCCTTGTTAAATGCACATCCAGGCAAGCACAACACTGACAAAATAAAAAAAGACAAAAAATTCATCAATAGTTTTATTTAATCATTATATTTTCTGTGCTGTAAATCTGAAATATTGAAATACATAATTGATCAATTAACAATCTGGAAGGTACAAAATCAGAAGCTGAGACTGGAATATCCTTAGGGACCGACCATTTAACTTGAAGGGGGGGGGGGGGGGGGGGAGGGGTTATGGTTTTTTGTTTCGTTCATAATTTTTTTTTCGAACAACTTTAAAGCATTAACATTACAAAGCTGGTTTTTGTACGAATACCTGCCAGTCGCTTAGGGGGAAGAAGACTTCATTTGATTTCCCTTTTTTATAAGGACCCTCCCCCCTTTTATAGGATAGTTGGACAACAAAATATACAAGATTTAGATTAATTTTCTTCAAGTTAATCGATAAGTACCCGCTAGGATGATATATTTTATTTATTCTTGCAGGTCTAGGATGTTTTGTAAACAGTACTATTTGCGAGGTTGAGTCACAATATCCTTGGAAGTTGGAACTACTACATGTATTCTACTATAGCTGAATATTCACATGATCTCTCATTATTTTCAAGATTTACGGGATACATGTAGTCATAAATTATTTTCCAAACCAACAAATTCACGAAAACTTCCTTACTGTCACGTGTGACGATATGTGCATAACTGCCACGATGAATAAACTGCGTCACCGTGTTTACAAATGCAATGATGTCTTGTTTACGTTTTTCTACTCCGATTGACCTTTGAACCATAATGGCGGCGGCAACGTGAAATTGGTAACCGATAATTATCGAATCCTACACGGAAAGTAACGAGTCGCTAAAAATAACATGATTGCGCAACCCGATCGTCTGCTCTGGATTATTCCTAGAGCAAACTCAAGCTTATATTTATATTCGCTTAATTGCATCAGGTATTGATAAAATACACAATTGCCCAAAATGTCTCAAAGAAAAACACTTTCAAAACCTTATGCATATGTCAGAAACCCAGTATGGATAGAAACTGCTGCTTGATTGTTTTTTTTTGTATATATGTCATACAGTGATACATTGAAAGTTGCAAAATGTTGTGTACATGAACAAAATTGATGTTAAAAAAAAGGAGGGATGAGCAATCAGAGGCACCATAGGGTCCTGTCCACAAGTACCTGTAATCTTGAAGAGTGTCTCAGACCCTATGCTATGTGCAACATTTACATACTCTATTATGTCTACTGGTGGTCACTTGTAAACCAAATTTCTATTTTCAGGCAAAGTTGGTAAATAATTATATGTACATAAGCATAAAGTTTTGCATATGTTTGCTCATCCAAGACCAAGCCCAAGGATATCTAATTAGTGATTAGCTTCGCGAGCTTTCCAGGCAATGCCTGTTTCATATTATCTGCCCTTGCGTAAATGTTTTTAGCTTTATGGGAGGAGTTACGGAAGCTGACGTTGGCTTCCCGACTGCACTATGCCTATGAAAAAGTTTCAACACATCCGGGTTATCCATACCACTATGCCTATGAAAAAGCTTCAACACATCCGGGACATTCCGGGTCACTGCTTTTCGCGACACCCTCGGGAACTTATGAAAGATGCGGTGTACGAAAGGTATCGAAGAGCGAAATACCGGTATTTCGTTGTTGTCTAATATTGTTTGCTTGTGAAATAAACATTAAATTTAATTCAACGTTCTTCTTTTTTGACGAAAATATGCAAATTATTTGTTTGAAATGAATATTTAAAGAATTTTGTCTGTAAATTGAAACCGATAATTATCGAATCCTACACGGAAAGTAACGAGTCGCTAAAAATAACACGATTGCGCAACCCGATCGTCTGCTCTGGATTATTCATTTATTGCTAAAGCAAACGCAAGCTTATATTTATATTCGCTTAATCGCATCAGGTATTGATACAATACACAATTGCCCAAAATGTCTCAAAGAAAAACACTTTCAAAAGTTCCGTTGACCCCCCAATTTACAACAAATGGTCCAAAGTCCAATCGGAATAAAATCCAGGTGTTAAGCGGCCTTACTGTTTGGATTATTTCATGGCGTCTCATTGACATTGGCGATACCACTTCATTTTTAACCTTTTCGAAGTTCTATTCAACTATATAATTTTATTCTACATTTACACATGGATCCTGGTGGTAAAATCTACACTATTGATGAGTTTAGATGTTGGAAAGTCGAGAATCTTGACGATGAGGGGTCTGACGAAAACAAGAACGAAAAGGAAGGATACCGGGTCGTTTCGCCCCAGAAAGTGAGTCGATTCGCCCCACTTAATCGCATACATGCCAACCCTCGAGAGACTAAAAGCGGTAGAGTGTTTAGGGTTTGCCACGCCCCCCCCCCCAGAAAATTGTTTTTCAGAAGGACGCAATATTCACCTAAACTTTGGCATTTTGTAATTTGTAAATATTTATATTATTCCGCGCGTGCGCAAACACAAAAGTATTGAGTACTCTGAATGATTTTATATACTATAACGAAGAAGATGGTGCATTCTGTTGCATTTTGGATATAAAATCTGTTCAGTCAAATGTTTAAATATAGTATGAAAAAACCATGAAAAAATGGAAATTAGCATTTTACATATATACAAGTCAAACCTCGTTCCCTCGAACTCGGATGGGTCGAATACCATGGATGGCTCGAACTTATTTGAAAGTCCGCCAATTTTCCATATATTTTTAAGCTAAAAAAAATCTTTCGCTCGAACACTGATACCTCGAACAGTCGAACTTAATAAATGGTCCCATCAATAATAGAGAATCATAATAAAATCAACATATATATATGATTAATCAATCTACTGGCTTGATAAATACACTTCAATATAAAATAGCGGGGTTATGTTACTTAAAATCATTTAATCCACGTCATCTCTTGTGACTTGTGCGTGTTACAATAAGATATCATCAATTATGAGTGCCTATTGTCGAGTATGTTTTACTATTAAAGCGGAAAAAACATTTCCTGGTTTATTGTTAAAAACAAGGAAGATTTACTAATATATTTGAGACTTAAATCACTTATTTTTCACAATTTTTTCACATTCACAGCTAAGTTGATAAAAAAAACATGCTAATATTCACATATGAATTTGTAAAGATGCGCTTCAACCTGGAAACGGAGAACCTCATATGCGCTTTCCCCCTCCTAGAAACCCGGACAACCACTATCAATAGGACAGGCAAGCAAGAGAAGCGACTGATGAAAATGCCCCAAGGTCTAAAAAACAGAAACTTAATTTTTCAGAAATAAAATGTTTGTGGTACAATGTATCAAGTCAAAACTTTTATTACTTAATTTATACAGTTAATTACAACACATGATATACAGTATGCATTTTTATAGAGACCAAAACTGACAAATAAAAAAGACATTTTAAATATCCCAGATGGTTTTAGCTATGTTGCAAAAAATAGAAAAATATTTAAGCATAAATCTGGAGGTATTGTTGTTGTATATAAAAAATCTTATTAAATTTATTAATATTAAATTTAAATTTAAGTATTTAATAATTACCTTTTATTGGGATGTGCATACACCCTACCTGAAAACTCTCTATATTCGTCAATAAATGCATTTTTAGATATTGAAAATGAATTAGTAAATTTTATAGAAAAAGACATGAAATGTGCACTTGTTGGAGATTTTAATGCTAAAACTGGGTTTTTTTGAAGATTTTTTCAGAACCAGATGAAACTTTTTTGAATGTTATGGATGTAAATGTAGAAGATGGCCTATTTAGATATCATATTGCTATGACTACCAAGTTTTACTTGATAATAATATTTCCTTAAAAAGATATACTCAGTGTGAATGCAGACCAAATAATTTTGGACGAAAACTTTTAGAAATGTGTAAGTCTGCTTTGGCTCTATTTGAAAAGTATTGTCATCATTGGAAATTGAAGGTTAACTTGTAAAAGACTAAAGTAATAATATTTTGTAAAAGAAAATAAAAAAATCAACCTATTTTTAAGCTATGTGGAGAGAATTTACAAATTGAAGACTCTTATTCATATCTAGGTGTTATATTTAATTATAACGGCTCTTTTGTGAAGGCATGAGCTAAATTGATGGATCAAGCTCGCAAAGCTTTATATTGTTTGTATAGAAAATTGAGAAATATATTGATTCCAATAGATTTACAATTTAAATTGTTTGATACACTTATGCTTCCAATACTTACTTATGGCTCTGAAATATGGGGTTATGAGAACACTAAGCAACTAGAAAAACTTCATCTTCAGTTCTGTAGAAATATTTTAGGTGTTAGAACCACTACTCCAAACTTTATGACATACAGAGAACTTGGTAGAACACCTATAGATATATTATGTATAAAATTAAGGATTGTAAATTTTTGGAATAGACTTATTTCAAACAAGAAGAAACTTAGTTGTATTTTATATAAGATTATGTTTAATTTGAGTATTATTGATAATGTTCAATTTAAGTGGCTAAATTTTATCAAATCAATTTATGAGAAAACTGGGCTTAATTATCTATGGAACCAACAACAGCCAGTTCATTCAGTGCAACTAAAATTTATTGTTAAGCAAAATCTGACTGATCAATATATTCAAAACTGGTTTAACCAAATTGAGAACTCTTCTAGGGGAGAATTTTATGGCATATTTAAAAATGAATTTAATTTAGATAAATACTTATTAAAATTATTACCACATGAGAGAAACATGATAACAAAGCTTAGATGCAATAACATTAAGCTTCCAATAGAAACTGGAAGGTGGCCGAATACTCCCAGAGAAGAACGTATTTGTCATCTGTGTAATGTTGGTTTAGGTACTGAATTTCATGTTTTATTTGAATGTACCTCTGCTGATGTACAAAGGCTTAGATGTAAATTTATTCCAATTTATTATACTAGATATGCAAACATGTACAAAATGAAAGGCCTGTTATCTTTGTGTAATGTTAAGGTTCTGAAAAAATTGTCTTATTTATATCTAAATTGCAAAATGTTTTGTAATTATATTCTGAGGCTGTATTATTTTAGGTTAGTTATATCCGTCATTATGTAAAATATTTTGTATAATATTCCTCTTGTTACACTTGTATATATGTGTCCGAGTGAATAAAGAACTTGAACTTGAACTTAAATGATTAAATATTTTTTACGAGAAAGGCCAGTTTTACTGTGCATCAGTTATCATATATAGGTAATGAAACTGTCCCGGGTCAGAACAAGATTTTTTTCTGTCTAAAATTACGGGACCTCGGTGGCTCGAACTTCCGATAGCTCGAACATATTTTGACAGTACCTTCGAGTTCGAGCGAGCGAAGTTTTACTGTATATATATGTTTAGGAGTCATAAGTTCAAAATGTAGTGCTTCAAAACTTTATTTTAAATACAGTTTCTGATTGGTTTAATGATAAAGAATTGACCAATGGAAGTTTCCGGTACAAATTTAAGAGGGAAACGATTACGGAAAGGACCTAAATAATTTGGATTTGTACACATTTATGCGTCTTAGAAATCTACAAGAATAATCAACATGTGAACAATTCACGATAAAAAAAAAATTACATTTTTTTTTAAAATCGGTAGGAAAACATCTAAAATAGGTAGGCGGTAGAAGACTTAAAAAATCGGTAGACTACCGCGTAAATCGGTAGAGTTGGCATGTATGTAATCGCTATTATATAATAATAGATGAAGTCTTTTTCGACAATTTATTTTGTAATTATTTATTTATTAGTTGTATACAAAAAAAAATAATAACAACTAATTTGAAGCCATGCAGAACAAACAATACATAGGATACATATATATGTATTACTGTATCGTATTGTTCAAAGACATTTTACAAATTTAAGCAGGTGTCAAACAATTTACTTTATAATGATTTTATTGTCAATATATATAATATATACAATTGGATTTATTACTAGTCCCTCTCCATACAAATACAGTAATAGCATAAACAAAACAAATCAAATGACAGCAAATGTACAGCCACAGGCTATATCAATAATTAGTAAATTACTGCAGTAAGCAAAATCATGTCAAATTAAGTATACATATTAAATATTGTTTTAATATTTAACAGAAAAAAAGGAGGGGGGTGGTAAAACTAATAAATTGTGTTGAGATAATATCAGGGTTGGGGATAATTAATTATTAAATCTACAAGTTTGTCGAATAAATTTTTGCACTGATTTGAACAATAAAGTATTCAATTCTTCACTAATTTCATTACATCCAAAGAGTATATATTCTATAGAGATGGGAACAATGTTATTAAAATAGTTAAACAGAGAAGTTCTATCGTGTTGATAAAGTGGACAATCAAGAAAAAAATGAATAGGATCCTCAAATAAATGACCACATACACAACGTGGATCATTCTTCAAATTTACTCTATATAAATCGGCATTAAGGCCACTACATCTACATTGTATGTCTTAGCTTAGTATGTATTATGTTAGTTTTCCTATCGCCAATATTGTAAAATGAAGCCACCAGAATTTGGACAGCCTGAATTGTCAAACAATGAAAGTGAAGCCATACATAACATTAAACATGTCAAGAAAGCATGTTAATTATGAGGAAGACAAAAATAAAGTACCCATGAACAAGCCTTACAACATCCAAAATACGAATATTTGCAATGGTATTTTCCATATTTCATTTTTTAAAGCACTATTACAATGGTATTTTCCATATTTCATTTTTTAAAGCACTATTAATCAATGAGGGAAAAACGACCCGGGGCGAACGGGAATAGGGGAATAACGACTCACGGGGCGAAACGACGCCAACGGCCTACAGGCTTGTGTTGTCGGCAGGCAAGTTAAACTTGCCTTTGGTGCCATCACAAGATTATGTTTTACAAGATAACAAGAGGTGCTACGACAAAATTTTGAGTGACTGGAATTTCAGACTCCCTTCATTGGGCTTCAAATGTATTCTGGTAGGCTTGAATGAACATGATTGATGGTATTCAATTTTGGACACCAATTTTTTTTTACAGACATAAAACAGTTCTTGTTAGCCCATGGTCTGAATCTTTTTAAGTGGGTGGTTGCAGGAGGCATATTTCCTAAAGACGAAGTCGAACAACAACAACTTATGTATTTTAAGAACAAAGTGTTCACCATCACAGACAATGGATGACAACCCCCACAATGTATAGATATTGCACCAAAGAAGATGATGGTCTGACAGAAGGAGCTTATTGTTCTTGCACTACAGGGTTTGAAATTCATGCATGTTATTTTTATTCTCTATATCGTGTCTATGCAGTGCCAATTCAGGACCATTAGATAATAACAGAAGGGATTGCAACTAATCTTGGCTGAAATGTTCCTAACAAATTCATGACAACATGTTGTAATTACTATGGTGTCAATGAATCAGTACATTTCAATAATGTTTGAGAGATGTCAGTTCAAATCTCTCTGGAAGCTAATGATCTGCATACATGTACATATTGGGTTTGTCAACTACTAACAATTACAATATATGTATATACATTGTAGCTTCTATAGTACAAGGTAGTACGTTTCAATAATGTTGAAAAGATGTCAGTTCAAATCTGACTGGAAGCTAATCTATGGGTTTATTTTAATATATGCTTGATCATGTTGACTGCATTAACTAACTTGGACACAAGTCCCTAGCTTAATGAAAGTTTTGAAGAACTACTCCTTTTTCAATGCGACCGCAAAAATGTTGTGTACTAGTTAGCATGCTCACCTAGAATGTGGTAGATCCATGAGTTCTAGCCCCTGTCTAGTCAAACCAAAGATTATAATATTGGTAAGAATGCAGCATTAAGGAGTAAGAACAAAAACTGGTCGAGTCAGAATAATGTTTCAGAGTGGAACGACATACAGGTATCTACCCACAGACTGTTGTTTCAATGAACTACATTTTGTAGCACTCTAAAAATCCAACTAAGGGTGTTGGTCTTTTCATTTTTTGTATCTAAATGTTTCCTGTTGCTCATGCTTAAATAGTTTACACATCACATGTTATAGTTTATGTTTCTTGTTTAAAAATTCTATGAATAGAATGTTTTTATCCCCCATATGTCATGAGTGTTGTTTTTCATGTAACATTATTGAATATTTTGGGCTTTGTTCATTTATCTGAGAAAGTCTTAGACAAATATTTTGAAATTAAAGGAGTTTTGAACCTTATTACATGTATGGGTTTTTTTTGGGAGGGGGGGGGGGTGGAATTTTTGTCAGATTTTTTAACTTCTCAATTCAATAACTAAAGGATAGAGAAAATTGCATAGTGTCCCCCAATATTAACTTTTTGATGTTAAAAGCAATATAATTTTCATTCAATCATTAACTTAAGACTTAATCAGAATGAGGGGAATGTGTTTTATTACCCATTCTTCAATGTTCCAGTTCATAGTTTTGTTATTTTACAACATTGTTATTATACATGTAGCTGACCTTTTAATAATGTTTTGTTTTTGCAATAAATATTTTCTTGTTAATGAATATTTGTTTAATTTTTGTGCTCTATAACTTACAAAAGTTATCGAGTTGAATAATTTACAAAGTACATGTGCATGTACATATTTTGCCCAACCAAGACTGACTTGTTCCTGAATTTAGCACTTTTTCCATACTAATCCTTATATGTTATTATTGGTCTCCTGACATTGGCATAAACAAGAAAGGATGGGGTGCCTCACAAACAGAAACCACACCATAATAATGTGCTTGACATACATGTAAGAATGGAACATGACTGTTAATGTATAGCCCTGTATCAGGGCATACTATTTAACCCCTGTCTGTCCCTTCCTATAATTTTGAGCTAGAGTTTTTGTAATATTTTGTAGTGTGTTTAATGCACAAATACTAAAGGTGTGCATTCTTACAGGATTTAGACTTCTAAAAAATCACAAAATGATATATAGTTGAACTAAGTCAATTTTAAGTTAGTACATCTAAAGTGTCTTACACATACAGACATTATACATTCTCTAACAAAAGGGGCACACCAGTTTTAAGTTGGGCCTTTAAAAAAGTTTTATTTGATGCTCCATAATATGATAATTTACAAATTGCATGTTTAATGTGATATAAATATGATAAACTATAAAACCATGCAGAAGTCTAACAAAATGCCAACTTTAAAGCATTAACATTACAAAGCTGGTTTTGTACGAATACCTGCCAGTCGCTTAGGGGGAAAAAGACTTCTTTTGATTTCCCTTTTTTATAAGGATCTCCCCTTTTATAGGATAGTCGGACAACAAAATATACAAGATTTAGATTAATTTTCTTCAAGTTAATCGATAAGTACCCGCTAGGATGATATATTTTATTTATTCTTGCAGGTTTAGGATGTTTTTGTAAACAGTACTATTTGCGAGGTTGTGTCACAATATCCTTGGAAGTTGGAACAACTACATGTATTCTACTATAGCTGAATATTCACACAATCTCTCATTATTTTCAAGATCTACGTGATACATGTAGTCATAAATTATTTTCCTAACCAACAAATTCACGAAAACTTCCTTACAACCGTGACGATATGTGCATAACTGCCACGATGAATAAACTGCGTCACCGTGTTTACAAATGCAATGACGTCTTGTTTATGTTTGTTTTACTCTGATCGACCTTTGAACCATAATGGCGGCGGTAACGTGAAATTGGTAACCGATAATTATCGAATCCTACACGGAAAGTAACGAGTCGCTAAAAATAACACGATTGCGCAACCTGATCGTCTGCTCTGGATTTTTCCTAGAGCGAACTCAAGCTTATATTTATATTCGCTTAATTGCATCGGGTATTGATAAAATACACAATTGCCCAAAATGTCTCAAAGAAAAACACTTTCAAAACCTTATGCATATGTCAGAAACCCAGTATGGATAGAAACTGCTGTTTGATTGTTTTTTTTTGTATATATGTCATACAGAGATACATAGAAAGTTGCAAAATGTTGTGTACATGAACAAAAATTGATGTTAAAAAATAAGGAGGGATGGGAAATCAGAGGCACCATAGGGTCCTGTCCACAAGTACCTGTGATCTTGAAGAGTGTCTCAGACCCTATGCTATGTGCAACATTTACATACTCTATTATGTCTACTGGTGGTCACTTGTAAACCAAATTTCTATTTTAAGGCAAAGTTGGTAAATAATTATATGTACATAAGCATAAAGTTTTGTATATGTTTGCTCATCCAAGACCAAGCCCAAGGATATCTAATTAGTGATTAGCTTCGCGAGCTTTCCAGGCAGTGCCTGTTTCAT
Organism: Bathymodiolus brooksi; assembly: GCA_963680875.1. Classification (NCBI taxonomy): domain Eukaryota; kingdom Metazoa; phylum Mollusca; class Bivalvia; order Mytilida; family Modiolidae; genus Bathymodiolus; species Bathymodiolus brooksi. Next base: position 18,409,950 of record OY804587.1, on the reverse strand, counting down.
ATTACATGACGCTTAGCATATTACACCCACTGTATGACGAAACTGTTTCACTTCAAATCAACAGTGGTCGTGGTCGTGAACGTATGGTAGTTGTATATATAACTACCTATGCAATCAGTGCCTATCACCACTAACGTTGTGAGTTCGAACCCCGCTTAGGCGAGGAGTACTCGATACAACATTATGTGATAAAGTTTGTCAGTGACTTGTGGGAGGCTGGTGGTTTCTTCCGGGTACACCGGTTTCCTCAACCAATAAAACTGAACTCCACGATATAACTGAAATATTGTTGAAAGTGGTCTTAAACACCATAAGCCATAGACCATCAATTGTAGATAATAAATATACCACGGTGTTCTACAAGCACATTTTTTTAAGTTGAATAATTCATAAATAATTCAAAGGGAAAATGTTCAGTTATATTACAATGTGATATACAAATTAATGTACCATGGTGAAAAAAATAACACAATTACAGTATGATAATATTTACCATCGATTTAACATGTGCCTCATCAGACAGAAAAACGTGTTTAGTGTGGTTGTACATTTCGTCCCAGTAGGCGTCGCTGCTGTCGTATATAATTGTCATGTTGTAATATTGCTCATTGCTGTATGACTGAAACAAAATGTTACAAGCAAAAACTTAGATACACTATTACAAGCAACAACCCAAAAAACACCAAACAAATGTAATGTCAAAAGCTTAACATCAATGTAATGTTGCAAGCAAAAGCTCAATGTAATGTTGCAAGCAAAAACTCAATGTAATGTTACAAACATAAACTCAATGTACTGTTGCAAGCAAAAACTCAATGTAATGTTACAAGCAAAAACTCAATGTACTGTTGCAAGCATGAACTCAATGTAATGTTACAAGCAAAAACTCAATGTAATGTTACAAGCAAAAACTCAATGTACTGTTGCAAGCATAAACTCAATGTATTGTTACAAGCATAAACTCAATGTAATGTTGCAAGCAAAAACTATATGTAATGCTACAAGCAAAAACTCAATGCACTGTTGCAAGCATAAACTCAATGTAATGTTACAAGCATAAACTCAATGTAATGTTGCAAGCAAAAACTCAATGTAATGCTACAAGCAAAAACTCAATGTAATGTTACAAGCATAAACTCAATGTAATGCTACAAGCAAAAACTCAATGTAATGTTACAAGCAAAAACTCAATGTAAAGTTCCAAGCAACAACTCAATGTACTGTTGCAAGCAAAAACTCAATGTACTATTGCAAGCATTAACACAATGTAATGTTACAAGCAATAACTCAATGTACTGTTGCAAGCATAAACTCAATGTAATGTTACAAGCATAAACTCAATGTACTGTTGCAAGCAAAAACTCAATGTACTGTTACAAGCAAAAACTCAATGTACTGTTACAAGCAAAAACTCAATGTAGTGTTACAAGCAAAAACTCAATGTAATGTTACAAGCAAAAACTCAATGTACTGCTACAAGCAAAAACTCAATGTAATGTTACAAGCAAAAACTCAATGTAAAGTTCCAAGCAACAACTCAATGTACTGTTGCAAGCAAAAACTCAATGTACTATTGCAAGCATTAACTCAATGTAATGTTACAAGCAAAAACTCAATGTACTGTTGCAAGCATAAACTCAATGTAATGTTACAAGCATAAACTCAATGTACTGTTGCAAGCAAAAACTCAATGTACTGTTACAAGCAAAAACTCAATGTACTGTTGCTAGCATAAACTCAATGTAATGTTAGAAGCATAAACTCAATGTAATGTTACAAGCAAAAACTCAATGTATTGTTGCAAACATAAACTCAATGTAATGTTACAAGCATAAACTCAATGTAAAGTTACAAGCAAAAACTCAATGTACTGTTGCAAGCATAAACTCAATGTAATGTTACAAGCAAAAACTCAATGTAATGTTACATGCAAAAATTCAATGTAATGCTACAAGCAAAAACTCAATGTAATGTTACAAGCAAAAACTAAAATGTAATATTACAGGAACTACATGCCCTTCCGGATCACCTGAGTTCACCCCCGGTTTTTAGTGGGGTTCGTGTTACTCGATCCTTAGTTTTATATTTATGTTTTGTAGATCGTTGTTTGTCCCTTTGTCTTTTTACTTTTGGCCATTGTGTTGTCTGTTCTTTTGGCCATTGTGTTGTCTGTTCTTTTTCTATTTACATATTCTGATTACCCCTCTGGTATCTTCAAACTCTTTTTACAAACAAAAATTAAAATGCAATGTTTACAAATAAATAATCCATTGTAATGCTACAAAATTAATCAATGTGAATAAAAAAAACCCGTGACATAATATCAATGCATAAACTAGACATATTCACTTACTCTCTCTAAAATTAAGTTCTTTTTTTTGTCAGTTTTTTTCTCCATTTAAATCGGATAGGAAACAATCGTAAAAAGATATTGGAAGTTTTAATGTTTCACATTTACAATTACTGAACCAAATCTACTAAGCATGCCCATGGGCAGTGGTTCTCTCCGAGTACTCCGGCTTCTTCCACCGGTAAAACTGGTCGCCGTGATATAGCTGAAATATTGCTGAAAGTGGCGTTAAAACACCAAAAATAAAATCAATCAATCTACAAAGCAAAAAGAAAAAGAAAACACAGATAATTTACGAAAGCACGGGACAATATTCCGACTCTATCGCTCACAGGCGAAATCCCAATGCATGAAGTAACTGTAATGTTAATTGACTCTTGAACCATCCCGGCAACAATCCAATTGGTTAGTACTTCAATATGACAACAGAGTGAACTACACAGAAGAAATGAAACCTGCTGCTTCCCTCATGCATGATCAGGGCATAGGCGGATGCAGGAGGGTGGAGCTGTAACCAGTTATCTGATTTTTTTATTTTTTTATTTACGCAATTTTTACCCATAGTTAGGTTCACGACCCGCCTTTCAGAGCCAAAAATATAACAGACTGCCACTATTCATGATTCCAGTTCCACCTCTGGAAAACCAACATGTGAGCAACCTCATAGAAACCTCATCACTACTTCTGAAATTTCATACGGTGCTGCTTATGTGTATAACGTTAACGCTTCCTCCTTATCAATTTAAAGTTAACCCCGCGGGAACCCCGGGGTATTGAAATGGGACAGAGAGCTTCTTCTGCTTGAAGGGGCGTCCGTCGGTTTTGCGGGATGTATAAATTCACAACCAACCCGTCCTTCGGATGAGACGTAAATAAAACCGAGGTCCCGTGTTGAGAGATTGCCACCCTCTTCGCACGTTAAAGAACCCAGTGTAACAGCTCATTATGAGCATTATGCTCATGATGAGTGGTCCATAGGAGACCTGTTGCACTGGCTAAATTATCCGTCCCTACCCATCACGTTTCCTTGTTTCGAGTCCCGTGGCGTTTACATTTTTAAATGTTCTCGTCCTGAATATAGCTGAAAAATTGCTCGCTGGACGTTAAACACCAATCAATCAATCAATCAATCAATCAATCAATCAATCAATCAATTAATCAATTTAAAGTTTGTTCCGAGTTATGAAAATTGCAAGCGTGGAAAATTGATGATATATAATATATTTATATAAGATATAGGCTATAGTTCTTTTAAAAAATAAAGAGAAATATGTACTATTACAAATAGGTAATTGGATCCTGTACATATGCTTAAAATGTTTATTAAGAAAATACTTGCGACTTCAAGCATGAGTGAGTACATTTAAGTGTGATTGAAATCTCTTTATGAATGGATAATAGATGTGCAGACGACATCTTTTTAACACCAGGAGATGGCGTGATTGTGAGGAACGCTTGGGGATTGTGTTAGGTGTGACAAAGATTTATGTTATTTGAAATATACATGAAAAATATAATAAAATGGAAAACGCAAAATACCACACTGTCGGAACAATTCCAAACTCCAAACGTTAAATCGTAGGAACAGAGACAAAATAAATACCTCCAACACACATATACATGAACTCACTTTTCTGGCTTGGTACAGGCACTTCAGTAAAAAGTGACGGGACTAAGCTAGTTTCATTGAATATTTAAGCATATCTTAATTGCTGAAGCATTTTTTACTACATCCTGGTTAAAATCCATAATAAGTTGTAAAAAAAGAGAATATGCAACAACCCTCCAATAAGCAAATTTATTACAACATACCTTAATGTATGTCATGGGTGTAATGGAATCGACCGGAAGTGACGTTGATGTTGTTGGGTGAAATGATGTTTCTTTATGATCTCCTGGTAGTTTTTCTAAAACAAGTACAAAAAATGTTCGAAATGACAATTTTATCTCCCTCTCCCCATTATATCCCTTTACGTTCTGAATTCCGTGTTGTGGTGTCCATTCCGATTTCCGCTTAACATCGATGTTCGGTTCGTCTTTACCCCCAGTTGGTTGTTGGTGGTATCATGTCTTGTTTGTATTATTTGTGTTTTTGCGTGTAGTGGTGTCCAACACATATTGTGCTGTGTTTTTGTTATGTTTTTCTTTGTTTTCTTTGCCCTGTGTTGTCAGTTTCTCTGGATTGTCTATCGTTGATTGCTCCTTCGGTATTCATTGACGTTTATTCACATCATTTCAGACAATTCATTATGTGCATAAACCAATAGGTAAGGTTAGCTTAAGGGAGTTCACACCACTTTCAACAATATTTCAACTATATAGTGGACAGTGCCGGATTTACCTATAGGATCGATAGGCTGAAGCCTAGTGTCTCAACATTTAGGGGGCCTCCGGCCAAGGCGTATATTTGTTATTGGACTTTCACACTTATGCTGTCATAGCGTACTACCCCGTAAATCGGGAAATTTTGGTCATGGTTTTATTTTGGCCTATTTTGGCCCCTAAATACGAAGTGCTAAAATTAAACACACCAAAATATGTCACACTCCAAAAATTAACCGCCAAAATTGAACACTGCCTTAATATCTTTTTATATTTATATTCCCTAATCTGTACCTTTTTGTCTTACTTCTTTCCTAAGTAAAACTTTGTCAATTACGTTATACATGTATATATACACACACAAGTCAAACTTAAAAGTGTTCACGACGTGAAATCGTTGGCTTGGATGACAAGAGAGAAATTACAGGTAAATAAAGTACATTGATTAAAACCATGCAATACCAATAAAATGTATGCAATCAACAAAATGTCAAATATCATTAAAATGACAATTACCTATAGATAAAATCAAAATCAATAAACACGTAATTAGTGTCTTATCGGTTTTATTTATTATGTATAATTGTTGTGTAAAGAAATACATGTACTGACCGTTATAATAAGACTGTTTACCTGTAAAAGCGATGATTAATACCAGTGCAAAATTATTATTTTGTTGTTTTTATATTAAATGCATTTTACTTTATGCTGTTTAAATATTTAAATTCCTAGTTTTAATAAATATCACAATTTATCCATAATCGATTTGGTTTTTAGTACTACATCAAAATATCCGATAAGTAACAATACCAGTACGTACCCTTTGTTTACAATACCAGTACGTACCTTTTGTTTACAATACCAGTACGTACCCTTTGTTTACAATACCAGTACGTACCTTTTGTTTACAATACCAGTACGTACCCTTTGTTTACAATACCAGTACGTACCTTTTGTTTACTATACCAGTACGTACCTTTTGTAGTTACTCCACTTATCCATGTCCATAACAAACATATCAATACAATTCCCATTTCAATTATATCCTATTCACACGTTTGCCCTTGTTCGTCTTTAGATATTTATTTGCCTATCTTAACAGGAAATCTTCATTTTAATTCTATTTTTAAATGTAATTGTAACGTCAACATAATATTATCTAAGTGATATTGATAAATAACAGGTATGACTTCAATGATGGGATATTTTTTATAAATAGATTTCAATGAAAATGTCAATTTCGTATTTTTATTTACTGCTGATATGTCAAAAAAATAGCCAGTTCTAAATTTTATTGTGCAAAAAAGAGTTTGATGATACTAAAGGGGTATTCAGAACCCGTAAGTCGAAGAAGGACAGAAATTACACTGGCCAAAAGAAGAAAGGCGATAAAAGGACAAGCAACGATCTACAAAATATAATGAGAGTTCTGGACAATATATTAGATGAAATAAGCTTCAACAGAACTCATTGTTTGCTTAAAATTTGAGGACAGCGACACCCCTTTGATGTTGTGGCAGTAGTCTTATGCATTATGTAATGGCAGCAGTTTTGAATGACGTTTGGTACGTCTGCACAACTAGCAGTCACATATTCCTGTTAATCGAATGAGAAAACTGAACGCTTTATGACGGAGATACTGTCATCCATAAAAAAAACTATTAGAAAACAAACAACATGTAAAACTCCGCCACATTTTTGTGCCTGTCTCAAGCCAAGATCTAGATTTCCAACGTCATATGCCATGGTCTTGTTTATGTTCAATGATTTGAGGCGAGAGGTGATTGTTCGTCTCGTAGATATAAGTGGAATTGTTGTCAATCAATGTTTAAACTACCACGGTAAGATCAGACTGATATCCTCACATAGGTCAAATAATCCGATTACAAACTCATGGAAAAAAGATGAATGCTCCCCCCCCACCAAAAGCATTTATATTTGTGTATTTGAATATAAACCTTTTTGTTTTGGCGATATTGAGTGTATTTTCATGCATAGTCGTGTCACAAATTTCTACATGATGTTTGCTTAAAATATTCGAATCACTATAAGAATTTGCGATATTTATCCTATGGGGAAGAAATTAATTGAACAGCTGAGTAAAAAGGTTCAATATGGTGATCGTCGTTTTACATCCTGGACTATAAAAGCATAGATGTACATTAAAACCAGTTCTAACCGCATCGGTAGTGTAATCATTAGCGTACTCTCCACGAGTGGGGTAGATCGTAGGTTCAAGCAGGGAGCGAGTCAAGCCAATGACGCTAAATTTGTTATTTATTGCTTCTTTGCTAATCATGCAGCAATAGGGAGTAAGATCAAAGACTGATTTACTCGGAACCAGGATAATGTGTCCATGTGGAGCTACATATCTACTCGCGGACTGTTGCTTCATTGATCTGGCACTATACAAATCCAACTAAGCTAGTTGGTCTAGTAAAAGTGCACATGGTAATTTAATAATTTATATTCATCAATCTTATTCAAAACTAAACGTATGGAATGCACATCTAGAAACCGAGAGAGTGCGAGGTAGAGGTCAGATACACGACACCAATCGCTGTTGTTTTTGGAACCGACAAACAACCTGATGTGGAGCAGCAACTGCTTACCCTTCAAGAGCACATTAGTTTACCCTTAGTTTTATTGGGATTCGTGTTGCTCGATCTGTAGTTTTTTGTGTAATGTTTTGTAGATCATTGTTTGTCCATTTCATTTGGCCATTTTATTGTCCGTCCTTCGATTTACGGTTTCTATGTACCTCTTTGATATCTTCAAACTCTTCCTCAACCAGTCTCGTCATTTACCGAGATCGTATGGTAGTTGAAAAAACACTGACTTAGGCTATGTGTGTCTATTACCAATATTGATGGTTTACAATTATATTTCACTCCAACCCGTGGACAGGTGTACTCGATACACATTATGTGATCAAAATTTTCAGTGAACAATTTCACCAGGTACTCATATTTCTCTCATGAACATAACTGACTGTCACGATACTGTTGCTGACATATTCTTGACTAATTCCTTAGTCATCTATTATCCGTTTACTAACCCTTCTCAGAGATGGGTGGATGGACATATGACTAGTGTGTGTCTCCCCTATCTCACAAACACGTTCTTTGATATATTTATATAATAAAGAGAATATACTACTGATTACAGAATTAATATATCATTTCAATTTTTTCTTCCATACCGGTATATGTGTAATAAAACACAATGAATACCATATATGAGATTTGAAGAGTGCGAAGAATTCTAAAATCTAGTATTTTATCCCGAGCCAGAGGCGAGAGATAACATTTAATAATATCCGCCAACCCATGTTAAAACTCAAAACACATTCTGGTTTCCATGATTTATTTCGATTCGGATATGTCTAAGAGTACACATACGGTAATAAACTTTGATTGGAAGACGGTAATTTATATTTACGTTTGCGGAAAATGTCGCACACAATTTATGCTACCAAATTCGAGCAGACGATAATTCATCAACATGTACATTTACGACGGAAAAGTCAGTCACATGCACCGGCGCATGTGCTAATGAGATTATACCCAATCGATAAATCGCTCGTTTGTCTACAAAGCGAAAGAAGGACGTCATGCGAGAATCGAAAATAATAGAATCAGAGAAAAATTGTATGCACCTAAATACACATACAAGACTGCCCACTTTTCTGTCTGAGCACAGGCGAGTTACATTCAAAAAACTTTAAATAATTTGGCTTTACAATCTTTAGATTTTGAGGGTACCTGATGAAGGTAATTGCAGAAGCACGACGTGGGCACTAAATTTTATATCTAAGCTTTTATTACACTAGCTTTTTTTGGCACAAATCTCCGCTCTCAGTGAAAAATATTGTGAATAAAAATAAATAATAAATAAAGTTTTATTTAGAGTCGATACATATCACAACATACATAAAACACAAGCTCTACAGAGCTTTTCAAATCGACTATACATATAACAAAAACAACATACATGCATACATACAAGGTACATAAAAATACTAGCAAAAATTAAAACATCTATATTAAAAAATAATTTAAACTAATTAATTTAAAATTTCAAGCACTAAGTAAATAAATTAAAATAAGCAGCCTAAAAAGTAACTATAATTAAAGACAAAGCACAGATTTCAAAAGCATCACAGATAAGCAAAACAAATAAATAAATAAAATTATGCTTTAAAGCTATCTACAAGCATTACAGTGGCATGAGCTACCATTCCATGAATTAATCAAGTTTTTGAATTGTTTAAAAGAATTTTCCAGTCTAAAGTGGTTTGGTAGCTCATTCCATGTTTTGGCAGCATATTTCTATACATATTGATTCTATATTTTTAAATTCAAGAATTTTCTTACGGTCACATGGTAAGTCTGATCTCACATATGCAGCAATTCCTCCGCCGTATGCTGTTCGATCAGCACGCCAAAAGTGATAATTGCTTACTTGAAATTGTGCATCTGGGAATTGGTCGTCAATTTTGGTTTCAGCCAAGAATAGCATATCAATTGTATTTGATGTTAATAATTCACATATATGACAGAATTTATATCTCAAACTGTTTATATTTAGGCATACACATATAAATTTCTTGGGATGTTTACGCTTTAGTTGCCTGAGTTCATCAAAAATATCTTCATCTACTTTACTGTTCTCATGTAATGAATGTGAGAGATCTAAGCTTCTATCAAAAAAGGATTCTGAAAAATTAAAGTTGTTACACAGATTACATATCCATGGGTCACTGTTCTGTTCTAAATCTTTGTATTCTTGTGGTGTTACATTCGCACACTTTATATGCCACCATTGATTTCCCACTTCACAGAATATAGCTCTATGATTCTTTGCTACTGGTTTGTAGCATTTGCCACATGGGTATTTTATTGGTCCTGGGTTTAAGGATATATCCCCGCTACACAGTATAATGATTATGAAAAGTCTATGGTGTTTACAATTCAGTTCTATTGGGATTGACAAAGGTTTAAATCTCCCATGTTTCAGATGATAAAACATAACATTGTAGATGTCAAGATTTAGGTCGTTGGCTAAAGTTATATTACCATTTATATATTTTACCGCTGTATCGTCTGTATAATACACATGATGTGAGTTTGTACAGTTTGAACATAATTGATCATCTTTGAACTGATAAGATGTGGATATGATTAAAAAAATAAAAACTATGTGACTGGTTTTGATCATTTCCATTACGGTTTGTTTACGTTTGTACGATACCGGATGTCAAGTACTGCAGTAGAATTAGTCGTGAGTATATCTCTATTGTTTTCATATATTTAACTGCGCCTTAAATAGTTGGTTTTCATCTATGGTAGCATTTCAGTATATTCCAGATGCTTAAAGAGGTTACTGTTATACTATTCTATGATGGTGAGTACATCCAAAAGCTACTTTTTTCTAAAAAATATTGGAGGATTTGAAGTTTGCGCCCTGTTCTTCGGGCATGCGCTTCCAAGGTTTTTGAATAATAATAAAAAGGAAAAAATATATTAATTGTATGGCAGATGACAACATATTCAGTTTAAAAAGTAGGTAGGGAATGCTGTGAATGTAGATTACAAACAGATAATCATATTCAGACCTAGTCTAGCCTGAGTCAATCATACAACTTAGATTGAACCAAAACATGTAGTATCCAGGATTATCAACAGCATGGTGTAATTGTTATCGTACAAGTGCAGTGGATCTTAATCTAATAACTTGATGAATTCCTTGTAGTTGGGCTCGTATGCGTATGAAATCACATTAGTGATCAGATTTCTTCGTTCATTTATAGATTCAAGCCAAATTTAACCGCATCGGTGGTGTAATGGTTAGCGTGCTCACATCTAGTGCGGTAGATCATGGGTTTGAGGCCTGATCGGGTCAAACCAAAACTATAAAATTGGTATTTGTTGCTTCTCCGCTAAGCACGCAGTATTAAGGAGAAAGAACAAACACTGATGGTCTCGGAATCATGATAATGTGTTCAAGAGAAATGATATGCCTACACGCGGACTGTTGTTTCAGCGAGCAAGTACTATACAAATCCAACTAAGTGTATTGGTCTAAAATAAAGCGGACAGCATTATCATCCAATCATGTTCTCGCCATGATTTAGCTGAAAATTACCGAGTTTGTTTTAAACAACAATCACTCTCACTCCAATATTATCAAAACGACTGTCCCCACACAAAACAAACAACTTTGTACAATTATATTTGTATTTTATTTATTAAAAAAATAGTTCACAACTATTTAATAGAATATATATAAAAAAGCATTACCAATTTTAGAAATTACAAAACAATAAATATCTAGAACAAATATGGGGTGGGTTATAGTGTTTAACGCCATTTTCAACAATATGTCAGTTATAGCGTGGTGATGGAACAAATACAATATCAAGAAAACAAAAATCCTCATTTCAGATTTATGGTGTTTAACGCCACTTCCCTATTTCAGAAAGTAGTAAACAATGGACATTTGATTCCAATTTGCATTTACATCACGAGGTTTGTCATTGGCCAGAGTTTGATTTACGTCACGAGGTTTGTCATTGGCCAGAGTTTGATTTACGTCACGAGGTTTGTCATTGGCCAGAGTTTGATTGTCTAACAATTGAACAAAAAAGAAGTAAATTTTGTGGGGTGGGGATTATAGTGTATAACGCCACGTTCAAAAATATTTCACTTATATTGTTGATAGTGGCGCTAAACATCATAACACTAGTTAATTTTGTAAAAAAAGACGTTCTGAAATGACGATTACTTAGATCAAAACTTTAGGAAGAGTCAAAACTAAATGATAGCAAATCCTTCACACATTTCCGGGACATTGATTTCATTAGTCAATAGTGGAATTATGATACACATGGTTACGTTGCTTACAATAATTGAAGAGGATAAAAAGAGTAGAGAGCTTCCGAAAAAGAACTTAAAAAAACTACCTGGTGTGTGACTTTAAGTAGATTGAGGGTTAGTGGTTATGGTGTTTAACACCACTTTCAACAATATTTCAATTATATCATGGCGGTCATATTTATTGGTGGAGGAAATCAGAGTACCGGGGAAAAACCACATAATGTTGTATCAAGTACACCTCCCATGAGCGGGATTCGAACTCACAACGTTAGTGGTGATATGCACTGAATGCGCAAGTAGTTGTAAATCCAACTACCTTACGATCACGATCATGACATGTACAACCTCAATGACGTTCTGAAATGACGATTACATATATCAAATATTTAGGAAAATGTAAAAACTGATAGCAGATCATCCAAACATGTTCGGGACACTAGTTTCATTAGTGGAAATATGATACACATGGATACGTTGCTTACAATAATCAAGGAGGTTAAAGGGTGTAGACAGCTTCCGAATATGAATAGAAAACTACCTGGTGTGACCTATCAAAACAACGAAGAACCCATTAACATCTGACTTTAAGTAGATTTACATAATGTGATATTCGAAACTGAATATCTAATAAATTCCTGCTGGATAATTCGAATACTCGGCAATCACAAAGTAGAATCATGACCTGCATTGACTCCCGACACCACGTGTTCGCATAAATACATTTTTAATACCTGTATTGGAAAGTCATAACAATACACCAATTTCCTTTATTTGCTTTATCTTATGGTAAAGCAATGTCACAACTGGTTAAGAATAACACTAACAAAAGAGACCAATAACCAATAAACAAAAAACTCAGATCAATAAAACTTATTTACTAGTAATTAATAGTTCTTATCACAAATTAAACAAATATTGCATACTGTTGTCGGTAACCAGCTATAATTACTGTTACCTAGTGTCTCTTGGTTCCAATGTAGGAAACCAGTCTTTACTAGATTAAACATATATAAATTTAGATATTTTCGCAGATAGAACTTAGTTGTGGTTAAATATCTAAATGACATCTACCATTTTTATATTCATATATTCTTGGTATAGAGTGGTTTAACTCACATAAAACATTTGATATAGACATTTATCATATATTTATTGGTAAATACAGTAGTTTTGAATATTTGATAAAGTGCCAGATGCCTACCCTTTATCGGTAATTTATGTAGTTTTCCTTTGAAGTGTGTCGATTGATAAAGCTTATCTCAACGTACTGGTCGTGATATCAAAATTATTAGGTCAGTCTATATTAGGCATGCATCAACTACCACGCATGACTATACTTGTTTACAAAAACGATTGGTTGCGTCAAGGACGTTCTATATACTTGGTTTCATCATCAAAATCAATAATACGCGAAAAGGTCAATGTCGTGGTCTCAAAACCAAAATGATAGAAAACCAAGAAATATCTACTTTGTAAAGATTGAACAACCATAGGCTTACATTGTATATACACTGCAATATCTAATGATGATTTAAAATTGAAAGCAATCCAATTACCGAAAAGAGCTAAAATTTAATACAACATATCACTAGCACTGATCAGTAACAGGGCCGGGAAGACTCAACTAAAACTTCTGTATTCTGGATATATATACATTAATTAACTTTCTAAAATTAATAACATAAAATCTTAAATGTCTTCCGAGTGGGATTATTATGGATGTTAATTGATTTGACCTACATTCAGAATATTTCAGTGAAAGTTTCACTGAAACGTATTCGATACGGTTTTAGCACAAGTTTTTATGACAAAAATTATTTACCGGTATCATATTCGAACATTTTAATTTCCAAAACACACTTAAATCCAACAAAACGATCATAATGTATAACACACGTCAAATAGTAAAAAACACATCTTGCCGCCTCGTTAACTAGTTTTTGAATGAACCTCGCACGTCAGAACCGAATCACATTTACAAAACCAGATCCATCCGGAAAAAAATAATCCCATCAAAATATCGTTTTAAAGAATTTATTTTATTATTTTTTTGAAAGTTAATTATAAATTACCGATAAACAGAATATTAGACATTTTGTTTTTGGGGCTGACTTTATCACGTGGTATATCAGGCTCGCAGTTCCGGCTCACCTGATATACCCTGTGATAAAGTCAGTCCCAAAAACAAAATGCCTAATATTCTGTATTTATCATACCCCTACCCTTTATCATACCCATACCCTTTATCGTACTCCTACCCTGTATACTCTAATGTTTAAATATATGATAAAGTGTATAAAACATGGCAACAAATTTCAAAATTTCAAAATTTTCCAAATTTTTTTCAAAATATAAAAGTTTAAAATAAAAAAAATTTCAAATTCCCCAACAAATTCAAAATTTTCATAAATTTTCAAAATTCAAAAAAATATTTAAAGTTTCAAAAAATTTAAAAATTTTCCAAAAAATTGAAAATTTTCATAAAATACATGTATTATCAAAGGCATGGTTGAAATATATGATATAATGAATACCATGTATACTCTCCTGTTTAAATATATGATAAAGTATATAAAACATGGCAAAATCCGTATCATATGCAATTTATCATACCCCTACCCTGTATACTCTCCTGTTTAAATATATGATAAAGCGTATAAAACATGATAACAAAAATAAAAAATTTCTAAATTTTCCAGTTTCAAAAAATTTCAAAATTGTCCAAAATTTCATATAATTTCAAAATTTTTAAAAAACATTTAAATTTTCAAATTCCCAATAAAATTCAAAAATTTTTCATAAATTTTCAAAATTAAAAAAAATATTTAAAAATTACAAAAAAATAAAAATGTTCAAAAAAATTCAAAATTTTCATTAAATACATCTATTATCAAAGGCATGGTTGAACTATATGATATAATGAATACGCTGTATACTCTCCTATTTAAATATATGATAAAGATTATAAAACATGGCAAAATCCGTATCATATGCCGTATCACCCTCGACCAATATCATCCCTCGGGTCTAAAGGCCCTCTGGATGATATTGGTTTCTCAGGATGATATGGCATATGATACGGATTTTGCCATGTATTATTCTCTATACATACTTTAACATTATTTTCACATTTTCTTTGTTTATCTGTGCTCTGCCACTGATTCTTACGAATCGATTACAATGTCCTCATTTACAAGATTGCCTTTATCACTCCGTTTACAATTTACTGATAAATTCGCTTTTAATTGACGTGCAGTTTGACCACGCTGAAAAACAAAGTTGAAAACATAAAATCAAAATACAAAATAAAAATTAGATTTCTATGATTTCAAAATGAAGATGTTTGTATATAAAACTCTATCCTATTATGTAAAGTGTTACGTAGAGGTTTTTGTTTAAGGTGTTTAACCCCACTTTCATCATGGCAGTCAGTTTTATTGGTGGAGAAAGACGGAGTACCCGGAGAAAACCACCGACCTGTCACACTTCACTGACAAACTTTTAACAGGGTTTGAACTCACAACTTTAATGATGATAGGCACTGATTGCACATGTAGTTGTAAATCCAACTGCCATACGACCACGACGGCCCCATTACGCATGGGATTGTATTGCCCAAATATATGGTACAGTAAATAATTTGTGCAAAAAATATATAATTTAATTTCCCTACAAATTGTTTTAGATAAAAATTATACCAATATATTTTAGGAAAATTTCCCCCGACTAATATCGACTGAAAAAGCATGCATTTATCAATCTATTATGAATATTAGTTATATCCAATGCTTGTGTCGTCCAATGAAAATGCAATTACATTTTGCGCTTTCCAATAATTTAAATTCTGAATTTATTTACTTTTATTCACCGGGAACTTATTTTCGAACATTTCGTGAATTGACCAATTTACGGCTTTACAAATACGAAAAAGTATAATGTTTTCTTCCCTTTTATAAGAACGAGACCAATAACTAATGCAATTTCGCTCTAACCGAATTTGCTCTTTTTTATAGAAATACACGAACATTGAAATCAACAAATATAACTTATTTCACGGTGGGTGTCTTATATGAAACAGGAACCGCTTATCCTTCGCATGCACATGAGTTCACCCTCGATATTCGTCTGTTTAGTTTTCATTGATGTGTGTTACTTTTGTTTGTCTTCGTTCTATGCTTTGCGCCCAATGTTGCTTGTGTCTCTGGATTGTCCACTCTTTCTTGTTCCTTCAGTTTTCTCTAATGTTTATATAAAATAGATTTACACATACCTCTATTAACCATTGTCCAGATGCAGTATTTGGGCGAGTGTATGCATAGTACATCCAGCCACCAACAAGCCCCACTACAACAAGTATTAATGTAATGGGCACTACTATTACTGCTGTGTTTGTGGAATCTACAAATATATTCATAAAAGTATATAAACGGACCATCCATAACTTTTAATGGGAGGGGGGGGGGGGGGGGGGGGGAGTATGTTATTTTCTAAAGGCTGATGCCAAATGTTATAGAGATAAACTGAATTGACCAGCAAGATGCAAAATTTTTTAATCTGACCGTGCAGTTTCGACGATAAGTTTCAATAAACTAAAAAAAGATACGGAATAGTAATGCCATTTTTTCCATGTTCAATGAATTTTCTGACTAAGAGGAAAGCAATATCACCCTCCTCGAAATGTAAAATGGTCGCTTCATAATATGAGAAAGTTTATCCCACATGGTAGGTGACAAAAGACTTCAGTTAAACATAAATGGCATAGAACCAGAGGTGACTGAGGAAAATATTTTAATTGTTTGTTTTTCATTAATATGTTTTCGTTTACCATTAGTAAGGGGTATGTTCTTCATACTTATTAGAATTTAGAATAATTTCCCGACACAAGTGTATGGCTATATTACAAACATTTTGCTATTATTTTCGAACAAAAATTTGGACCCCTTTCGTATTCCCATAAGGAACAGAATAATTTCCATTTACTGTTTTCTTTCCTGAATGATAACATGAGTGCAGTCACACACATGACCTTACATTATAATGTGAAAACGATTTTTTAAATATTTGAAGTGAATGTACCAGCCAGGAAAGTTAAATTGTACCTTTCATTTTATCAATCCTTTTCGTTTTGATGCTTGGAACATGACTTGTGTCAATCAATGTAAATTATAGTCAGAATATAAATATGAATATTGTTTACAAATAACAGTAGCTAAAAATTCTATTCCACAAAATGTTACTAAAACTTATATTATAAAGTTTCACAATATCCGATATTTTACCTTTTTCCCCTGTCTGTTTTTCTCCTTTTGGTATTTGAGACGTTTTCTGAAATAACACATTCATATATTTGAAGAAAACTATTAATGAGTTATGTAGCTATCACATTCATTGGTTGGTGCCGTCGTTGTCGTGATCGTATGGTAGTTGGATTTACAACTACATATGCAATCAGTGCCTATCATCACTATCATTGTGAGTTCGAATCACGCTCAGGCGGATGTACTCGATACAACAGTATGTGATAAAATTTGTCAATGACTTGTGACACGTCTGTGATTTCCTCCGGGTACTGCGATTTCCTCCACCAATAAAACTGACCGCCATGATATAACTGAAATATTGTTGAAAGTGGCGTTAAACACCATATGCCAACCATACCAACCATCGACATCATCATCAAAATAGAACATAAGTACAAGTATATGTAGTAAAACTTAATAATTAAAATGTAGAATGATGTGCCACCAATGTAAACAAAGAAATTATATTTTGCATTTTTCACATTTAATTTTCAAGGGACATAACTCTCAAATCTTGGCATCAAACTAAATATTCAAATATCTTCTGCATTTATTCATGAATGAAAATCGTGTGAAAGTACGATGGTATACATCAAATAGAACTCAATTTGCCAAGGGACATCACTCAGAAAGAGTAACTGACAAATAGCATCACAATTAATCACAAATACATATAGAATAACAGCAGTTATGAGACAGACATTATCGCTAGGACAAGCTATGATACTAATGGTAATGCATGTCTACACCTTCAAACCTACAAACTGACGGTATTATTTTTATCAGTAATTTCATAATGTGGTTGACATCACACTGACCGATAATGTTTAGTTTTTATATCAGTTCGCTGAAAGACAATATCACTCGGTGAGAACAACATATAAGTAACATATAGCTTCGCCTCAGTTGACAATGTTTTTCTCATGGTAACAATCTGATCTATAACCCTCTCAACTATATGTTATTTAATATATTATACTGAATATTTTCACTTTCTCGTTTGCAATTATGTTTTGTTCTTTCATTTTAATGTTTCAATTGATTCATAATCATCAAATTGAGGCTCTAAATGAGAGGGTGACAGTAAACAAATGGTTACCCACTGAGCCATGTGTCAGAGCAGAATGTTACCCTCGTCTTATCCAATAAAATTACAGCTTACATACATGAAGTATAATAAAGTAAAATGTCCAAATTACCGATAATAACACAATAATCACGCAATTAAGTGTATGAATTCTTAATAAAGATAGTAAATATTAAAATCTAGCAACAAACCTGAGTCGTTGTTGGTACACCTGTAGAAGATGATTTTCCAGCAGGTGTAGGTCTAGCCGTTGTAGGCCTAGCCGTTGTAGGTCTAGCCGTTGTAGGCCTAGCCGTTGTAGGTCTAGGACATATACTTGATGTATTGCCAGCCTATAATATGAATGGTAAAAATATTAAATAGTTTATTATCAACTAAACTTCAGAGAAAACTGAAGGGACAATCAAGAATGGATAATCCAGAGACACTGTCAACAATACACCAACTCAAATGAAGCTACAATCCTTGTAAGCCTTTGGGAAGCTTAAGCATAATGGTAAAGTGACCAATAGGCTGGATAGCATTGATATTTATATAGACTATAATGTGTTTCTTCCTCATTTTACTATCGAATAAGCACCTTTGCAGGTATTTAGCGATACCAAACACACTAGTATAGCCAAACACCACCGAGTACACAGGAAATTGTATTGAATCTGAAGCCTATCACTTTCGGGATCGACAATAAATACACATGATTGATGGATAAGTATTGTCCTGTCTTTGAATCTAAGCTACCATAAGAATCTCAGCGAATAACTATGTAAAGCCTTGTTGATCTCATCTTTATGCGAAAAGCGTACATTCTTGGTGGTTTGGTAGATTTTACCTCGGCAATCTAAATACAAATTGAGATCTGTTTGATATATTATACTTGAGTTAGTATACCACCTTTCAAAAGTTAAACAAAAGATAAAACAACCTTTTAAGTTTCAAAATGTAAATCTGAAATATAGAAAAAATGTACCTTATTAAAGAAAAAAGGAAAACAATGTAGTTTAAAACGGAACTTACAGTCTTGTTACATCTTGAATTATACCATTTCTGTTGGTTCCAGTCTAAACCACCATTGGAACATGTCGATATTTGCGGACACCATGAACACTCAAAATCAATATTTGCAGAAACACACTGGTCACATCCGGTGAAGGTATTACAGGCTTGAAAAAAAGAAGATTATATTTGCCTACTGAAAATAAAACAACGGGTGCCACTAGTGAAGCAGGAAGTACTTACCCTCCCGAAGCACCCGAGTTGACCCCCGATTTTTAGTGGGGTTCATTATACTCGATCTTTAGTTTTATATGTATGTTTTGTAGATCGTTGTCCTTTTGTACTCTTTCTTTTGGCTATTGTGTTGTCTGGTCCTCTTCGATATACGGATTCTGATTGTCCCTTTGGTATCTTAAGACTCGTCTTTTTCTATGCCACCGTATTGGTAAAGGGGTAAATGCTGCTGTGACATTCAATTAATTCAATGTTCAATTATGAAATTAGTTGTGTATTTGTGCGGTAAAGAATCTGATATTGCTCGTACGAGCTGTAATAAAAACGTAGATATCAAATTTAGTGCGCACGACACGTTTCTGAAATAATCTTCATCAAGTTCGTTGTAATTGAAAGTAAGTTGTGTACTTAGTTAAGGAACATACCTTTTGCACATTCCCAATTTGATTCAACCTGAGTTTACCTCCGGTATTCTGTGGGGTTCGTGTTACAATTTGATTCCACCTGAGTTTACCTCTGGTATTCTGTAGGGTTCGTGTTACAATTTGATTCCACTTGAGTTTACCTCCGGTATTCTGCGGGGTTCGTGTTACAATTTGATTCCACCTGAGTTTACCTCCGGTATTCTGTGGGGTTCGTGTTACAATTTGATTCCACCTGAGTTTACCTCTGGTATTCTGTGGGGTTCGTGTTACAATTTGATTCCACCCGAGTTTACCTCCGGTATTCTGTGGGGCTCGTGCTACAATTTGATTCCACCCGATTTTACCTCCGGTATTCTGCGGGGTTCGTGTTTTAATTTGATTCCACCTGAGTTTACCTCCGGTATTCTGCGGGGTTCGTGTTACAATCTGATTCCACCTGAGTTTACCTCCGGTATTCTGCGGGGTTCGTGTTACAATTTGATTCCACCTGAGTTTACCTCCGGTATTCTGTGGGGTTCGTGTTTTAATTTGATTCCACCTGAGTTTACCTCCGGTATTCTGCGGGGTTCGTGTTACAATTTGATTTCACCTGAGTTTACCTCTGGTATTCTGTGGGGTTCGTGTTACAATTTGATTCCACCTGAGTTTACCTCCGGTATTCTGTGGGGTTCGTGTTATAATTTGATTCCACCTGAGTTTACCTCTGGTATTCTGTGGGGTTCGTGTTACAATTTGATTCCACCTGAGTTTACCTCCGGTATTCTGTGGGGCTCGTGCTACAATTTGATTCCACCCGAGTTTACCTCCGGTATTCTGGGAGGTTCGTGTTTTAATTTGATTCCACCTGAGTTTACCTCCGGTATTCTGCGGGGTTTGTGTTACGATCTGATTCCACCTGAGTTTACCTCCGGTATTCTGCGGGGTTCGTGTTACAATTTGATTCCACCTGAGTTTACCTCTGGTATTCTGTGGGGTTCGTGTTACAATTTGATTCCACCTGAGTTTACCTCCGGTATTCTGCGGGGTTCGTGTTACAATTTGATTCCACCTGAGTTTACCTCCGGTATTCTGTGGGGTTCGTGTTTTAATTTGATTCCACCTGAGTTTACCTCCGGTATTCTGCGGGGTTCGTGTTACAATTTGATTTCACCTGAGTTTACCTCTGGTATTCTGTGGGGTTCGTGTTACAATTTGATTCCACCTGAGTTTACCTCCGGTATTCTGTGGGGTTCGTGTTATAATTTGATTCCACCTGAGTTTACCTCTGGTATTCTGTGGGGTTCGTGTTACAATTTGATTCCACCTGAGTTTACCTCTGGTATTCTGTGGGGTTCGTGTTACAATTTGATTCCACCTGAGTTTACCTCTGGTATTCTGTGGGGTTCGTGTAACAATTTGATTCCACCTGAGTTTACCTCCGGTATTCTGCGGGGTTCGTGTTTTAATTTGATTCCACCTGAGTTTACCTCCGGTATTCTGCGGGGTTCGTGTAACAATTTGATTCCACCTGAGTTTACCTCTGGTATTCTGTGGGGTTCGTGTAACAATTTGATTCCACCTGAGTTTACCTCCGGTATTCTGTGGGGTTCGTGTTATAATTTGATTCCACCTGAGTTTACCTCCGGTATTCTGTGGGGTTCGTGTTATAATTTGATTCCACCTGAGTTTACCTCCGGTATTCTGCGGGGTTCGTGTTACAATTTGAATCCACCAGATTTTAAGCCTTTTTTATATGAGCTATGTCACCATCGACGGGCAAAATGATATTTCGTCTAGCAAGAGCAACGAAAAGGACAACCTTGTAAAAAATCACAGGATACTTTTACAGTAAATAGACATTTAACAAGTTGCTACAACAATAAAAGTTTGAACAGATTATTAGGGGGGAGGGGGTGTATTATTATGGGGGGGGGGTGTAATTGTCATTGAATAATTTTATATTTCACTCTATAATTCTAGAATCAAATTCATTAGATCGAAGAGTTTGAAAATACCAAAGGGGTAATAAGAATCCGTAAATCGAAGAAGTACAAACAACACAATGTCCAAATGAAACGTGACAAATAAGGGTAATAACAAAATTACCGAACTCCGAACAATCTTACAAAGGGAAAGTAAAAACTCATAAGTATATAATCAGAAAAAACCAGTCAACAACCGGAAAACTGTGAAAACCGTAATGACCCTGACTTGGTACAGGCATTTCTAAAGAAATGGTGGGTTGAATCAGATTTTAAAGCGCCAAACCTCCCGCTTTCATTACGGCTCAAAGGTTCCAGCTGTCACTATAACAGTATTTATAACAATACTGGAACAACATAGGTAAAATAGTTGTCAAAGCAGTACCAAACCCAGTGAAGGACAAACAACGATCTATAAAACATACACATAAAACTAAAGATCGAGTAAACTCGGGTGCTCCTGCTGCACTAGTGGCACCCCCGTCGTATACAAATGGTATATTGTCATTAATAACGTATTGGCTTTTTACGTATATGTTTTCCTTACTCTACCACTGCAAACACCCTTACCGGGAATTAGTGTGTATATGAGCAACATGGTGGGTGTCATATAAGAAGCAGGAAGTGCTTACCCTTCGCGAGCACCTGAGCTGACCCCGGTTTTCTAGTGGGCACCGTGATGCTCATATTTTTGTTGTATTGTCCTATTATGTGTCTTTACGTTCTGAGTTCCATGTTGGGATATCGATGTTCGCTATGATTTCAGCAAAAACCGATGTTCGGTTTGTCTTTACTTCCATTTGTTTGTAGGAAGGCTCGTGTCTTATTTACGTTATTTGCGTTTGTTTGCGCATAGTCTTGTCCAACACATATTGTGTTGTGTTTTTTCCCTTCTTCTTGTGTACCCGATGTGGACAGTTTCTCTGCATTGTCCATTTTTGATTGTCCTTTCGATATTTTCT
This sequence comes from Bathymodiolus brooksi, assembly GCA_963680875.1. Classification (NCBI taxonomy): domain Eukaryota; kingdom Metazoa; phylum Mollusca; class Bivalvia; order Mytilida; family Modiolidae; genus Bathymodiolus; species Bathymodiolus brooksi. Next base: position 18,387,438 of record OY804587.1, on the reverse strand, counting down.
TTTATTTACTGAAATGTACATGATTTGATATAAACATATGTGTACTTACTGGGTAACGGATTTAATATAACAACTGTATTGGCTTTTATCGTTGTGAAATCTATGTTCACCGAATGATATCTAACTATCAGTCTGTAACTCAACCCTGAAACCAAAACAGTTAGTACATTTATACGAAATAAAAAGGGTGTATCTGTTTAAAAATGGGGGGGGGGGGGTCTTATTACATCAGCTTCCTCATTTATCTCGTTAGTATCTTCAAAAATGTTTCAGCTGATGAAAGATTTAAAGATTTAAATATGCAACATATGTCACGAGTCAAATATGTATCCAGAAGTGAAACGTAATGAAAATTGAGAGCAAATAACAGGAGCGAAAACTAAAACACCAGGAGGCCAACAGGTTTATAGACATGTTCCCAATATGACACTGATATCTATCACGATTTTATGAGACAGAAGGAACACCTGGGCTCGTTCCTTCATTTTAGAAATTGAAACTTCATGCTATTAATGGGACACCTGGTACGCCATGTTCGAACCTTTATTCGAACTTTGTGTTCGTACTAAGCGTTAAAAAATAGTGTATTTAACTGAATTACGAATGTATTAATAACTATATAACTTCTATTTACCTTTCTTTATTTATACGAGTGTTTATGATATACATGAATAATGCTTTTCTTTTCAAGTCGGGGCTGTCGTGGCCGTGATCGTATGGCAGAATTACAACTGTCTATGCAATCAGTGCCTATCACCACTGATGTTGTGAGTTCGAATCTTGATCAGGGTGAGGTGTACAACATTATGTGATAAAGTCTGTAAGTGACTTGTGACAGGTAAGTGGTTTTCCTCACTAATAAAACTGACCGCCATGATATACTGAAATATTGTTGAAAGTGGCGTTAAACACCACCAAGCAAACAAACAAACTGATCAAGTCTATATATGAAAACGTTATGTACATCTTCTATTGTGTATTTAATATAGTTCTAATAGAGCTACGAGTAATCTTTTGTGACCCTTACATGGCAATATATCCATTAAGTTGTGGAAGATATAATAATTCACATATATTTAATAAGGCATCGTCCATTCTATTATCAGGGGACCCAGGAATTTGTCCAACTAACATTTTGACTTTGACAAAGCAACATATTTTTGCTTCATGAAATAAAAACTCATGCAAATTTTTATCTAATTTACAGTTTACAGATTACTGTATATGTATCCTGGAGTTTGTCAAGGTAAACAAAAAAACATTGTAAGATGGATATTTACCCTAATAAAATATCTCAACTCCTCAAATTCTGAGGGGCTCGTGGAGTCCGTGATCGCATGGTATTTGGAATTACAACTATCTATGCAATCAGTGCATATCACCACAGATGTTGTGAGTTCAAATCCCGATGAAGGCGATGTGTAATACATTATGTGATAAAGTTTGTCAGTGACTTGCGACAGGTCGGTGGTTTTCTCCGGGTACTCCGGTTTCCTCCACCGATAAAACTGACTGCTGCGATATAACTGAAATATTGTTGAAAGTGGCGTTAAACACCATAAAACCAAACTAAAACCAAAATCAAATTATTTCTCTATCTTGTGTTTCAATGTCGGACAAGTGAACATCTATTCAAGTTAAAACTGACGACTAACTTATTTGTTAAGCTGCCAGTAATTGTTCAATTCTTAACAATGAATGCCAGCTTACATTCGTTTAGTTGCTATCATTTAGTTAAATCGCATTACTTATAGACAGTTCTGAAGGACACACACTTATATTATAAACATACTGACTTTAGTTGATGGTGTTATGGTAGATTACCACACGAAGAAAACAAATATAACACGAGACAAAGTCGAGGGTGATATTTGTTTTTCTGAGTGTGGTAATCTACCATAACACCCTCAACTAAAGGCATCATGGCTTTTGTTATTATACTGAATGCCTATTTTCATTCTTAAGAAATGAATATCGGTATATTATTAATAATTACAAGTAAATTTCAACAATGCTGGTCGCCATTATATGCCAAGCTCTCCTGGTTTAACCCAACCTTCTCACAACAAAAGGTACTGACAAAAACTGAGAAGGGGAAGACAATCCCAGATATATACATTTGTATAACGACCTTACGGTACCAGTGACACTCACCGCCGGTAAATGGTTAGATGAATGTTAGAGAAGTGAAGTTCCAGTTATTCCAAACATGTTAATTTTTCGCTAAGGGTTAAAGTGACCGACTAGTATCGGGCCAGACTTGTAATGGGAAACACACAAACGTTGTATTAATTCAGCTACACATTACGCCTGTTATTTTAACTGCACCTAAATTGTTTTAAGATACATACCATTCTTAATAAAATCGTGATAGAATGCGTCAGAAACTCCTAATTTCACCGAGTGGTTCGAAGTTGAAATTTGATGAATGGCTACTGGTACCTATAACAACAATTATGAGAGTTACTGTCACTTTCTTACTATTCGAGGTATACCAGTTTTTGTGGATAGTGTTGAACAATGAAATCAAGAATTCAATAAATATTTGTCACTATGCATATATGTATTGATTATTGCAGGGGATTCACGTTTTTTGTTTGTTTTTGTTTGTACCCACGAAAATACAATTTTTTTCTGAAACCACGAAGCTTTCAATGAATTCGCAGTATATATTTGCGATTTATACACTCTCATCTTTAATTAAGAAATTTATCATGGAAGCCAGAATGTGTTGGGAGTTTTAACATGGGTTGGCGGATATTAGTATTTTATCCCGAGGCAGAAGCGAGGGATAAAATTTACTAATATCCACCAATCCATGTTAAAACTCAAAACACATTCTGGCTTCCATGATTTATTTCGATTCTGATACGTCTAAGGGTACACATACGGTAGTATACTTTGATTGGAAGACGGTAATTTATATTTACGTTTGCGGAAAATGTCACACACAATTTATGCTGCCAATGGATAAGTCAGTCACATTCACCGGCGCATGTGCAAATGAGATCATACCATCGATAGATCGCTCGTTTGTCTGCAAAGCGAAAGAAGGACGTGATGTTAGAATTTAATGTATATCTTTTAAGTCTTAGGTCCCTCCGAATGACATCACAACGCCGGTCTGTCTGTCTATTCATAGTGTTATGCGACTTTAAGTTTGATGGTTGAGCAGACATTTTTACTGTACTTTGGATAGTGTTTAACGGCCATCCTCGTCATGGATCCTCGATTTCAACTTCTCATCATATATCAATACAAGAAAAGGCATTCAATGTATCTTCTGTTGTTCTTTTGTGGATTAAACACTATTCATTGATTGATTTGTGCTTAACGCCAACATTAGCAGTATTTTAGTTATAACGTGTTATTAAAGGCATACAGCTGTCAGAATTGAATTTCTTTGTTTATGTTAAAAGTTTCCAATATTCAATGTTTTATACTAATAAAATGTTCTGAACAAAAAGCCAGGTTTAACAAATGTGTTATAATGTCGTAATTAGTGAAAAAAATTCGACTGTCTGTTGGTGAAATCGCCATTAACACGACCTAATTATAAGTCGGTTGCTGTTCCGAGGTTTGCGAACACTGATAACTGCTAAAAATAACCAGGAAGCATGTTGCATGTAAATTCGTTAGAATTAATATAATTTAAGAAATATATCTATGAAATTGGATCCCAGTAATCAGTTTATATTATATAATGGTATTTAGTAAGAATGACACTTAAAATCGGAAATACGTGATGGAATCAATAAAAACAAACCCAAACTCTGCAAAGGGGCCCGATAAAGGGAAAATTGTAAACAAGTTGTATTGCATATTATTGACAACACTTGAGTTGTGTTGATTATATTTTTTTAGAAAAAAACCAGACATGAAGTTCATTATTTTAGTCTCTAATTTAAAAGAGATATCACCTAGCGTTTTCTCCTGAAAAAATATATATAAAAATAACTACGATGCAATTCTACTTGTCAAAATACGATCCGGCCGTAAAAAGATACTAAATTATGCTTACCGTATACGTGTTGAAAAATGGAGTAGGTCGGTATAACATCTTTTTTTAATTTTTACAGAAAGCTTGCTAAATCCTCCTTTTTGTGTCGTTTTCGTGTAGATTCCGTCAATGTGTTTCTTCTTCCACGATTCGATTTGAGCACGTGTTCTTCATCAACAAATAATTTAACAAATTTGTACATGCGCAAACGCTTTCCCGAATGAGTTCACGTTCAGGTCGTATGAATATTGCGCTGGTCAACATTGGAATTTTACTGGATACACGAAAAGCAAACAGCAACGTATTTCCTTCGTTCTATGCTATTTACATATGATATTATGGAAAAATTAGTATAAAACATCGAATATTGGCAACTTTTAATACAAATAAAAAAGATCAATTCTGACAGCCTGTATGCCTTTAAACACGAAGAATGTTACATTTCGTGTCAATTAAAATATTAATGATACCATCCTGAATCTGGAATAAATATTTTTTTTCTGGAAATTACATGCATACCGGTTTCACATTTGGCGAAATCAGTTTAAACTGACATGATGTTTTTGGTTTGAAATAATAATAAGTAGTCTCCAGTTTTCTTTTATCTAACAAATTCATTTTTTTTTTTTTTAAATGGAATATTTTGCAAAAGAAACACAGTAATACATGTGTTTATTTGAATAAATTGAATTAATTTATGATTTGTTGGGAAGAGTCATCAAACAACAAATGAACTAAATAACAAACTAGTATATATATATATATATATCTTACCGTTTTATAAATGAACATTATGGTGCCATTTTGAAATAACTTAGATTGGAATGTGAACTGACCATCTGAAATAAACGAAGGCATATTTAAAAAAGAACAGCGTTATTGTCTTTAAATCAAATTTGAAAAGTAGAAGAATTGTTTTTTTAAACCAAAACATAACGGATCAAAATGAAAAATTAACCACTATTCACAATAGTGATAATGACACGTAATAGTGCAAAATTGTAGTTTACTGATTGATTGATTGTTTGATTGGCGTTTAACACCAACTTTAACAATATTGCAGCTATATCGTGGCGTGAACAAATATTATCAACTTAAGACACCTATATATTAATTTCTTTAAAAAATTATACTTAAGTATGCGATATCGACGACGAGTAAGTTCCTATGTGCAGAGAAAACAATTATATGCCATTGAAAACTAAAGGGTCAATGATAAATATCCTGGACAAACTTATTCTGATTTACATCAAGATTATCATTGACATTGTTTTTTCTTTTGTTCACAGCAAATTTTGTTTGTAATTACTATACAGTTCCAGAATGTACATATCTTATATTGATATTTTACATTTCCAATCTAAAGTTTGTCAGTGACCTGCGACAGGTCGGTCATTTTCTCTGGCTACTCCGATTTCCTCCACCCAATAAAACTGGCCACCATGATATAACTGAGATATTGCTGAAAGAGGCGCTATATATCATAAACCTAAACCTAAGTCTACATTTCCAATCAACATTACAAGAGACAAAGGAAAAGAAAGTCTGGAAAATGTTGGTGGGTATGAGCCTGTCAGTTAGACAGCAACCGTCACCTTACTTCCGCTTCCGGGTTATCGATTTTGTCTTTATGTATGGAGATTTAATGTATTGTCAAAGGTGACTTTTACTCTTCCTGAGATCGGAAGTCATGCATCGTGACGTCACAATTTTCCCGATTACCTTCTGCTACTTCAATATTCTATATATTTTTGGCTGGCCATGATTATATGTTGGTTAGTCTGGTATCTATATCTACCCTGTGTATACCGTATGTAATTGTTAGCGTGATCGCCTCGGAAACGGAAGACTGTGGGTTCGAGCTCCGTTGGGGTCAAACCAAAGGATATAAAATGTGCATTTGCTGCTTCTCCGCTACGCACACATGCAGTATTAATAAGCAAGCGGAAGGACTGGTTGGCTTGGAATCAGGATAATGATCAGGAACTTGTATAATAAGATGTCAACTAAACAGACGTCATCCAATCGGAATGTAACTTGTTCTCGCCATGATATGGTTGATAAATTGCTTACTTGGCGTTAAACAACAATCACTCACTGTCCACAGTGTACAATCAGTGCATACCGCCCACCTAATGCTTAACCCATCAACCTCAGCATGTGGCGAGGTGTGTACCATACAACATATTCCTCCATCGAAATGTTAGAATATTGTATGCATGATCTTGACAGCCATTTTTGCCCTTTTTGCAAACGTTACAATGTCAACAATATTCATCCCATAACGAGTCTATGACAATAAAAGATCCAACCCAAGCATTGGTAAAATTATTTCTAATACCTCTCTGGTTCCAATTGCAAATACACTACAAATGGAAGAAAGTGCTGTGTCCGCCATACATTAAAATAAAGGGCTACAGTCTAGTATCTGTTTGACAGGAACACAAAATCAAAAACCATTTTTGCAACATTTTTGTAAATATTGTTTCGGAAACGAGTATGAATATAATCCTCCAAAACATTCAGAATCTTTATTCTATGCCAAGGATTTTTGTATTTGAATTTAAAAAGGGTCGGTCATGTATTTGTGGGAGAAAATCGACAAATGACAACGATGACTCATTCATACCATATTACGACCGCAAAATATCTTTTGAAGTATAAAAATTGAGAACTTACGATAATTTTGATCATTCAGTTGAACATTCCTCCACTCAACGACAATAAATTTATCTGCAAAAACATACATCAATCAGTTTTGCAACATACAAGTACATTCAACCCTGTCGATGCGGTCACTTATTTTAAAAGGTCACATTATTCTTGCCCTGTCAAAGCTTCACATAAATCTAACCTCTTTTGAAAGGTCACCTGTTTAAAAGACCATTCTTTCTTTGTCCTAAAGGTGACTTCTTAATGCAGGTTTGACTGTAGTTCCAATTACTGGGTCAACATTTTTAATTTGTCAATATTTGTTCTAAGACATTTTTTTTGATGTAGTTATTTTCAAGTAAATACAATGAATATGTGATACATTAATACTTTGTTATATTTCACGTTGAAAACACTGGATGTCCGTAGATCATTGAAAGGTGACTACGATAATATTAAAACCATTGGATGTCCAAACATTCTCGAAATCTGTCTACGATATTATCAAAACCCCTAGATGCTCATATAGCCTCGAATCATGTCTATCTACGGTATCAATGCAAACACTGAATGACCATATAGCCTCGAAACCAGTCTACAGTATAAATAATAACACCGGATGGTTTTATAGCCTCGAAAACAGTCTACAATATCAATAAAAACACTGGATTTCCACATAGCCTCTAAGCCTGTCTACATTAAAAACAATCTTTTTACTATATTTTAATCGGAATCGTCATAATTTTAACTCTAATAACATTATATTTAGTCTTCGTTTGTAATCAGAATAATGATTTATATCCTGCACTTGTTCTATTTGAGCAAGCAAATTGAATTGACAGGATACATTTTTGTTATATACTGTCACTGTACGAAATATAGCCTTTTCTGGTACTCCTTCCACATGTTGCCTGATGAGCATTGGCAACCCAATTGTAAATCCAGTTCACTTCCTCTTGACAGAAAATATCAAAAGGGGCAATCAAGTGATCTAATTTTTATTATTTAATTCAAAATATAAACGTCAGTGGATTAATGTGATTTTCTGCAGGATAAACACAATATTAATACAGTGTCTTAAAATATAAAGTTTGTGTCTATCCGGCACAACAGTGGGAAAAGGCTTCATCTTAGTTTTTAAGCCTCATTCACATAAACTTTATATTTTAAGACACTGTACTATTATTGTTTATATATGAATAATCAGTTCGAAATGCAAAAGGGAGAAATGGACATTTGTACACCTTTAGATTGTGTTGCAAATGAATTAATGGAGAACCTTTATGGAAAAAATTATGCTTAAATCATTGGAAAAAACATTATAGCAATATAAAATTATATTAATATTCATGAACGTGACATACTTTCATATTCTTTGTATAATATATTCGAGTTAATGTTCTTGGTGTCGAAGTTCGCCATCAGAGGCGCTACATACTGTGAATGTGTCAGAAACGGGTGCACATATGGACCCATATATATAAAACCTTGAAATATAAAAAGAATAATAGAATTAGATTAGTAATAAATTTCAGTATACAGTCTGGGCCCGGGTTGCTCAATGAGCTTGGTAGTTGGATTACCTAACAACTCATACAAGCCTATCACCAATATGGCGTGGGTTCGCGCCTGGCTTTGTAAATTACAAAAAAGGATGCACTCGACTCGCAGCCGGAAGTGAAAATGTTTACCAGTTACTTGCCCATGGTCGGTGGTTCTGTTCGGTTACTCCGGCTTTTTCCGCCACTAAAACTGGTCGCCATGATATAGCTGAAATATTGGTGAAAGTGGCGTTAACTACAAAAATCAAATCAAATCAATATACAATGAAACTTGTGCAATCAGACACCTGAGATTTCCGACGAAAAATAATGACCCCAAAATATTTCTGTTAATTAAAATAAAAATAAAAATGTAGATTATTAAATTTAGTGCGCACGACGCGTTTCTGAAATAACTTTCATCAGGTACGCTCAAAATTAAAAGATTGGAAAGCCAAATAAATTAAAGTTATGGGAGCAATAAAAGCAAAAGGCCTAAACAGGAGAACCAAAACCGCCTAAGGTCATATCCTTAGTATTCCGACATCCTGTAAATTCTGACACATTTCCTTGTCCCTTGATGTGTCGGATTAGACCAGTTCCACTGTATAAGCATATTACACAGCATCTTCGCGATAGTAAGTGTCCGGTTTTCACAAATTGCTGTGAATATTGGGAGCGTAAAACCACATCATTGGAGTGTAGAAATCAACGACCTTTAAGCACTCAGTCAGACAGATTCACTAACTCATTGTTACTTCTCTATAATAATTAAGCCCTCGGGAAGGATAAAATAACATTAATTATTTTCGAATTGCATTGTAGGTCTACTGTTTTAAGCTGAGGACTACATGAAAATTGAAATTATTGTGGAATAAGTATATAAAATGATTGGCTCGGAATCAGAATAATGTGTCCGAGTGGAGCGACATGTTTATCAGTGGACTGTTGTTTCAATGAGCTAGCGATATAAAAATCCAACTCATCATCATCTCAATCAAAATTAACTTGTTCTCCTCATGATATAGCTGAACAATTGCTGAATTGGCGCTAAACAACAATCAATCACTCACTCATTAGAGACAGCTTGCGAACACTTGACCCTTTCCTTTAAAGGTTGATTGCATTTCGACTTCATACTTTTGTTCTCAGTGCAGAATGAATGACTATTATTTCTTCTTTTTTTACTTTTGTGAAGCTTAAACAGTGGCGTTAAACAGAAAGAAAATTATTGGACAATTGATAGTCTTAAATATAAGTACATTTATGTTTTGTCCTTGTCTTATATATGGCGCTATAATTGTATATATGTATTACCAACATATTCTACCTTCTTAATCGTAATCGGTTAACCCGGGGGATTTCATTTACCTTGGTTTTGTACTTTCTGGTTTGTTTGTTTGTGCTTTTCCGTCTTTGTGTGTGTGCTTTTGCTTGTTTTATTTTTACATTTATCTTGACACAAACTGATACGGGGGCCGTTGTGGTCGTGATCGTATGGTAGTTAGATTTACAACTAACTGTGCAATCAGTGGCAATCACCACTAAAGTTGTGAGTTCGAACCCCGTTCGATACAACATTATGCTATAAAGTTTGTCAGTGACTTGTGACAGGTAGGTGGTTTTCTCCGAGTACTTCCTCCACCAATTAAGCTGACCACCACGATATAACTGAAATGTTGTTGAAAGTGGCGCTAAACACCATAAACCAACAAACTGATAACATTCTAGTAGTGATACCTACCCCCAGTTGTCAGTTGTAGTCGACTTACGTTGTGACCATAGAAGGGCATTGTAAAATTAATATCTATACCCTACAAAAATATTGTAAACGTAATATTTATACCCTACAAAAATATTGTAAACGTAATATTTATACCCTACAAAAATATTGTAAACGTAATATTTATACATTACAAAAATATTGTAAACGTAATATTTATACCCTACAAAAATATTGTAAACTTAATATCTATACCCTACAAAAATATTGTAAACTTAATATCTATACCCTACAAAAATATTGTAAACTTAATATCTATCTATACCCTACAAAAATATTGTAAACGTAATATTTATACCCTACAAAAATATTGTAAACGTAATATTTATACCCTACACACATGTTGTAAACGTAATATCTATTCACTACAAAAACATTGTATACAATTATAGTCTTTTGTTGAGGTCAATGCGAGTTTTTATGGACCTTAAAAACGATATTCACCGAAGCCTTTAGGCTGAGGTGAATGTTGATTTCTAAGGTCCATAAAAACTCGTATTGACCGATACAAAAGACTGTCAAAATGAAAAGTGAAAGTGAAACCAAGTCTCCGAGATTTCTGCAAATCTCCGTTTGACTTCTGCAAGCCCATCACCTGCCTCGGACATGATGATTACTTGTTCATTCTAAAGTAACGCTAATACGACGATTCTGATTGGACGAAATTTCACATTACCTTTATGTCCATTGGTCGAATAGAAATATAATTCACGTGATTCTTTTTATAGATTTCGTTATCAAACGAAAGTGAAATCAAGTCAATACGAGTTTTAATCAAACAATATCAAATTTGACGGAATGTCAGGTTACAGCATGATAGCCAATAAAATTGTTTAAATACAATCATTATGTAATAATAAACGTAATATCTATAACCTACACAAAATTTAATGGGTAATATCTATCCCCTACAAAAATAGTTAATACGTAAAAAACATAATATCTTACAATTAGTTTAACAAAGGTTCCTTTAACAAGAAAGGAAGTAGATGAAAGTGGAAATTAAATCACATAGTATGTCCATCTAAATTTATGTTCAAGTACACAAAACATTTGGCATATCATATCATAAAATGAAAAACAAAAAAATACCACATTGTCGGACCAGTTCCAAAATAAAATAGAAAAAAGCGTAGAAAGAAACAAAGGACTGGGACCTATAAGGGTCAAAATCGGCCCCACCTCAGATGTCGATAAAATTGTCTCCAAAATGTATTCACAATATGTGCTTTTCAGAAATAAATACAGTTAGTCATTTTTTTAAGAATACAGAACGTACGTATCATTGTATTATAATGCATATCTTTAAAAAACAAAAACAAAAACAAAGCATAATAAAACTCAATAAACAAAGCATAAATTTGACTTAATATGCAAAGTGGATTGATTTCAGGAATAAAAACATGTTCCGAAGCTGTATTATGAAATTAAAGTGAACGAATAGTAATGTCGCAACGTTAACCATTTTCGACGGTCTCCTGTTTTCGACGGTTTGTTCCACGTGATACAATCTCTCATTATTTGATCGCTTCATTTGTCAGAGGTTATATTATGATGCTGAAATTGCATGAATGATCTCAAGAAATCTGATCTAAAAATGTCATCTTTAAATGTAAGAACTACGTACCACATCTAATATTTCACGTTCAAATTGTAGCTTTTCGTAATTCATTTTTTCGTCACCTTAACAAAGCTTTAATCATTTAAAAAATATATCTCATACAGACCAATTATGGTTTCATCGTCTGGTATGACATTGATAATGTACATATCGAGGTCATATCAATTGAGAAACTTATTAACATTGATCGTCGAAAACTGGTCGAATTTTTTGTATTAATCTTAAAAGAAGTAATAGATAGGTTTATTTGGACAATAGAACATTGTCATATTTGAAATTTTTTAAGCACTTTTTTAACCGTACTTTATTTTTAGCGACAACCAAATGCGATGATATATTCCAGTACATTTTTACGGACAACCATCACAAATCTATAAAAAAAAATGCCAAGGTGCGGGTTGAGAGAAGTCCAATATTTAAAGATCGCTTTTTTTTTTATAATATGGAAATATTTTGGGAAATGGTGTGAAGCAAAATGTTTAATGTGTAACGATTTAAGCCAGAAACCTGTGAGGATGTTTATTTTTATTTTATAAACTGATAACAAGCCTTGGAATCAGATATCCCATAGCAAGTGGTTGTCGATAGATAATTGTTTTACAATCAAGTATTTCATATATATTTATGATGAGAACAAGTTTACAACCATATGATTAATCGTGTAGGTAAAATGTGTGTCGCTGCCATGAGTCTATGTATGATTGTTTTGATTGTCACTAGAAAAAGAGGAGATGGTAGATACTAGTTTGCTTTGTGACAAACCAACAACAACACTCCTAATAAACTGTTTCTATCAGAATCTGCTGTAAGTTGTCTTTACGTGTAATGAGTGTGTCCTTTACGTCCCGCGCTAATGGATGTATTAAATTTGTTCCTCATAGCTGTCTGGTGTCCCTTTCACATAAAGTCGGCGTTTTCCTAGAGGAAGCCATTTGTTATTTTATTCATGCCAAATTCGCAGTCATGTTAGGATTCTAATAATAATAGGTTATTATACATTATTATACAGCTATAATTTTAATCCAATCAAAAACACCCATTTAAGACATGTGACCGTACATTATTTTTCCCATATTGTACAACCGGAAGCCGTATTTTTTCCGTATTGGACGTTCAATACGTTTTTTTTTCGTATTGTACATTATGCAAGGGAGGTAGCTCGTTGGTTTTTGTCTTCTGCTAGTAAATTATTTTTAATTGTAATCTACGATCAAATTAACTTGTTCGATATTTAACAGTTTGAGGGAAAAGAAAGTTGCTTAGAATAATTGTTGATCAGTTATTTTGCTGTTTTAATTCATTTTTAGAGCTTACGAGATCTGTATTAATACAGAATTTTTTTTTTCAATATTTCTGATTTAAATTTTCGCACAAATAAATAATTTTGCCAGACTTGGGAGAAAAAAAAATCTGAATAAGGAAAATCAAGCAGTATAATAGTTATGTAAAACTGGATATTGAATGAACAATTTCTGATTTCATATGTAAAGAAAATTAAATGATTCCATTATCCCAAAACTTGGTAAAACAATAGCCCCTTTTAGGCTTATTTATACCTTATCGGCGACGGTCGTCCGACCATTGCCCGATTTTCGTGCAAAAATCGTGCGATTTTCGCTTTCTATTGTTTTTATTAAATAAGAGAAATGTCTTATAAAAATTTACTGTATACTAGTTTAACCCCGTCACTTTTTATTGAAGTACCTGAACAAAGCCAGCAGGGGTCATTTATATGTGTGTTATGGATATCTCTACGATTTTTCTATTGAATGCTGGAACTGATCCGACAGTGTGCTATATATTTTTTCATTTTATTATAGGTTATGAAAAAACCCAGCTGAGTTGCAATTGTTAAAAAAAAATATGGTTGTGATCGTCTTCCGTAATCAAAATCGTCAAATTGAAATACAACCCAATCAAATGGTGACTTGGTTCAACCTCATTTAAAATATACATTTACATTCTTTCATACTTGTACATCACGTTCACGATCTTTTATTACAACACTATTTCACGCTAAGCAACGGACCACCTTCATCAATTGTTTTAGCTCATCGATGATCATGAGATTCCCTAAGATAAATAGCACGGTCTGTGCAATATTTATTTATTTATTTATTTATTTATTAATTCATTTATTTATGCTTTGGTGTCAGTGTTTCAACTTTTGACAGAGTTATAAATTCAACATGGGTAGACTTAATTACCTTTCATCTTAGCTGAACTGGAGCCGTCGTGGTCGATTGGTATTTGAATTTACAACTACCTGTGCAATCGTTGCCTATCACCACTATTGAATGCTGGAACTGTTCCGACAGTGTGCTATATATTTTTTCATTTTATTATAGGCTATGAAAAAAACCCAGCTGAGTTGCAATTGTTAAAAAAAATATGGTTGTGATCGTCTTCCGTAATCAAAATCGTCAAAATGAAATACAACCGAATGAATATCAAATAGTGACTTGTTTCAACCTCATTTAAAATATACCTTGACATTCTTTCAAACTTATACATCACGTTCACGATCTTTTATTACAACGCTATTTCATTCAAGCGTACATTTTTTCCTGTTCTAGTTAAAGGACTTTATCAAACAGAATCATACAGTTTACATGTAATGCAGTTAATACGCATTTAAATCACAGAAGAATATTTCTATTTTCCACACCTTGTAGTGTGGGGTCGCTATTGTGCAAGCGAAATATTAATTGCAAACCCCTTTTACTGGCTATTTGCTGCCTGTCTAGAATATTTTATTTTTTTCTCGATCGATAGTTCAGAAGCTAGAAAACAATATGATGAATATGGTTTGTCAATCATGCAAACAATAACTAATAGCACATGACAGAACGCATTTCCAATGCACTACATACACAAACCTTTGATCCATCATTTGTCCATTGGAGGTTGACTTAAGAGAATGGGACTGATTGAAGTTAAAAAGTTTAATTTGGGCACAAAAGGCGAAACTTGATATAATTTATGAAAATGTGATGTGAATTTTAGGGATCCTCAGATTCAAATCCATTCATCTACTTTTCTACACTTTTATACATATTATACATATGTATACCCGTTATTTCAAATGATAGTAATGTTATTTTAAAATATTTCCACTTTGTTTTACTTGTCGTTTTCTTTTAAGAGCCCCAACTTTATACTGCTATGCTCAGCAACGGACCACCTTCGTCAATTGCTTTAGCTCATCGATGATCATGAGATTCACTAAGATAAATAGCACGGTCCGTGCAATATTTATTTATTTATTGATGCTTTGGTGTCAGTCTTTCAACTGTTGACAGAGTTTTAAATTCAACATGGGTAGACTTATAGAAAGTGTGTAATCGTAAAATTCAGTGGCTAACCATCCCAGTCTGGTGGCAAATGAAAAGGTATTGTTCTGATATGCCTAGCGTTGTGTCTGCAATTGACGGAACTTCACATGAGATACAAATTCCATCCAATGAACCCCAATAAAAAACATACTTTCAGCAAACCAATTCTTTTCATTGATTGATATGAAAAGAAAGTTTATAAACAGTGATAATCATAAATTCCATCAATATCAATAAAGCAATTACCTTTCATCTTAACTGAACTTGGGCCGTCGTGGTCGTATGGTAGTTGAATTTACAACTACCTGTGCAATCGTTGCCTATCACCACTTAAGTTGTGAGTGTGAACCCCATTCATGGCGAGGTGTACTCGATAAAACATTATGTGATAAAGTTTGTCAGTGACTTGCGACAGATCTGTGGTTTTCTCTGGGTACTCCAATTTCCGCCACAAAAATAGTAACTGACCTCCAATTGACAAATGATGGATCAAAAGTAGTGCATAACATAAAACACCTTTGGGTCATAATGTGGCATATCTTTACAAGTACCAATAATACTACAACAATATTGTTTCCCACACAACTATGGGAACTGTTATACACATATCATGTCATTAAACATTGTACTGAAAAAGAAACAACTTCACTTTCAATTTTTTTTATTAACAATTAAATTAAATTATCTCCATGATCTCAAAATTATTTTAACATGTTATCTGCCTTCTTGTGGTTTTTATGGACCCTATACCATGGACAGGAATAATTACATAGAGATCCACCCAACCCAAGCACAAGTTGCAAAAAATTCATATCACCACCCATCAAAATATCTAAATCAAAATGTTTCCCCTCAACTTCAATACTTGCTGTTTCGCATAATGTGTTTATTTTCTGACAAATGGGTTTGCAAGCAAGTTTTAAATGATCATAATCTTCTTTGCAGTTTACAATGCAAAAAACATTTTCATCTTTTGATGATAATGTCAAATCATCGGTAATTACAGAAAAGGACAACACGACAAAGTTTGAAATTCTACTAACTTTTGACCCGTCCCCCGAAATGTTAAATTTTATCTTGTCTGTTTAAGGATTTACATGATACTTGATGTACCGTATAATTTCGCTTTCTAGACTAACATATGTGCTAGGGATATTTCCCGGAATTCTTTCAAAATGATATAAACTGTTAATATCTTCCTGGCATTGATGAAACCAGATATGTTCGTGGTAGCCCATCACACAATACTGTCAGTCTCCTATATGCGCTCTCGCTAACATTAAATTTTTCCAAAATAAATAACAAATCTTTAATTTTTTGTCTTTCTTCAGGCAAATCTTGGTATGCAGATTTGCTGGACGACGGGTTGAAATCGACATTAACAGTCTGCCCATCAGTACTTTCTAATTTTAAGTACTGGGGTACAAGGCCATTGGACTCTACAAACCAAAGCGGAGTTTAAGCCTTCGATTTAAATTCTTTTTCCTTGATTTGTTATTTTCGGTAATTTCCGAAAACTCTTTTCCACTATTCTCGGTTCCAACTTTTTTATTTATTGATTTTACATAATCTATAAGGCGACTGTTCGTATCTTTCAGACTTTACAAGAGACAACTCGGAACACCACGATATAACTGAAATATTTTTGAAAGTGACATAAAGTACTATAACCATAACCCAATTCGCAGCAGACCCTAAAGAGAAACAGTTTGTTAGGCGTGATCGTTGTTATCTTGTTGCAAGGCAGAAGTCTCCTACATCATCAATTGTCTCCCTTTGTTCCTTCTGGCAATCTTACCTTTCGCCCATTTAACCCATCCCAGTGTCATCTTATTACCTATATGTATTATTGTCTATAAATCTGTTCTCGTCATATACATAGCTGTAATACTGCTGTGCCTATCACTACTGACAAACAAGAACTACTGCTGACCGGACGTTAAACAACAATCAATCAACTAGTATTTCTTTGATAAAGAGGAACTCATCACGTTATGTTACTTTGAATATTTTCATTTTATATATTTTGAAAAGCACTGGTCTAAATAGGCTACACAAAATAAACATTTCGTGACAAATAAAAGTACACTTGAACTTTCTCCTGAGCACATGCGAGTTCATTAAGGAATATTTTCAATTTTTGAACGGGTTTATATTCGGGTCGTGCATTATGCCTTCTAACCTTGGGACACATTTCGGCATATAACATGGACAACACAATATTATTGTTATTATTACTCTGAATGTCTTTGGTGATTTAAAAAAAATAAATTTGTCTAAAATGTATTGATAGTATAAAGATTGGCAAATGATATTCATTTAGATTCAAGAAATATTTAATTTCAACAATAACAATGAACTGTCACAAATATTTAATTCCCAAACCTGGAACTGACCATTGTTTTGACAGACGACATCATCAACGTTAAAGAAAAACGTATAATACATTGTAAATTGTACACTGTTAAAAGCGCTCAGGTGATCCCGTTTAGACCCCCGCCTATTTAAATGACGTAACATTGTTCTAAGCTCCGCCCATCAACATAGTAATGACTCCAACAACAGTACTATGCGAGTGTATAGTACAACGACGCTATTTATTCTTTGTAAAATTATGTTTCGATAATATCATGTCAATAATAATGAAAGTTTCTTACATGAAGAGTAATAATATACGATATAAGCTGGTTTGGGGCAATTTACGCGTACTAATCAGCGACACAGTTTATGAAAATCGTAAAATGTTCCAAACCAGATTATGCAAGTATAACATGCTCAAATATTGAAAATATTTCTTATAATTTTATTTTTAAAACAAAATTTAATGATTCCTTGATTTTAATTTCGATTATTTTATGGAAGTATTTGAATTAGTCGTTTGCTAATGATTACATTGGCGACATCACAATACAAACCCAGGTTATCAAGTATAACCAATGTTGCTCTGGGCGGATCAGCCAATCAGATTGCAGTATTCACAGAAAATTAAATTATTGCATTATATCGTCTGTCTTTCGATTGATGCCTTCTGATGACCAGTTTTTGGTATCTTCAAACATTTCTTACAGTAACCTGATGTGACGTTAAACACAAAAAACCAAGTAATTAATTTAAGGCTTCTGATCACACCTCTCTTTACATTACTATCTATATATTTACCGCTCTTTTCAAATGTGTGTTGTTTGATAAGAAAACATGCTTTGTGTGATTGTACAGTTCGTCCCAATAGCCATTACCTCCATTCTGGATGATAGTCATATTGTAGTACTTGTGACTGGTGAATGTCTGGAAGAAAATAGAAGCCATCATCATATTACAAATACATATTTGGATAAGTTAAGACTCACTTATATCTACCTCCCATGTGTATTGTGAAATAAGTATTGATGTGTATTAAATGAGAGGGTCAAATAAGGTTTTTAACTCAAGCTGAGAAAAGGTTTGAATAAAGTTATACGCTTCACATTATACATTGTAGAGTAAATAAACAATAAGGAATACCGAAGGGGCAATCAAAAATGGATAATCCACAGAAACTGGCATCATAGTGTACATAAGACAAAGGAAAACAAAATAAAGCACAGCACAATATGTACTGGACACCACTACACGTAAACAAATACAAACAACACAAATAAGACATGAGCCCTCCTACAAACACCTAGAGGTAAAGACGTACCGAACGTCGTTTTCATGCGAAATAGGAACGGACATCACAACACAGAACTCACACAACAGTAGGTTCATCACCAAATTTGCTAACAGCGTTAGTTGATATCTCCTTTAGCTGAGTTTGTAGAGCGGTGGCGTACAATGCGAGATGTGCCGAGATCGAATCCCTTCGGGGACATTGTATTTTTCGGAGGTAAAACATGCTCCACTGTTACACAGGATATTCACCGATCAGAGGCCATGATATTAATTGAGAAACGAATTGTCGAAGGTGAAAACAGATGAAATCCTCGGCATTTTTCATTGAAGACAATTATAATTTAGATCAAAACAATAATTCAACAGAGCGATATAGTTTTACTTTGACACATTCTGGTATTTTCTAAGAATATATTTAACATATATTTGGAGTTTCATGTATAATGGTTGTGTAGGAGAGCTCATGTCTTGTTTACGTTATTTGTGTTTGTTTGTGCATTTTTGATTCTTCCTTCGATTTTCTCCAACGTTTATTTTTAAATAAATCGACTTCGAAAACTTTTCTTTTTCATCATAGAAATCAATGATAAAAGCCGATGCTTTTTTTTTTTATCGCTTTCACCTCATTCTACATCAATAAAAGCACACCCTTCGTCAAATATTCTGTACTCCATGGAATATAATATAGCCTCTATTTCGGAGATTGTAAGGTACGTAGTGGATGGTCGCGGTATTTTATTTACAAATCTAGTTTTCTCCACCTTCAACACACATCTGAGATATTACTTTTAATACTCTTTGTAATAGAAACTCATATTCATGGTCAGGTAGTAGAAAATATATACATTATTTTACGTACTTTGCATTTAAATTGTCAAAATTCAAAGAAATAGCTATTTTTATTACCTGACATTTATTGAAGAGTTAAATGAAGCTTAAAATAATGCAAAACAATTTGTTGAGCTCATCACAAGTATCAGTTGTAAATGCTAAACACTAGACTGGTTATAATGAACGAGATCTCCGGGTGCTGTACTGTCCAAAAAACGTGCCAGGGTTCTGTACAGCACAGTACCAGCGGATGTATCCCGAAAGCCGGGGAAGCATGGTCTTTTTGTTTATATGTCAGCTTTCCTCAGAGATTAAGAATTGTAGAAATGTGGTAAAAATAAAGAAAGTTGAAAACTGTAAATCAATTATTCGCCTGAACCGGAAGATAAAAAGTTTATAAATACATCGTATTAATAAATATTTTAGGATTGTGTGGCTATACTTTCAAATACAGTTGTAAATAATAAAGAAACAAAATCGTTTAACAAACCTCTGTATTGGTAATGGGCGTTGTTGCTACCGGAGGTGACGAAGTGGCCTGTCGTTTCTCGATTTTATGGATATCGAGCAAAATGAAATGTTCATCTGATGTTTCTGAATTTGATACATATTTTACCTGGAGTTCTAAAACAAACAATTCAAAAATATTTAAAGAGAGTTATTTATTTTGAACCAGAATAATGTACTAAGATATACATAAAGATTCTGATTATCCCTTTGGTATCTTCCAAATTTTTTCATATACATAGGGCTACACAATAAATTAAACTAGAAGCTCTAACGAGTATATGTGTCGCTTACATGGTTTTAATCGGAAATATGAACGATTGATTGATTGATTGATTGACTTCCGGTGACCAGCATTACAGCTATTATCCGGGACGTGAACAAGTTAACGTAGGAAAGGGAAAGAAACGTTGGACGATTAACTTTGACTGCCACAAGAAAAGGAATTATGGTCATATAATTAACCTTGGTGAACTTGCCTAAGGTCAGGGTTCGCTAAAAGTTATCTGGTCCTGCTTTTTCTCCCCCTCCCACAAATAAGTATGGTTGTCACGATATATAGATAAAAAGTGTTGAAAAAGACATTAAATGCAAATATCTTCAAATCACAATCAGTTTGTAGGTAGGTAGGTAAGTAGCTAATGCAATTTACCCATTTGATCCTCAATTAAATAATGACCACAGTGATGGTAAAGTTTTAATAAAAATCACCACAAAAAACAGAAACATGGTAAACAAGATATGATTATAATCTAACGATTATGAAGTCTCCCAAACCGGCCACTGACAACAGGTTTAAATAAGCATTTTGCATTGTGACAAATTCTGAGCTTGAATTTTTGTAGTATTGTGGCGGCCATTTTGAAAATTGCGACAGGTAGACATTTTTCAATGTCGGGAATCAATTCGGGACATTATTATCTACCCACATATCAAATTTTGATGATATCGGACAATGTTGAATTTTTGCGGTATTGTGGCGGCCATTTTGAAAATGGCGACCGGTAGAAATTTTTCAATGTCGGGAACTATTGGTTTAGTTTTAACGCATTCCTCATTTCACTAATTGGTCTGTACTTTCTGTGCTTGTCCTTTCGGGTGGTTCTAGTTAATACTGTCCGTCCGGATGGAACTTTTCTTTTAGTCGTTTGATTCATTCATTGAAAACGTATGATTCGACCGTTCTTGTTTATAGACAAACAAAAGCGGAAATTGTGAATACATGAACTTGTTATTGATTTCTGATAAGCTAGCGTAACTAAATTAGATGATCAGAATCGTTTCATGCAGCATTAATGTTAACATAATCGCCTTTGTTTGTATATAAACAAGAACGAATTATACGTTTTCAATGAATGAACCAACGGCGAAACGAAAAGCTTCATCCGGACGGACAGTATACTGATTTTTATCAATGGGTAGAACTTTTTAGAATGATATCCAAAATTTACTCCTAATATCATTACTATTCATTTTGACTTACAAGTCACGAGTTAACCATTCATGAAAAAGTTGTTTGTTGAACTGCTTAATTAACGTTGTATAACATATGCTTTGCGAATTTTAGGGGGTGGGGGCGCACGTCTTGCACGCCCCCTCTAAATCCGCCTCTGACAATGCCATGAAGAAAAAGAGCAGGTGTTCTAGATTATGAACTATCTTTGGTAACCCAAAACATTAATACACATGATGATGTAATATACATATTATAAAAAGGTTTAATCACAACGTTGAAAATAAAAATAGTCTACTTTATGAGCTTAGGTCATTTAAAAATAGAATTATTTTTTAAACAAATCCGTAACAAATGGTTTATATAACAAGGTCAAACAATCCACAACATGTTGTATTGGTATTTAATATTTTTCATATTTTACGACTTCACTGTCATGCATGTATCAAAGTGAAAACGGGAAAATAAAGAAATGAAGGTTAAGTATGAGGATCGAGGTTGCAATATAAATACTTTTTGAGGTAATCTTAGTCGAAGGTAGTTTTTATAAACATTATTAAGGGGTGTCGTGGTCGTGATCGTATGGTAGTTGGATTAACAACTATCCGTGCAATCACTAACATGGTGAGTTCGAATCCCGCTCAGGTGAAGTGTACTCAATAGAACATTATGTGATAAAATTTGTCAGTGACTTACGGCAGGTCGTTGTTTTCCGCGGGTCCTCCGATTTTCTCCACCAATAAAACTGACCGCCACGATATAACTGAAAGATTGTTGAAAGTGGCGTTAAAAACCATAGCCCTAACCCCAAAATTATTTGGCGGTTATAGCTGCAAGTTGTGATCAAGTGTCATATTCGCCATAACAGTAGTCCAAACTATTCCAACGTAAATATATTATGACGAAATAAACAGCATAGAATACATGTTACCCAAAGAAAACATATTATGAGGTTGTTTATAAGAAATATCCTAATGCAACACATATTAGTGCACACAGTGACAGTTCCATTAAGTTTGTGGAAGTCATAATGATGTCCTGTGAAATTGAGTGATTCCGAACACATTTAAAAAAATAAAAAAAATAACAATAAATAAAAAAAAAACAAAAATAAAAACAAATAAAACCTGTCACTATGTTGTGTTCTGAACTTTATTCCGTCATAAAATAATGTCATGGGTACATAATGTTACACCACAATTCTACACCAAACCTGTAGTTTCAAAGTGGAAAAATCCCCCAACAATTTTAAAAATTAAATTTATTTCAAGCTTGATTAGGTTTTATTTTGTTAAGATCGCAAAACGTTTCTATCAATTGGTCTATAAAACGCTACCCCCCCCCCCCCCCCCCCCCCTCTCACTAAAAATAAACAATTACCCGTTGACTTTTATTTTGTTATTTACTTGACTTAATTTACTCACCGTTTGCCATACAATAACAAACCATCCATATGCATGAAATAAACAAGTTGAAATTCATGACGATGTATATTTCATCTGTTTCTGTGACTGTATATCCTGTTCTATAATACTGCTTTATGTTTGTAAGTACACTGCTTACTTAGAAGGAAGTTTCACGTCTTCTATCTATTTTAAGTTACATTTAATGAACAAAAAGGCGTGTGTATCATCATATATTTTGGTAGGTCATGTGACGAGTTCGCAGAACAAGTCTGGCCTATCAAAATATCTGATGGTGCACGAGTAACTTTGTTCAATAACGGACTTGTATATTGCGACGTCAATCAAACGTTAGCGACATGTAAGATTTATGATGATATCTTGAATATTTTGTTATCGAAGATATTGTATGATGTGACGTCATTTAGCTTCACCTCCTCTCTGGGCATCATAAAACATTGTACGGCCGTTGACAATAGAAAAGAGGAGAAAGCACGATACAAATATATTTTTAGAGTATACATGTAATGTATATTTTTATGTACAAAAAGACTAGTATATTATTTCATTTAGTTTCCATTCACCCGGAACGCCGTGTTATGCACAAGGTGAATTATCAATATATCGACGGTATTCATTGGAGATTTGACGATTAAACGCCAAACTTTATTTCCCTAAATAACAAGTGTGGACACAGAAATGTGTTGTCCAAAAGGCAAGTGTGGATGTCAATATTTCATATTATTAACTTTAAAAAAAAAAATCATCGACATAAAAAACTAATCCTGGATTATTATTTTTGCTTAAAGTCCGGTCCTGTGTTTTTATTTCAAATTTTCATCATAGCCCTCCTCTCCCTCCCAAGGGATATACAATTGTATCATTAATAATAAATTAATAAATTATAAATTCAGATTTTCTATTTAAAATAAATCTCATTTACAAAACCACTGATATTTGTTCAATTTTTAACGCTGATTTATGCTTTAGTCGCAACAAATTTTCATTTTTCTCTTTAAACTGTCGAGACATAACATTTATTTAACTGTAAAATTCACAAATAAAATTCACCCCCCTCTTTTTCCCTT
Organism: Bathymodiolus brooksi; assembly: GCA_963680875.1. Lineage (NCBI taxonomy): Eukaryota > Metazoa > Mollusca > Bivalvia > Mytilida > Modiolidae > Bathymodiolus > Bathymodiolus brooksi. Next base: position 18,363,573 of record OY804587.1, on the reverse strand, counting down.
TTTTCTTGTTTAACTCAATGATCAACAATATTCCAGAATCAAACAAATGAATAACTATAACATAGATTTCTTTTACATGCATCTTTTTACCATGCGGAGTCAGTGTGTTTTAAATCGGTCATCCAATCAGGACACTCATTATTCTTGTCCAAGATAAAAATACATCGCTAAAATTACCTGTGGGTATTTCCCCACTTCAACTCGTAAATTCACATAGAAATCTGAGATATTTCGTCATAAAACTTCACACATGGTTTGTCTATCAAATTTCTTGAAGACAAACATAAAATGTTATTGCATTTATCAATATTTTATGACTATCAACAGTTTTTTCAACAGCGTATCTGTTTCTCGCTAGAACTGCACGAGTACAGTTACCCGTGACCCACTTTAGCACGTTACAGCAGTTTTTTCCTAATAATGTTGTTTAAAAATATTTACCATTAAACACCAAATACACATATATACTTTATTTCCCTAAATAAATATATTTTTAAAGAAAATTGTTTTTAAAGAAAATCGGAATGAAAGATTTTACCTCATTATGGTTGAAATGTAATTTGATTTGAAACCGTACAATATCCGTATGGGCATTAACATTGTGGTATCATTTAACATCAATTGTGCGGTATTTCACCAAAATACATGACAAGAACAAGATTGAAAATATGTAGATCAAATGCTTTATGATATTTCATTAAATTTCCTGTCTTCTCATTGGTTATGGAGCGTGTGCCAATTTAATCTGTTACATGGCAGAGGGTGATAATTTAGTCGATCACCCTCTCGATTTAAAACTTTTATGTCTGAGTCAATTGCGCGATTTAAAAGATCGAATACTCAAAGCCGGAATTTAAATTGAAAAATAATATCCGTTAAGGAATGAAAATCTTCCAACAATTCCTGACTTTTTGTCTGATGACCCGACGGGTATCACATGTTGAGCAGGAATTGCTAACCCTTCCGGACACCTAAGTTCACCCCCGGAATTGCTCGTGTTGCTCGATGTTTATTTTTCTATGTAATGTTTTGTACATCATTGTTTGTCATATTGTCCTCTTCTTTTGGACATTGTATTGTTTGTCCTTCTTCGATTTACGGCATCTGATTACCCCTTTAGTACATTGTATTGTTTGTCCTTCTTCGATTTACGGCATCTGATTACCCCTTTAGTACATTGTATTGTTTGTCCTTCGATTTACGGCATCTGATTACCCATTTAGTACATTGTATTGTTTGTCCTTCTTCGATTTACGGCATCTGATTACCCCTTTAGTACATTGTATTGTTTGTCCTTCTTCGATTTACGGCATCAGATTACCCCTTTAGTACATTGTATTGTTTGTCCTTCTTCGATTTACGGCATCTGATTACCCCTTTAGTACATTGTATTGTTTGTCCTTCGATTTACGGCATCTGATTACCCATTTAGTACATTGTATTGTTTGTCCTTCTTCGATTTACGGCATCTGATTACCCCTTTAGTACATTGTATTGTTTGTCCTTCTCCGATTTACGGCATCAGATTACCCCTTTAGTACATTGTATTGTTTGTCCTTCTTCGATTTACGGCATCTGATTACCCCTTTAGTACATTGTATTGTTTGTCCTTCTTCGATTTACGGCATCTGATTACCCCTTTAGTACATTGTATTGTTTGTCCTTCGATTTACGGCATCTGATTACCCCTTTAGTACATTGTATTGTTTGTCCTTCTTCGATTTACGGCATCTGATTACCCCTTTAGTACATTGTATTGTTTGTCCTTCTTCGATTTACGGCATCAGATTACCCCTTTAGTACATTGTATTGTTTGTCCTTCTTCGATTTACGGCATCTGATTACCTCTTTAGTACATTGTATTGTTTGTCCTTCTTCGATTTACGGCATCAGATTACCCCTTTAGTACATTGTATTGTTTGTCCTTCTTCGATTTACGGCATCTGATTACCCCTTTAGTACATTGTATTGTTTGTCCTTCTTCGATTTACGGCATCTGATTACCCATTTAGTACATTGTATTGTTTGTCCTTCTTCGATTTACGGCATCTGATTACCCCTTTAGTACATTGTATTGTTTGTCCTTCTTCGATTTACGGCATCTGATTACCTCTTTAGTACATTGTATTGTTTGTCCTTCTTCGATTTACGGCATCAGATTACCCCTTTAGTACATTGTATTGTTTGTCCTTCTTCGATTTACGGCATCTGATTACCTCTTTAGTACATTGTATTGTTTGTCCTTCTTCGATTTACGGCATCTGATTACCCCTTTAGTACATTGTATTGTTTGTCCTTCGATTTACGGCATCTGATTACCCCTTTAGTACATTGTATTGTTTGTCCTTCTTCGATTTACGGCATCAGATTACCCCTTTAGTACATTGTATTGTTTGTCCTTCTTCGATTTACGGCATCAGATTACCCCTTTAGTACATTGTATTGTTTGTCCTTCTTCGATTTACGGCATCTGATTACCCCTTTAGTACATTGTGTTGTTTGTCCTTCTTCGATTTACGGCATCAGATTACCCCTTTAGTACATTGTATTGTTTGTCCTTCTTCGATTTACGGCATCTGATTACCCCTTTAGTACATTGTGTTGTTTGTCCTTCTTCGATTTACGGCATCAGATTACCCCTTTAGTACATTGTATTGTTTGTCCTTCTTCGATTTACGGCATCTGATTACCTCTTTAGTACATTGTATTGTTTGTCCTTCGATTTACGGCATCAGATTACCCCTTTAGTACATTGTATTGTTTGTCCTTCTTCGATTTACGGCATCTGATTACCCCTTTAGTACATTGTATTGTTTGTCCTTCGATTTACGGCATCAGATTACCCCTTTAGTACATTGTATTGTTTGTCCTTCTTCGATTTACGGCATCAGATTACCCCTTTAGTACATTGTATTGTTTGTCCTTCTTCGATTTACGGCATCAGATTACCTCTTTAGTACATTGTATTGTTTGTCCTTCTTCGATTTACGGCATCTGATTACCTCTTTAGTACATTGTATTGTTTGTCCTTCGATTTACGGCATCAGATTACCCCTTTAGTACATTGTATTGTTTGTCCTTCTTCGATTTACGGCATCTGATTACCTCTTTAGTACATTGTATTGTTTGTCCTTCGATTTACGGCATCTGATTACCTCTTTAGTACATTGTATTGTTTGTCCTTCGATTTACGGCATCTGATTACCCCTTTAGTACATTGTATTGTTTGTCCTTCGATTTACGGCATCAGATTACCCCTTTAGTACATTGTATTGTTTGTCCTTCTTCGATTTACGGCATCTGATTACCTCTTTAGTACATTGTATTGTTTGTCCTTCGATTTACGGCATCTGATTACCTCTTTAGTACATTGTATTGTTTGTCCTTCTTCGATTTACGGCATCTGATTACCTCTTTAGTACATTGTATTGTTTGTCCTTCGATTTACGGCATCTGATTACCCCTTTAGTACATTGTATCTTCAAACTTGCAACGGACGACAAACTACCACTTCTAGCGAGCTATTGGCCTTTGGGAACTGTTGAAAGTTGTCTTTTATGTGTAGTGTAGGGAGCGTGATACTTTCTGTACACGATGATCATTAACGTTCAGTCATCGTCACGCACAGCTAGTGGACGCCCCTCTAGATGGGTGTTACAATCAACGAAGACACTATGTCTTATATCTATACTCCTATATTCGTTCGGGATTGACTTACATTATCTTGTATGTTATTAAAAGATTTATATAGGGGTCGTCGTGGTTTTGATCGTATACAATCTGTCTATCACCACTAAAGTTGTGATTTCGAATGCCGCTCATGACGAGGTGTACTCGATACAATATTATGTGATAAAGTTTGTTCTTGATTTACGACAGGTCGGTTGTTTTCTCCTGGTATTCCGGTTTCCTCCACCAATAAAAGTGACCGCCATGATATAGCTGAAATATTGTTGATAGTGGCGTTAAATACCATTACCCTATTAAGCATATCTATAAATACGCATGATTAGATCCCTCCAATCTTCATTGATATATATATTCATGAAAAAAGTATTCAACCAAAGAAGCAATATTGATGGCATTTGTTTTCCTTGTCTTCTTCCATTTATGTGCAACATGACAAAGCGGACCCAGTGATGTTAAGGTTGTCCTGTTTTTTTTCAACATACATTTATGACAATTGATGACAATGTAATATTTCATGACGCAGACGTCTGTTTTTTGAATAGCATTGTTGTACGACTTTGATAAATCTATACTCTGTCGTACTGAATATTAAATAATTACATGTTCGTTATGATAGAATAGTAAATACGAAATAATGCCATTTATAAATTGATAGAAACAAACGTAACAATTTCCAAGCATCTTGATTTTTGGTTATCTGTCAATCTGTTTGCAAGAGGCGGGGGTTATGATGCTTTTCCGGAAGTCGCGATCATTTCGTTCTTGCATTTGACAACACCTGTACACATGCATGACAAACGTTATGTCAAGACTCGAGTACACAGAAGTTTTACATTATTAATGTCGTGAGTATTTATTTTTTATAAGAAATTGACCTTCTATTTTATATTTATTTATTTATTTATTTATTTGCAGTTACACCCATATGGGTCAAAGCAAAATACATACATTCATACAAAATAAGTGAAAGAAAACAAGCATAACTACATGTACATTGGTACTACTGAAATTCAGATTAGAACTCTGACCGATGTGGACCTATTTTCGCAATTCCGATGACTGCTTTATAAAGTCGCCAACGTTGGATTATGGCCCTTAGTTTGCCAAGGCTTACTGAGACAGTACTCCAATATAAAACTTAATTTAGATAGAAATTCGGTAAACAGTGTCGTCAAAATTTTAGTTAATGTATAATCAATTGAGTGAAGATCAAATTAACCAAATCATTCAAGGATTGCGAGGTGAGCAACCGATGAATAATGACATTGAAGTTGACGAACAACTTGTAAACAATGAAAAAATGGCGTCGTACTCCCAAGTTGTGTCCGGGAACAACCGTCAAGGTATTAATCAAGATACAGATGATACAAATGAACACGCTAATCAATTCCCAAAGCAAGGCTATATCCAATCTCATTATAGAGAAAGTGAAAATGTGAAACCGATCTTTCTGTATAGGAGAATGTCCAAGTAACTCTCCATTCCTTAAAAAATAATGGAGCCGAGGCCCATTGTTTTTAAGGAATGGAGAGATACGAGGACATTCTCCAACTTAAAATCCACCCATTGTACTTTATTAATTTTATTAATTATTAATCTTGTAACAAAAAAAAGTATGTGTATAGTATAAAGTAATAAATTCTTTGCCCCTTGTGAGACCTTAAAAGTACAAAGAGAACAATAACTCTCCATTCCTAAAAAATAATGGATAGTTTTGACAATAGATTTACATCACAGGTGGATTTTAATAAAGATGAAGATGTGTAGATGTGTTTGGGTCTCGCAAGCCTGAACGGTCGTTATGGTTAACAAATGTCGAAATTTATAAGGCCATAGGCGATAAAGTGCAAGCCCAATGTATAAAGGGGATTCAGCGTGTGCGCGAGATGTGGAGAATCTACATGGATAATGAGGAGGACAGACAGTCGCTGTTGGTGCAAGGAATAAATATGCGTGGCAGGCAGATCCCCTTGCACCTACACAATCCTCATAATCCCTCTAGATATCAACCAGATACAATTAGAATAAAGATAAAAAATGTTCCCCTATCTGCTGATGATGGACAAATTGACGGAGCTTTAACTGTGGAAGGATGTGAAATCCAAGGAATATTTAGAGAAAGGCTGAGAGTGGATGGAAAACTAACCAACTGTGAGACTGGTGATAGGTTGGTGATCTGTAAACTATTCAGCAAACCTATGCCAAGAATGTTGAAAATAGGTAAATACATAGCAAGAGTATTTCATCCTGGGCAACCAGAGTTCCAAAACAGAAATTATACTCATTACAGTGACAAAACTTGTCATAAATGTTTAACTCCATGACACTTTATATACGACTGTCCTAATGATTGGGTTTGTAGAAAGTGTCATGAAAGTGGGCATAAAATGATGGATTGTTCTAAAGATTTCATTGAAGAAAATAGTGAACCAGAACAACATCATGCAGGAACAGCTGATGGGCAAGATGATGAAACAAAACAAGTTGATTCCAAAGGTAGAAAAACACATAAACAACCACATGTAGATGTTGATGTGACAATTACAAATAAAAACAAGTCAACAAAAGCTTCCACCAAACAAGCTTCTTCCACTAAAGGTACACATGTAACATAAACAAACCAGAACCAGCAAAAGATTCACCGAGAAAGGTCAGGACAAAAAGCCAAAAAAACACTGAAAAATCAGAAAATACATGTATGAATATAGATATGAGTATAAATGATGATGTGTGTATAATATTGTATACATGTACGAAATCGATGTGTAATATATTATCAATTTGTCATAATTCAGTGTCAAGTTTAATGTTGATGAGACAGTATAATAATAATTCAGTTTATAAACATGTGAAAGCTTAAACCCCTTAGCCCAAGCAGTCGTAGCTGCTCCAATTCGAAAACTATGGGATTTGTAGTTTTTAACATTTAAACCTGCAAATTTTAAGGATAGCTGCAATTGGCTATTGAAAAATGATCTTGTAATGGGGGCATTTTCCATGAAGGAGAAAAGGGGCTGGACATTGGAAGATTCCTTACCCCTTAGTTGTAAATAAGACCATAGAGAATGAACCGGACAAACTGCCTTATTACTGTTGTTACTAGAAAGAAACAGCACAGGTATATGTTTACCTGTACTATGCTTAAATTTAGACATTTGAATTTCAAGGCCCTCACTATCACCATGAAGAAATTTGATATCATTTACACTAAGACAATTGCCTAGTAGTGGGGGTAATCCAGTTATTTCTCCAATTCTTAAAAATGCATGAAATGCAAGCAAATACATTGCATGCAACATTAATTGTAAAAACCTTGAAGAACAGGTTTTGGGTAGAGATTGACATAAACCTTTTAATATTGATGGCGTAATGGGCGGTCTGCTGTCTTTAGCAGCCTTTTCTTTATGATAGCCTCGAAGAGGTTTACTGATAATAAAGTGACCAGTTAAGTCTTAATAACCACCTAATTGTAACAAGAAGCTTATAGCTGACATATAAGTTAAAACAGTAGATGAAGCTAATTTTTTCTGAAAACAGTAAGCAATAAATAAAGTAAGATGTTCCAAAGAAGCTGGAAAGACCATTTCTTGTGGGAAGTACAAAAGCATAAATTCCTTATAAAAGGCAAATACTCGTCTATAAGACTCTTTAGACGATTTTGCTAAAGACCCATGAATCAAATTTGTAGCTACATTTTGTATTTGTTTCAAAGTTGCGGAATGTCCACAGAGTTCACTATTGGAAGTGGATCCATCAATGGAAATTCTTCTCCGAACTTCTGAATCTGCAAACGAGAAAGATGATCTGCTGCAGTGTTTTTTATACCGGGTATATGGACAGCTTTAAATAAAATATTAAATTGTAATGTGAGAACAACAAATTTCCTTACTAATTTCATAATTGTAGGATCCTTAGAGGACTCCTTATTGATGATATGGCCAACCCCTGAATTATCTGTGAAAAATGTGACACATTTGTTACTCAAGGCATTACCCCATAATTGTATTGCTACTACAATAGGAAAAAATTCCCGAATAGTTATATGGTACTTCAACCAGTCAGTAGGCCATTTGATTGCGAACCAATGTTTTCGAAACAGACCCATAAATCCAATATTGTTTGCATCTGTGTACAAGTTTAATTGTTCAGATGTTTCCCATCTATCTGATAAGAAGAGACATTTTCCATTAAAACTTTCCACAAAGATCAGCCAAGCCTGTATATCTGACCTAGCCTCCTTATTAAGGCGGCGATGATGGTGAGGTTTTGATAAGCCAATGGTAAGGTCTATAAGTCGTCTTAAAAATGCACGACCTGGAGGGACCACTGAACATGCAAAGTTTAATAGGCCTATTAATGACTGTAGTTCTCTCAATGTGGCTTTTTTCTTGAACTTAAAATGATTCAATTGATCCTTCAATTTGCCTAGTTTGTCAAGAGGTAAACGGATTTCCATCAATTCAGAGTCAAGCTCGAGACCCAAAAATGTCAAAGTTGTAGTTGGAAAAACAGTTTTGTCTGCTTTAATAGGCAAACCTATCTGTTTTGACATTGTCAAAATTTTTTCTAACGTTTGCAGACAAAGTGGGGAATTAGCTGGCCCTACAAAAAGAAAATCATCTAAAAAATGAACACAGCCCGAGCCTCCTAGCTTATGATCAATAATCCAGTGAACTGCTGTACTAAAAGTTTCAAAAAGTTTACAAGAAAAGCTTAACCCCATAGGTAATGTTTTATCAAAAAAATACTGATCCCCTAGTGGGAATCCTAAAAGCTCATGGTCATCCGGATGTATCGGTATTATTTTGAAACTATTCTCAATGTCAGCTTTAGAAAGTAGGCAGCCTTTGCCATAAAATTTCATCAGTTTAACAGCATCCTCAATGGTCTGATATTTTACTGTACATTTGCTTTCAGGAATCCCACTATTGATAGACTCATTTTCTGGATAGGATATATGATGGATAACTCTGAACTCCCCTGGATTTTTCTTTGGAACTAATCCCAAGGGAGATACTTGAATATTGAGAAAGGGGGGTTCATCAAATGGACCAGATGCCCTGCCAGCTGTAACTTCCTTTGAAATTTTTTTGTTTGAGAATATCTAAATTTTTTGTTGCTGATGGGAGGTTCCTATTGAAGTTTTGTCATACCCTACAAGGTAATTCTTAATGAGTTCTGGATGAATAGGGGTTACCACTATAGGGGACGGCAATAATTCATTTTTTATTGGGGACATTGTCGTTCTTTGGTCTGTTGTTAAACTTTGTTTGACTCTTTCCTTTATATGGTTGTCTGCACAGTCTCTTAAAATGACCCCCGCCACACTTTTCGCATACATGTGGGTATTTGCAGTTTTGCCCGCGCTCACATCTGCCATCGTTGTTGTTAAAGCTGTAACAATATTTCTTGGAGCTCCACGAAGAGCTCCTTTGTGAAGCTCCGCTGACTGGAAAGGGCAATGATTTTAAATTTTTACTGAGATTGTCAAACTTAATTTTTAGACCTAAGGACATAGCCTCTGAGTACAGTTCATTATTGACTTGGTCCCAAGGTAAACTTTCATAATCATGTTCGCGCCATTCTCTATAAGTACGATCATATATATAAGCAGCCACATCACATGATCTGCGGGCTAGAGTCTGAATTATATCCGCATATTTCATAAGGGATCCTGTTTCTTTAGGATAATTTTCAGAATAAATACTGACCAAAATATGAAATGCAGACAGCCAGTGGGAAATATTTTCAAACCTATAAGTGGGTGGTTGTTGTTTTTCCCAAGCCATACCCCCTTCACTTGTTTCAGTAGGCTGAAATTTCACTTTAGACTGCTTCTTATTTAATAGACAGCCTAAATCAATGTATTCTAGAGCCCAAATATTTGCTTTTATTTTGGGGTCAATGCCCAAAGCAAGTGGTTTTGAAATACTGGCACAAGAATAATTTACTGAGTTGTCAGCTGTACGTAAATCAGCCTCCAATGTAATCGGCTGTAAAATTGAATTTCCGATATTTGGTCTTGTAATATCATGAATATTGTCAATACCTGGATTCAAAAAGTGATGAAGTGTTTCAGCATTTGCAACATTATTGTTGCCTCTCTGACCAGTAGGCATGTTCAACACAGGATAAGTGGTAGTTTCGTTCTGAAGAGGTGTCTGTGAAGGCTGCAGAGGTGTGCTGTTAGTATCCGGTTCAGGATGTACAGCTGTATCATTTACACACTGTGTAGTTGGAAATGTTAGGCCATGTACCTTTAACGCGGAAATAACAGAATTTGTTATATCCGGTATAGCAGCTTGTATGCCTGCTTGAATTTTCTCAGTAATGTCAGAACCCTCAGACTGGGCAGTGCTACATGTATTTGATTGAGCTGGTATATGTACCTCCTGATTATCTTCTATGTGGAGGGCTCGAGACATTTTTGAGGAAATTCTTCTGGATTTACGTAGTGGTTCTGCCATCTCCTAAGAAATTACAATATTGGTTTATTGTACCCATGTACATAATAATCTGTTGTACAAATGTATGTAAATGTTTTAATGTATATTGTATCTATGTCATGGAATTGTGTACAAGTGTACCCAGTGATATTCATATGTATATAATGTAATGTTGTATCAATGTATACAGTTTTATCAGTCCCACTGTATAAAATGAACTGCTGTATGTAAATGTTTTAATGTATATTGTATTTATGTCATGGAATTGTGTACAAGTGCTCTAAGTTAGACCAATATTATTGATACAATTACATTAGAAATGTATACTGTAATATCATTCATTGCAGTTGTTGTCATGATTGTATTGTAACTGTCGGTATTCCTTTCATTTGGATTGCATACCAATAAATAATCGAATGGAATTACAAAGTTTGATTTGCATGGATATACTGGTAATGTTTTCTTGTATACCAATGTACAGTTTTATCCCAGTATATTTAATGTGTCATTAAATTTGTGTACCAGTGTACAAAATTACATGTACAAAATGTACATACCACTGTATAAGCAATGTATCATCAGATTGTTTTGCAATGTGTACCAGTGTACAATCATTTCATATTGCAATTGTGTACCAGTATATGATCATTTATTTCTTCTTTTGCCATTGTGTACTAGTGTACCCAACTACGTACCAGTGTACGAAATGCAAATGTGTACAAGTGTACAGTTTTGTAAACACAAAGACAAGTGTACCAGTGTACACTAAGTACATGCTTTAAAAAGCAGTGGAGTATGCATTAATGTACAACTCATATAATTATGTATTTAATTAAGTAGTCTAAAATTTCAATGAGGAAATAACCTTACATCAAAGTCTGTAAGACTGTTTAAACTAACAAGGTGGAGTTAATGTGGTGTCTGCAACCTGTCAGACTTGTTTTAATCCTGAAATATAATACTGAAACTGAAAATATGTGTTAAATTGAAAATAATAATAACAAAAATATGCACCAGTAAAACAGACAATAAATACCACCTATTCATTGTACCTATGCATTTTCAAAAAGCATAACAGGAAAAGGGGGACCCCAAAACTGCTTGCAAATTTACAATAGTAAAATTATTATTCACATATAACAATAACAAATTACTTTATCAGATGATAACAGTAAACTAATTATGTCAAACAGAACGGATGGCATTTATAATAGCTCCTCTAACATTCCTGTAATAGCGGAGGTTGCCTTCTGCGTTGAAGTGGACACCATCCAAGTATATGTTGGATATACAATTTTTCATATTCCGGAGATTCCAGTATATAATTGTAGAATGGGATTTCAATTCTCGTTTTAAATGCTGATTAAACTGACACACAATAAAGTTGTAATTGTCTACTGGTACATTGTATGTAGATCTACGACCTGTTAGCTGTAAGACAGTAATAGTCTGAATATTGTATCTGCCTTTCCATGATGATAGTATGGACAAAAGCCGGAACACCATTTCCTCAGTAAAACCCTCACAGCTGTTTTGATCTAAATCGTTTCCACCAGCATGAAAAACTAAATGATGTGGACGGATATCAAAAATCACTCTCTCCCATCTGGTACAATGTTCCTTCTTATTCACTCTACCGCCACTAATTCCGTAAAAACGTACCAAAGGGTCATTCCCAAATGAAAAGTTTCTTGTAGAGCAATTGGAATTCACATATGTCCTTAACCTATTTACGTGTGAACTGCCTATTATCAATACACGCGTCATGATGCTGATTATAAACAAAGTCTAATAAATATTCATAAATCTATAATTAGTGTCTCATGAATATTCATATATGGTAGTTTGACCTACTTGGACACCTGCGTCTCTGTGTGTATGTTTGTTTATCACAAGTGAAGATCATGATCAGTTGTGACATAATACTAATATTCGAACAAAACTAATGTCAAATATTTACCTCAAAATAAACGAATATCAAAATCCTGGTTGATTCTAAATCGAGTTTTGAATAACTGTAGTTTTGGCCAGTTTTATAGTTCTAAGTAACACAAGTTGAAGAGAATCTGTATGGATATACATGTTAGGTAACGGACTTCATATCGACGAGAATGTCAAATAAAACAGTTTGTTATTGTCCAAGACAATAATTATGTACATCCACAAAAGATAATTTAACACATCCTATGTGTAAACTTCTCGCTTTAAATATCGGTATAGAAATCCTTTTACGTGTTTGTAAAATGAAGTTTCAAAGCATGAAATTGATGATGATGTGAACTGTGTAATGATGGCTAGCGAGAATGACCAGTTGTTTCTAGGGCATGCGCAAATAGTTAAACCATTAATGAACTCTGAAAAATTTTACTTTTCAAAGGGAAGTAATTTAGATAATTTTAATGGGATGTGCCATAAAAATATTTATAAAATATAAAATGCCTATATGATTTTTAATGTGAACAAATATCCGTGTAAAAATTCTCCATTCAAATATGGAAAAATTTCTCAGCTGATTACTTTTTACATATATATCATAAACACGAACGACCTTGGTTTTTCCCCAGACTATTAATAGTAACGACCTTGATTAAGTCTATCAAAAAATGTCAACAGACCGATGAGATTTACGCCAATCGATATAATTATGAATACAATAATAATTACTTGTGTTTGTATACAACATGTACAATTAAAAACAAATGTGCACTGCTGAGAGATGTTTGTGAACAAGAGAAACTATTGGTTAACATGAAAATACAGTACCAGTTTAATTACAGAATTTTTTTTTAAAAATATATACATATACTTACCTGTAGTCGTAGAGGCTCAGTCAAATCCGAAACTTTCATATTTTGAACACGTGCGCAATTTTTCAGATATATTCCAAAGTATAAATAACATAACTATGGTCGTTATTGGAATCTATGCTCTTACACAAATTATATCCCATCACTATGTTGAACTAATAATGTGGCGGTTTTACCCCCATCTTTGACGGTTTTTTAGTTTCTAGTAAATATCTAGAACTTTGTCTTGAAAATGTTTTTTATATGATTCATATAATATCTGGTTATTATGTGTAGTTATTTTTGTGTAGTTTACTGCAATTTTAATTATGTGTAGTTTTGTAGTTTAGTGCATTTTTTATTATGTCATTTAATAATAAATGACCATTTTCAATTCAACAATTGTTTTCTTATTGAGTTATACCGTTAAACAAAGCACAACACTATGGGATGGGGCCATAAAGGCATTTTATATTTTATAAATATTTTTATGGCACATCCCATTAAAATTATCTAAATTACTTCCCTTTGAAAAGTAAAATTTTTCAGAGTTCATTAATGGTTTAACTATTTGCGCATGCCCTAGAAACAACTGGTCATTCTCGCTAGCCATCATTACACAGTTCACATCATCATCAATTTCATGCTTTGAAACTTCATTTTACAAACACCCTCCCACCCTCCCTATTTAAAAATATTTTTTTTTTTTTTTATCTTTGATGTTGGCGGTATTTTTGTGTAGTTTACTGCAATTTTAATTATGTGTAGTTTTGTAGCGGTTTTACCCCCATCTTTGACGGTTTTTTAGTTTCTAGTAAATATCTAGAACTTTGTCTTGAAAATGTTTTTTATATGATTCATATAATATCTGGTTATTATGTGTAGTTATTTTTGTGTAGTTTACTGCAATTTTAATTATGTGTAGTTTTGTAGTTTAGTGCATTTTTTATTATGTCATTTAATAATAAATGACCATTTTCAATTCAACAATTGTTTTCTTATTGAGTTATACCGTTAAACAAAGCACAACACTATAGGATGGGGCCATAAAAGTAGGTTATGTATATTATATCAAACGTGCACACGTTCAAACAGACAACTACACGCAATAGTCGTGTTGGTCAGCTGGCACGAAATTGTCGAAGGTCAAGATTCAGGTACATGTAAACTATTAAAACCCTTTAACGGTATAAAACATGTCAAAATTACAGGTTATAAAACATTGATGAAAATATATGTAGATAAGCTATGTAAATATTCGAAAAAGTATCGTCATGTATTGTTAAACATTCGATGTATTTTTTTAATGATGGTGTTAAATACTATTTATATTACGATTGATGTGACTCATAAACAATATGATTTCTAAACATATGATACATTTGTGTAGTTTGAATGTTAATGGTATTCATGGGAGAGAAAAACGAAATAGGGTAGTTGAGTGGATAAAAACACAAAAGTGTTCAATAGCTTTTTTTTTTACAGGAAACTCATTTAGATGAAAATATTGAAAATGAAATAAAAAACAAAACAAATTTCGCTATTTATTGTAGTAACGGTACATCCGCAAGTAGGGGGGTAGGTATAGTTATCAATAAATCGTTGAATTACGAAATTATGGATAAGTTTACGGACGAAGATGGTAGAATAATACTTATAAACATACAAATTGAAAACACCGTGTTTTCAATGGTAAGTATACATGCACCTAACTGCAGAACATTGAGAAATGTGGTTTTTTTTTTAAATGTAAGTAGATTCTTAAAGGAACATGGAACTGGAATACCAATAATTGGGGGTGATTTTAACGAAACTCTTATGCCAATTGATAGGAAAAGTAAATGTAAAAATGGTACATTTATACAACCAGTAGCAAGTTTAAAAACGTTTATAAAAACAAATAATTTAACAGATATTTGGAGAAAATTTAATCAAGATAAACAACAATTTACTTGGCGACGGAAGGATAAAACACAGGCCAGTCGTACAGATATGATATTTATTGGGACAGATTTTTTTTCTCTTGTAGAAACATGTAAAATTAAACCTGTAACCATACAATCTACTGATCACCAAAGTGTATATATAAATTGTATACCAGGGGTTTCAGAAAAGTGTAGGGGTTATTGGAAAATCAATAATTCAATACTACAGGAAGTAGAGTACCAACTATTGATTAATAATCTGATTGATAAATATATTTACTATAAGGTAAACAATAACGTAGATTGTCGGCTTTTATGGGACGTTCTTAAAATAGAAATTAGAGAAGCAACTGTTATATATTGTAAAAGTAAATCAAAATTTAAACGAGAAGCTAGACGATCTTTAGAAAAGGAATTACAAGATTTATCATCACAGACGAAAGTTTAGATAAACGAATTAATGATATCGAGAAAGAACTAGAACAAATTTATAACCAAAAGGCAAAAGGGGCTCAAATTAGGTCGAGAGAAAAATGGATAGAATTGGGTGAAAAAAATAATTCATACTTTTTGGGTTTAGAAAAGCAAAGACAGGTCAAAAAATATACAAGTAAGTTACTAGATGAAAACAATAAAGTTATTAAAGAACAAGGGGAAATACTTAATACAATTAAGGACTACTATGAAAAACTTTATACGTCGAAAAAAACAGATGAAATTTCATAAAAAAAATATATTTTTGATACAAAATTAGATAAAATTTTAAACGACAAAGAACAATTAGATTGTGATGGGGAGGTAACTGATACCGAATGTTCTGAGGCTATAGGAAACATGAAATTGAATAAATCTCCAGGTTTAGATGGGTTAACCATAGCATTTTACAGAGCATTTTGGGAGAAATGAAATTTTTTTCTTACGGATATCTATAATAAGAGTTACAATGAAGCTTTAATGTCTTATTCACAACGGTCAAGTATTTTATCGTTACTATTTAAAAAGGGGGATCCTTTATGTATTGATAACTATCGTCCGATTTCTCTTTTGAATGTAGATCTTAAACTGATTTCACATGTTTTAGCACAACGTTTGAAAAAAAGTTTTACCAAAAATAATTAACGTAGATCAAACGGGGTATGTAAAAAAATAGATTTATTGGATTTAATCTTAGACAAATACAGGATACCATAGACTATGTAGACATATATAAAATAGAAGGGGCTATAATTTTCGTTGACTTTACAAAGGCTTTTGATTCTTTGGAATGGAATTTCATGCTAAATACTCTTAAGCATTTTGGATTCAATGAATCTTTCATTAACCGGGTAAAGACTTTATATACAGATATACAAACGTGTGTAATGAACAATGGGTGGGTCTCAGAAATGTTTAAGAATACAAGAGGAATTCGTCAAAGTGTCCTTTATCAGCTTTGTTGTTTGTCTTGTCAGTGGAAATCATGGCTTCAAGACTTAGAAACAATAAAGATATTAATAGATTTCAAATAAAAATAGACGAAAAAACTCATAGCATTAAGATATCGCAACTCGCTGATGACACAACTTTATTTTGTACGTTTAAAGAAGAAATTTATTTAGCATTTAATGAAATAGAACCTTTCGGGTCTTTTTCTGGATTATTAATGAACAAAAATAAAACTGGGGGAATTTGGGTAGGAAAACTTAAGCACAGTGAAGATAAAATAGAGGGCATTAAATGGTCAGAAAAACCTATCAAAACATTGGGTGTATATTTTGGTAACAATAAAGAAGAGTGTGAAAAATTAAACTGGGAAAATAAATTAGATAAAATGAATACTTTATTCTTCTCTTGGGAAAACGAAATTTAACTATTCTTGGGAAAATTATGATTATTAAAGCGTTAGTCATACCTATATTTACTTTTGTTGCTAGTGCATGTGTCGTGCAAGACAAATATAGAAAAGAAATTGAAAGTAAATGTTTCAAATTCATATGGGATGGTAAACCAGACAAAGTAAAAAGAAACACTATGATTGGTAATTTTGAAATGGGGGGTTTAAACATGATAGACATAGGAAGTTACTTTGCATCACTGAGAGCATCATGGGTAAGTAGATTTGTTAGTGGAGAAATGGACAATTGGAAATTGTTACCATATAAATACTTTAGACAATTTGGTAAGAATTGGTTGATATTTTCAATGAATATCGAATGCAAAAAAATAAAGATTATTTAAGATATATTCCTGATTTTTATAAAGAAATATTGCAAACCTGGATACAAATGGGTGGGGGTCAAACAAAAACGCTATCACATTTTGCAGAGATTAGAAAACAGCTTATATGGGGAAATAAATTGATAATGTTTAAAAATAAAAGTTTAATGTTTGATAATTGGATAAATAGTGATTTACTTTATATCAATGATATTTTAAATGAAAACGGGGAAATAATTCAAAATTTAATTTTAGATAAATTAAAATACAAGAATAATTGGATATCTGAATGTATCTGCCTAAAAAAAGCGATACCTAATGAATGGTATCATACATTACAGGCTCAAAACTCTATTAAAAGTGTTGTAAATTTTCAAAAAGATAAGCTTATAGTAAATGGAAAATGTATAGACCCGTCACAACTGTCCAACAAATATTTTTATAATGAATATATTAATGTAAAATTTTTGAAACCAATAGGTATAAATACATGGTTGATGTACTTGTCTATAAATGAAAAACCAAACATGAGTCAGCTTTACTCTTTCGTTTTTCATTATTTAGAAGAAAATAAGCTAAAAATATTCAGATGGAAATTATTTCAATATATAATTCCTACAAAGAAACTATTAATGAAATGGAGAATTGCTATTAATAGCGAATGTAATTTCTGTGGTCAAGATGAAGACCATCTACATTACTTTATGTCTTGTCCCTATCTGAAAGAATTTTGGGTGAAAATACAACAAATATTGAAAAAATCTAATATAGAAAATTTTGTCACATTAAAACATATTGTTTTTGGGTATAAGATATTTGAAAAAGATTATTTTGATTTCAACTATTTTTTAAGAATTTTAGGATTTTCTATATACAAAGCATACTATGTATCTGAACAAAAGACTAAACAAGTAAACATATATTCTTTATTTGTGAGAGAATATATTACGAGAATAAGCCAGGTGCAAAAACTCCAAAATAGTAAACTGTGAGCAAAAATAAGGGAAAATATTGAAATGTAAATATGTATGCATTGTATATATGTATATGTATATGTATGCATGCATATGTATGTGTGTATATACATAGATGTATGTGTGTAGATGTAGGTGCGTATGTATAGGTATATTTAATTAAAGTCTGATCCTCATCAGTTATATTATATTATTTGAAAGTATTTTAATTATATAAGTAAATATTAATATGAAATACTTCATAAGTAGTTTGGGCTTTTGAAGTAAGAATGTAACAAGCATTTTGAATAAAACTATATTGTTGTTAAAAAAAAAGACTCGAGTACACAGAAGTTTTACATTATTAATGTCGTGAGTATTTTATTTTTATAAGAAATTGACCTTCTATTTTATATTTATTTATTTATTTGCAGTTACACCCAAATGGGTCAAAGCAAAATACAATGTACACACATTCATACAAAATAAGTGATAGAAAACAAGCAGACAAACGCATAACTACATGTACATTGGTACTACTGAAATTGAGATTAGAACTCTGACCGATGTGGGGCTATTTTCGTAATTCCAATGACTGCTTTATAAAGTCGCAAACCGTTGGCAAATGCTCAAATTGAGGATTTAGAATATGCTGAATTTGCATATTAGGATGATCTTTTTTAAAACTAGGGATTACTTTATGAAAGGCCCCGATTAAATTATCTCTTAATATTTTGTTCGAATTACAGTGTAGAAAGGAATGATGCTCATTGTCAATTCCTATACAGTTATCACATAACCTTTGTTTCTTCGGAATATTTCTGTATCTACCTATTTCTATTTTTAAACTATGATCGCTTATGCGAAATTTTGTGAGAAGTTGTCTATTTTTTAAGCTGGTTTCTTTCCATATATTCTTCCAATTTTATTTGAGTCTTCAACTGACTATACAAAAAGAGTTAAGAATCATTGTTCATATTTGATAACTTTTGTAATGTTCTTCTAGTATATTTTTCAGACACAGTTTTTTCTAAATTTAAATTTTATACCAAGATCCTACATGTATAAATGCACCAACTTTACGTTTTAAATGAAATAACCCTTACGCCATAATCACGGCCATTCTACTTCATGTATCAATGCATGTGTTACCCATTTTTGTCAGTGGGTAACAGATCGACAGTAAGAAAAATATTCTTCAATAGCGCAAATTTAGTGTCTGGCAGTAAGTCCCTGTGACCCGGTTGGGAACACGTGGTAGTAATACATTACATCATCAGTCTATCATACATCATGATCATACATGTACATGTTTATTTATTTAATCAATTATAAACGAAAACCTCGATTTGCCACCGACTTTACGATAAAGCAAAAACTTCATTTCAAGTCGATAAAACATGCACAGATTAATTAGTTTTCCTTCCACTGATGTGTGTAAATGGGGGAGGGGGGAATCTAAGCTAGTTGTAGCTAGGGGCAGCACTGGTCAACAGAGGTCAGGTTGCAGGTTCTGATGTGGAGTCCTGGTATGGGTCTGGCTTCTTACTCTTCGCTATGTTCATGAATTGAGTATCAGGAGATTGTTATTTGCATAAACTAGATTACTACAGAAGGGTAATACAAATACGTAGGAGCCGTCGTGGTCGTGATCGTATGGTAGTTGGATTAACAACTACCTGTGCGATAAGTGCCTATCACCTCTAAAGGTGCGAGTTGGAATCCCGCAGATGGCGAGGTGTACTCGATACAACATTATGCGATTGAATTTGTCAGTGATTCTCGACAGGTCTGTCGTTTTCTCCAGTACTCCAGTTTCCTCTACAAATAAAACTGATCGCCACATATTTAACTGAAATATTGTTGAAAGTGGCATTAAACACCATAACACCAACCTTAACCCTACAAAAATGTATTCATATATATATACACCTACTATAATTATCATACACAAATGATAATGACTGCAGGATAAATACTATTTCTTGATTTTAGCAAAGTTCTGTCTTTAAGTAAATTATGACAATATCAGCATTGAACGTGCAACTTAATTGTTCATTAGTTACGAAGAATATTGATGTGTTTGCCCCTCCCCCCATTTGTTGGCAAAGGTTTAGCTTAATTACAGTTTCAGTTCATGGTACTTTGTTATATTTTATATCTTTAATTTCTGACAAAATTTCACACACATGATTTGCTGGACCCTCAGGATATGCTTGTTGATTTCTCTGTGTTATTAAGTCCATCTGATTATTGCATCAATTTATAATTTTTATTTAAATGAATAATACACAGATCAAGTTTGTTCTTGCAGCTTCCTTTCAAAAGACAACATTTTAATGCCTAACATCTCTGGTGAGTGACAACAGGCTCCCTGGAGCCTATTTTTTTCAGTCTATAAAGGAGTTATATTAAAAGCATGTAATAACGCATATGTTTTTATATTTAAGGTGGGAAATGTTGAAATTGTCTATTAAATTTAGTTTGATACATGTACAGTGAGTCCTTTGACTAACTTTGTATTTTTTTTCAGAATTAACACAAAGAAAAAAAACAATGGATGATTTAAACTCAAAGAAGATTTAAATACCACAGAAGAATCAACATAAATTTTAAAGGAACAGGAATATTTGACATAAAAATAACCCAGATATATACTCATATATTTGCATGATCAGAATAGAATACAATTTTGGAACTGTTTGTATTGTGTAGAATCTGTGTGTATTACATGTGGTAGTGAGCTGGACACATTATACAAGATTATATATACAAAAATGTGCATATGATGTAAAGCAATGTGTTTGATTCCTCATAGTCTACTTGAGATTTTTCATGTAAAAATCCAAAGAATACAATGGTATGGATATTTTGGATTCAATATTCAGTGATCAAAGACAGAAAGATGTGATGAATTAAGGGATTGCATATTTATTTAATGATTCAGAAACACATGAATAATTGTAGTTTTCAGTTCAGACAACAAATCAGGATTCAACCATACCTACATGTACATATTAAGATGCAGTAAACACTGAAACATAATTTTGAGATCATGAAGATAATTTCATTTAATTGTTAATAAAAAATTTGAAAGTGAAGTTGTTTCTTTTTCAGTACATTGTTTAATGACATGATATGTGCATAGCAGTTCCCATAATTGTGTGGGAAACAATATTGTTGTAGTATTATTGGTACTTGTAAAGATATGCTACATTATGACCCAAAGGTGTTTTCTGTTATGCACTACATACACAAACTTTTGATCCATCATTTGTCCATTGGAGGTTAGGTGTTTAACACCACTTTAAAAAATATTTCAGTTACTACTTTTGTGGCGGAAATTGGAGTACCCAGAGAAATCCACTGACCTGTCGCAAGTCACTGACAAAGTTAATCACATAATGTTTTATCGAGTACACCTCGCCATGAATGGGGTTCACACTCACAACTTAAGTGGTGATAGGCAAAGTTGTAAATTCAACTACCATACGACAACGACGGCTCAAATTCAGTTAAGATGAAAGGTAATTGTTTTATTAATATTGATGGAATTTATGATTATCACTGTTTATAAACTTTCTTTTTACATCAATCAATGAAAATAATTTGTTTGCTGAAAGTATGTTTTTGGTTGGGGTTCATTGGATGGAATTTGTATCTCATGTGAAGTTCCGTCAATTGCAGACACAACGTTAGGCATATCAGAACAGTGCCCTTTCTTATGCCACCGGACTGGGATGGTTGGCCACTGAATGTTACGATTACACACTTTCTATAAGTCTACCCATGTTGAATTTAAAACTCTGTCAACAGTTGAAACACTGACACCAAAGCATAAATAAATAAATAAATAAATAAATAAATAAATAAATAAGTAAATAAATAAATAAATAAATAAATAAATAAATAAATAAATAAATAAATAAATAAATAAATATTGCACGGACCGTGTTATTTATCTTAGTGAATCTCGTGATCATCGATGAGCTAAAACAATTGACGATGATAAGGTGGTCCGTTGCTGAGCATGAGCAGTATGAAACTGGGGATCTTAAAATAAAACGACGAGTAAAACAAAGTGGAAATATTTTAAAATTACATTACTATCATTTGAAATATACATATGTATTATATGTATAAAAGTGTAGAAAAGTAGATGAATGGATATGAATCTGAGAATCCCTAAAATTCACATCACCTTTTCATAAATTAAATAAAGTTTCCCCCTTTGCACCCAAATTAAACTTTTAACTTC